>VYXC01007352.1:103210-123794 GCA_013397175.1 Platysteira castanea | reverse complement strand
CGGCCGGCGGGGCCCCTCGGCGCGGAGCGGCTTTAAACGCTCCGGCCGTGGATCCCCCGGCCCATCGCCCCGGCGCCCCGTCCCCTCGCGTCTCTCCCTCTGCCTCCGCTGCTGCTCGCAGCCCCCGGCCGACCCCTTTTCCCGGCCCGGCGCTGCGAGCCGGCCGCTGGAGCGGTGGCCGGAGCGGAGGGGCCGCTCGTGTTTCGGGTGTTGGTCTCGAGTGTGCACTATGCAATTGCTGCCACCCTGCCTTCGTGTTGCCAGCGAGCGGAGCGGCTGACAGAGACTGCGGGCGAGGCCGCCAGCCGCCCCCCGGGACAAACAGGGAGTCATGGCATGCTGGTACTGGGGGTCTTTTAAGAGTTTTGACATGAAGGTTAGTAAGAGGTGAGCAACCCAAACTTGCTGCCAAAGCGTTGCCGTACTAGTTAGTCAGCAACTTGATTATCATTAGCCGCGTCTTGCTCTTCATGATGCAGTGGTGCCCGAAAGGGCTTTATACCGCATCTGCCATTAATTAAATTTAGGGAAATAGTAGACTGAATAAATTCGGTGGTTTACAGCACTCCCTCTTGCACACACATATTCCCTATAACAAAAGCGTGCCAGCAGCCGTCTCTTCCTCTGTAACCTAGCGACATTAAAAAAAAATGGTTTCGGAGTTGTTGGCTATACTGAACAATGCAACTTTTGTTTTAAAAGAGCTCTGCACTGCCATCTTTGAAAGACACTTTTAAACTCGAGAACATGTATGTACAAATATCCTGAAAAGTTTTATTGCCTCGTCATATCAGGGTGCTGACCTCTGGTAAATCTTATATTAAAAAAAAAGTATTTAAAACTGGGATTTGTTACCAGTCGCTCTTCATTGTATATAGAATTTTATAAATTGTATGCTTTGGGGATAATTTATTTAAAAAAAATAATAAAAAGTTTTAATTCCACATCCTATTTGCCAGGTAGCTGCATTTGCTATTTGTTTCTGGAAAGGTNGCCGTCTCTTCCTCTGTAACCTAGCGACATTAAAAAAAAATGGTTTCGGAGTTGTTGGCTATACTGAACAATGCAACTTTTGTTTTAAAAGAGCTCTGCACTGCCATCTTTGAAAGACACTTTTAAACTCGAGAACATGTATGTACAAATATCCTGAAAAGTTTTATTGCCTCGTCATATCAGGGTGCTGACCTCTGGTAAATCTTATATTAAAAAAAAAGTATTTAAAACTGGGATTTGTTACCAGTCGCTCTTCATTGTATATAGAATTTTATAAATTGTATGCTTTGGGGATAATTTATTTAAAAAAAATAATAAAAAGTTTTAATTCCACATCCTATTTGCCAGGTAGCTGCATTTGCTATTTGTTTCTGGAAAGGTACAGATTTCACTTTATGTTTAAAGGGATACCAGCAACAGTGATTAAGTGAAGTATTCTCTAGAACATCAAATGTACAGTGTATTTTACAGATTGAAAGTTAACTTTGTTATTTGGAGAGACTTTATGAGCGTTTTAGAATTGTATAAACACATTTCTGAGCTGCCTTAAAACTTGTATTTTTTATAGAAGGCGTAAAAAAGGCCTGTCTTTTAAATATGTATGGCTTTTTGTATTTTCTAAACATGTAAATTAGTAAAGAAAGAGCTTTAAATAATGGATGCAGTGAAATTGTTTTCCAGGGACACTAGAACTCTCAGCACCCGAGATCTAGGGGTGGGGGAAGAGAGGCGGGGATCAAACCATAGAATAACAAACCAAAAAACAGTCAAAAAACAAAAATCTGTGTCTGCCTGTAATACTTCACATAGATGTAAATTAATGCTATTCTTACTTTAATGGATAATTACATGCAAGAAGTAAATATAGCTTTGAAAGTACTTCGTTAAATGAGTGGTTGATTTTATAATGCATTGACATGGTAACTTACCAGTGCCAGAAGAGAGTAGAGCAATTCAAGAAGACTGCTCCTGTATATATACGTGTAGAATTACTAGTGCACCACACTTTCTTCGTGCAGGCACGCTGCTCTCGCTGGTGCTCGCAGAAATGCTGCTAAGCATGCAAACAGGTAAGTGGTGAGAAATACACAGGGGTGGCAAGCATTCTGAACAAGGCTTCGCTTTGCGCGGGCAGGGACACACGCATCAAGGCAGCTGCAACAAAATGCAAAGTTTGCTATTCAGCCTGCCTTCTCCCACAACGAAGAATGCAAAAGTAAACATGCTGAGGGGATCAGCAATTACTAGATCTTGTAATACTGTGCTTAGGAGTTGCTCTGCATCTTGCTGAAGCCTGGTCTGCTGCCAGAGCTACTGATCTACACTCAAAACACCCTTAGATAAATAATTACACTCTTAAGCTGTGTCGAGTGCTGATACACTTGACCTTGTAAATAGAAATGTTTGCAGTAGGAATAAACTCCAGCACTGGAAAATCTTTTAAACATTAACACAAAAGAGGGAGCTCAGTTCTCTAGGGATTTGAGTTTGGACTGCGTCAAGCTAGGCACTCACAAAAAAAGAAAAAGAAAAAAAAAAAAGGGAGAAAAGGAAAAAAGTTTATTTATCTTCTGTTCATGGTGTTTATTTAAAGCTTTTCGTTTTAAAGGCTGTAATTGGAAGGCAAGTCAGAAGTTTAAAAGCTACCACAAATAAACTTTGACGGAGGGGGCAACAGATTAGCAAGATAGTGTCTTTTTCATCTTACCAGATCTTGACAGAGCACAAATCCACATCTGTCTGTTGTATAAATCAACAAAATTAGAAATCTTTGCTTCTGGGTTAGTTATTTTAATGGCAGATTATTTTATTATTTCTTTAGAGTGTGAATTTGATTATGTTGCCCAGCAATAAATGCACACAAGTGCACGTGCACATGCATAAACCAACCCCAAATAGTTGTGATACCAAACAAGTGTATGACTGTGATGTGCGGCTATGATCTGAAGTTTGTTTTTAAAGTCATCTGAACGGTTGAGTAAGCTTATTGTTAAAACAAAGCTGGAAACTGTTTCTTCAGGAGGAGGACAGAGCAGTTGGGTGAGACTTGTAAATAGAGTCAGCTTTCTTTACAAAGTGCTGAGTTCACAGTTGGGTAAGGATGATCTTAAATACTTCTTCCACAGATGACCAGAAACATACTTTCAGTTTGTCAACAGTTAGCACCCATAAGGACTATTTAACTAGTTGTTGATGAAAAATTAAGTCCCAGCTAAAAGCCTTTATTTTTCTTCATTTAGGAGTAAAGACATTAGCACTAGAAAAGGACTGATAATTAACTGCTACAATAAACTCAAGACTTAATTTTACAGGCTCCTGTCGAAAGCATCTGCCTGGAATAAATCAACACTGAGCACCACTAGGCAGGGAGGACTCATCTGTATGCTCCCTTCTCCAGAAAAAGTGGATTGTTTTAATTTAAGTAATTGTGCAATAAATACAGCTGAACTAATTCTGTCCTGTGAGCTCCTCTCCCTAAGGAGATAACTCTGTGGGTTTTGTTCTATAGTCAGAGTAAGCACAATTTCCAGGAGGAGTGGCTGGCTGCCTATGTTTCTATTTGTCCCAGCCAGCCAAAGCCTGTGCAGATGTTGATGTCCATCAAATCCATATTTCTTTTGCTTGATTTTCAGACAGATGGAAATCTTGAAATGTCAAGTGAAGTAGCAAGAACAGTTTTAAGCGAGGGAAAGACTTCACCTTTCCTGACAGAGGGAGATTTTTCACAGGAAAGGAAGTTCTCTCATTTGTTTGGCTATTTGGCAGTGCTCTCTGCTGAAGTCCTGTCCAGCCTACCTCTTCCAGGGGGAGAAGGAACTTTGCATCATTTCATGTAAAATAATCCAGTAGGTTCTGATCCCTTTTCATTCCCAGTTACCAGGTTTGAATTCTTGGTGACAGTTTATTTGTCTTTGGAGGCACTTCAGTGACAAATGTTTAAGGGAGTGTGGGACAATGGTGGAGAACAAGGAGGCAGTTCATTGAACTGACAGTGACCATACAGTAAATAGGGGGAGATTCAAGCTTCACTGATCACCCAAGCGCACAGCAAATCTTTTGTATGCAATCACAATGGACATAACATAAGGTTTCTGTTTATTTTCAACAATATACACCAATGTATACAGACAGGCATACATAACTTTAAAATTGTTATTAAATTAAGCCTTACAATGGCCATAAGCAAAGCTCTGGTTTGGCCAAGCCTTTTCACGGTCACATGGGAAAGCATGATGGATTTTACTTAGAATCTTCACTCCTCCTTAAAGCTGTTGGTGTACCAGATCTTTCACTACAGACATACCTCTGTGCATATCTCAGATAGGGCTGCACAGGTGGCTGCAAGGAGCTTTCCAGGTAGAGAACAAGACATTCCATCTCAATGGGATGCAAAACTAGTACTCCATGTTTGGTTTGTTTTTAGTTTTGAGTACACTGGAGATTGAGAGGTGCTCCACAAGAGTCAAAGTGCACATATAAAAAGTAGTGGGACAAAAAATCATCACCATTTGAGTAACAGAAAATCCTTCTTGGGTGACTGAGTTCCATAGTCTTCACATGTCACAAAGAAACATTTAGACCTTCAATCGATTTTGTTGCTGTCCCCAGTGATAACATCACACTTCCACACTGCCTGTGGTAACACACCCATTGCAAGTCCTAGGAAAAGTTGTGCAACAGAAAACATTTTCAAATGGGAAGAGCAGTGATTTCATGTCTGTGATACAGATTTGTAAGCAGTAAAGTTGAAAGTTACTGTATTTTACTTGAGGCATTGGCTCTGGTAGACAGTTGAAAAGGCTCACATTGACTGTCTGAATGACATAAGTAATGTGCTATTAGCATAAATACTTTCTAAGACATCCATTTAATCAATTTCTTAAATAACAGAATGATCTACTACAAAATAGTGGACTGTATACACTATATTTTGGCACAAAGATGGTCATTCTCCCACTAGTAACCAGGGGCTCTAAATAAATGATTTCAACAATGTTTTATTAAAGGAGGACAAGAGCCCTCGAGCTGCATTAATCGGGGAGAAGTCGAGTGGCACTTTTGTTATGGAAATGTTAAACACATAATAGTTCAGGCAAACAATGTGGAGCCACTTCATTCTCTCAGCCATGCTGACACCTCTTAAAGAGGAACTGCAGGGAAGGATGTGGGAAAGATTTGCTTTCTGAGGAAGCTTTCAGCTAATATTTTGGATATTTACCTCCAAAATTCAACCAGTACAAATGTAACTGAAGGGCATAAAAATAAAACAATAAAGAGGGATGATTTATGCAGCTACTGCTAGCAATGAGAGTTTGGTGCTCAAAATTAAAATAGCAATTGACAAGCCCCCCTTTTATTTAAAGTTTTTCTTTTCACGAATTTATTATGAGATAAGTGGATATTATAGTAGAAGGTGAATGTACACAAAGAGAGATTTTTGTTAACATACAAAGATAATAGTGTTAATACTCTATCTTGGACATACATCAGAGAGGAGAAAGAGGAACACCCGAGAGTAAGGAAATAGACTAAGGTCTAGTAGGATGGTTGTGAGGAGAAGTGTGATGTGTAGGCAATCTAAAAATATATTAATAAGGTGATACAGAGAGTGATACAAGTCTGCATAAAGAAAGATTCACTTTCAAATGTGGTATTTTGAATGGGTGAGAGGAAGAAAGGGTAGGGAAGAGGAGATGACTGTTATGTAGAGAAGGTTTGGAAAATTAATAGTGTGGTTGCTAATAAGGAGAAAGAAACTCCAAAAAAAAAATTAAGAAGTTAGCTGAGACATGGATTGAAAATAATGAGGGAATGCAGAAATGTCTTTAGTAATGTTGGCAGAGCCAGAAAGCAAGAGTAATGTGGAAAGAAGATGAATATTCAGCTCTGGAAACGATTTTTTTCCCATCTCCAGAAGATGGAGATGAAAGCTATCATCCCCATGGATGATGGCTTCTTGATGTTCATGACAGTGCACCTCCAACACTGTGTCTGGGTTTCTGACCGCTCCTCTCCCAAGTTCAGGAAGGATGTTGAGAAACTTGAGAGGCTAGAGGAGGGCTGCCAGAATGGCTAGAGTTTGTGACCAATAAACCAGGAAAAAATGAGGGAACTGAACTTTAGTCCAACTGAAAAGAGAATCTAATGGCACCCTATAGCCATGGGAAGAGAACTTTTGTAAAGATTACAGGGCCAGACTCTTCTCGGTAGTGTAAGAAGAAGGTATGACAAGGTGCAGCAGGCACAAACTGTGGCCAGTAGGTTCAGACGGAGCTTTAGGAAGAACTTTGCCAGGAGGTGAGGGAGGTAGTACAGCACTGAGACAGGTTTCCTAAAAAAACCCTGTCACCTCCATTGTTTGAGGTTTCCAAGACTTGGCTAGCAAGAGATACAGCTGATTTCTAGTGCTGGCTGGAATACATCTTCTAGAAAAACTTGGAAGTAGATTTTCTCTGGGGGTCCCATCAAATAAGTTTGTATTATACTGTGATTTTAAGGTTGACCTGATGATAGGGAATCCAGGAGGCTCCTTAGGTAGATGTAGAATGAGATCAGTCTCAAGAATACATATTACATTTTTCAGTGGAGATGGTGACACATGGAGATTGAGGAGAGAAGGTAACTGTTACACATGCCCACAAGGCCAGAGAGGGTGGAAACAGTTGAAAAGGGGTCGGAGGGGAAGTTTAGGAGGAGAATGGAGACCAAAACATAGAATTTAGTGCAGGACCTGGAGACAAGAGGAACAGAGGAAGTATAACACAAGGGAAATAGTGAAATACAAGGGAATATAGTGAGGAAAAGGAAAGTGTCCATCTAAGAGTAACACTTATGAACTGGAAAATGGACAGTTTGATTGGAGATGGAAAGATAAGACTAGGAAAAAAATTTGGAAGAAACCGGGAGTGCAGAAGGGACGTCTTTTTACTTTGCAAGAGAGAAATACTTGTTTATAAACATGTTCTTGGCACTTCTCACCACAGTATCTTGCTGCCTTGGAACAATAGAAATAAAATACAGCAGAATTTTCTCCCTTATAAGTATGTCTGCATGCAGATATAGACAATGCAGACACAGTTTGTATTTTTAACATAGTATTTTTAACTATCTGAGAGATTACAGTGCTCTGTGTAGTCACAAAACACACATCCTCAGGTAAATAAACATAGCTTGCTAGATGTTCTCTAGTAATGCAAAATCAAGTCACATCTGTTTATAATGTCTTATACTAAAATAATGCAGTCACCTACTACTTTATACTGTATATGAGAGTGTGTATTTGGCTTGCACTAGTTTTAATTGTTTAAAAAATAAAGGAAGTTAGGTGGTTTAAACAGAATAAATACAAGCACTACAAATTTCTGGTCATCCACTGGTGATGGTGCTAAGCCTTCTAATTCAAAGAGTGGTAGCAGCTGAAGGGCTATTGCCAGCATGATTTTTGTAGCTTTAGCATGTATATCTGGAAATTTCTCTAGCAGGGTGCATTCTGACATACTGCATCCCTACAAAGAGGAAATCAAGGAAGAATGCCAGGAGGCCTGCATGGATGAACAAAGAGCCCCTGGACAGACTTAAACACAAACAGGGAGCCTACAGAGCACGGAAACAGGGAAAGGTAGCCTGAGAGTAATACAAAGAAATTGTCCAAACAGCCAAGAAGATGGTTAGGAAAGCTACAGCACTGGCAGATGTAAATCTGGCCAGAGACATCAAGGGTAACAAGAAAAACTTCCTTAGGTACATCAACAAAAAAAGAAAGACTAGGGAAAATGTTACTCCTTTTAGGAGGGATGTGGAAGACCTGGTTACACAGGACGTGGAGAAGACTGAGGTACTCAATGACTTTTTTGCCTCAGTCTTCACCAGCAAGTGCTCAGCCACACTGCCCAAGTCACAGAAGGTGAGAGCAGGGACTGGGAAAACGAAGAACTGCCCTCTGCAGGAGAAGATCACGCTTAGGATCATCTAAGGAACCTGAAGGTCTACAAGACCAGGGAACCTGATGAGATGCATCTGAGGGTCCTGAGGGGACGAGCTGAGAAAGTGGCTAAGCTACTGCCCATTATATTTGAGAAATCACGTCAGTCTGG
Source organism: Platysteira castanea (assembly GCA_013397175.1). NCBI lineage: Eukaryota > Metazoa > Chordata > Aves > Passeriformes > Platysteira > Platysteira castanea. Next base: position 115,707 of record VYXC01007352.1, on the reverse strand, counting down.
TGAAGTTCCCACTGACTGGAAAAGGCAAAATATAAGCTCCATTTTTAAAAGGGAAATAAGGAAGAGCCAGGGAACTAAAGGCCAGTCAATCTCACCTCAGTGCCTGCCAAGATCATGGAGTTTCCTCCAGTGCTAAGAGAAACTGTACGAAGAGGCATGGAAAATAATCAGGCATTGGTGACAGCCAACATGGCTGCACTAAGGGCGAATCGAATGATGCCTAACTTGGCGGCCTTCTACGGTGGGGTTGCATCATAGACCCAGTGCTGAACAAGGGAAGGGCAACAGGTGTTGTGTACCCGGACTCGTGGAAAGCCCTGGGCACTGTCCCGTACAACATCCTTGTCTCTAAACTGGAGAGACATTGGTTTGATGGATAGACTACTCAGTGGATGAGGAACCGGCTGGATGATCGCACTCGAAGAATTGTGGTCAGTGGCTCAATGTTCAAGTGGAGAGCAGTGACGAGTGGTGTCCTCGGGGTCGGTACTGGGACTGTCACTGTTCAACATCTCTGTCGGTGACACGGACAGTGGGATCGAGTGCACTCTCAGCAAGTTTGCTGATGACACCAAGCTGAGTGGTGCAGTCAATGCGCTCAAGGGAAAGGATGTCATCCAGAGGGACCCTGACAGGCTCGAGAGGCTGGCCCATGTGAATCTCATGAGGTTCAGTAAGGCCAAGTGCAAGGTCCTACACCAGGGTCGGAGCAAACCCAAGTACAAATATAGGCTGTTAGAGGAATGGATTAAGAGTAGCCCAGGGGAGAAAGACTTGGGGGTGTTGGTAGATGAAAAGTTCAGTATGATCCAGCTGTGTGCAGTTACAGGCCAGAAAGTGAACCGTGTCCTGGGCTGCATCAGAAGAGGTGTGAACAGCAGGTCAAGGGAGGTGATTCTGCCCCTGTGCTCTGCTCTTCTGAGACCCTGCCTGGAGTACTTCTGCCTGGAGTACTTCTGCCTGGAGTACTGCATCCAGGTTTGGGATCCCTAGCACAAGAAAGATGTTGACCTGTTGGAACGAGTCCAGAGCAGGCCACTAAGCTGATCAGAGGACTGAAGCACCTCTTCTACAAAGACAGGCTGAGAGAGTCGGGGTTGTTCAACCTGGGGAAGAGAAGACTCTGAGAAGACTTTTTAGCAGCCTTTCAGTACCTAAAGGGGAGTTACAAGAGAGATGGAGAGGGACTTTCATTAGGGCATGTCGTGATAGGACAAGGGGGAATGGCTTTTAGCTGAAGAATGGTAGGTTTATATTAGCTGCTACGAAGAAATTCTTTACTGGAAGGGTAGTGAGGTACTGGAAGAGGCTGTCCAGAGAGACTGTGGACTCCTCAGCCTTGGAGGCATTCAAGACCTTGATGAGGCTTTGAATATTTGCCCATGACAGGGGTACTGGAACTAGATGATCTTTAAAGGTTCCTTCCAACCCAAACCATTTTATGATTCTATAGGTATTCCCAATACACTCAGTAGTAATGATCTTCATGTTATCTCTTTTCAGGAGTTACAGTGTCCTTCTACATCCATTCAACCATTTTTGATGTCATGTAAAAATATGTTATAGCAGGAAATAAAGCAGCAGTCCACAGAAACTCTTATGGCTATCTTATTTTTCATATTAGTGCATTCAGGTGTATACCATATGTTTGCAAATGATTCTAAAGGACCTGGCAAAGTCAAGTAAAGACAGATGTCTTGGTCCATGCATATCAGGAATTGAGGCCATGGAAGAAAATTCGATACAAAGGTGTGGATTTTGTAGAAAGAATTGAAAGAATATATGTGCTAAATAGTTTGTCTAAAACATCTCACCTTTCTCTGATGTAAAGTCTTGTTTGCATAATTCCAAATCATTGACTCCTGTTTGAGGTAGTTTGAGTTTGCAGTAGTGTAACCGTTGTCAGAATTTAGCCTTTGGCTCTCTTTCTATACTTAGAGAGAAAGATTACTCAGTTAGTTAAATGAAGCTTATGTGAATCAACAGGGAGCTAACACTTGGGTTTTGCCTGGTGTAGCTAAAAGTTGGCTAAAACCTACTGAAGTGAGCAAAGTTAAATGCCTGGATGTGTTGAAGAACGTGTTACTATGCAAAAGGTATTGCTAGAAGACAGAGGACATAGTTGTAAAAGCAGCATATAAGAATGATATGAAAATCTGAGAAACTGTGAAAACTTTTCCCTTTTGGGCTGCTTAAACCTTGAGTGGTTCAGTTTTTGGCAATTTTAGGCTAAATCTTAGAGCATACTGATGGCATGTAGAGCCTGAATATAGTCCCTCCCATTATATTCACAAATAATTCTGACTCTTTTCAGATCTCATTGGGAACACTTTGGTCAGAATACTGTCTGGTTTTCTCACATCTGTGTGCAGTAAGCAAGAAAAAGAGCTGTAGCAACCAAGCACTTCATCTTTATTAAGAAATATCCTGTCCTGCAAGCTAGCTGAAGTCTGCCTTTATGATATTCATGGGAAAAAAATATTTTCTCAATTAACTTTATAAGGAAAATTTGTTAAACTTAATGGAACTAGTGAGAGCATTGTGTAGTGATGCTCTCTCCATCCAGATTTTAAGCTTAGCATTGTCTTAGTACTCTGCTGTGAAAATCAAAGAAGAGGGTTACACATTGGTAGCTCTGACTCAGGAAATGCTCCCGTTTTGCAGTAGGCATATCTGAGACAGGAATTGTTCCTAATCCTGCCCTGATTCTACTCAGATCCTACCTCATCCTGGGATATAGAAACTTTAAACTACACTTGCCATTCAGTTGTCTTCCAGAATGCTAAATCAGTAGTGCACTGCTGTTTGGAAAATGTTCAAGCCCAAACCTCCTTTACCCCTGCTGTCCTTCTGGTTGAGAAGATTAAGGCAGGGTGCAGAAAGCTGGTTAAATTAGCTCTGTTCTGTCTGGAGAGTCTTCTACACTGGGGCAGTTCTAAATATCATGTTTGCTGGCAGAATGGGCAGAGACCCCATCAAAGACTTTTGCCAGCAGGACTTCCGCTAAAAAAAAGAGAATAACTGTAGTAAATGAGGTACAGCCTTTTGAAATGGTACAAATATGTCCTTGACTTATTGTAGTCTGCAGGAATCATGTAACCTCCATTTGTTTGGACTGGTTTTATGATTCTTCAGGGAACACGCTTTACGGCAAAATAGTTCTGCAAACAGTTAGAACTGCTTAATATTTTATGTTGTCTGTTTTGGGAGGAGTAGTGTGGAGAAGAGATAAAAATGTGTGATGAAAATAAGCTAAGTGAAAGCATTGTTTTGGAAAGATTTCCCTAACTGTTTATAACGTTTATGAGTTTCAACATTTAAGTTATCAGGAGTGCATAAATACTGACAAAATTGCTATGAATGTATCAAGAGTCAAAGTTGGAGGAAAAAAAAGATTAAAATGAAAAGTATTGTCTGCAAGGTTGTAGTATAAATTGTTTATTGTGGAAGATAACATATAAGTAGCCCTAGGCCAACAAGACAATCTAATGTCTTCTGTCATAAAAAACCTCCCATTATTTTAGATTAATTAAATGGAAAACATAAATCCTAAGAACAATATGTCACTTCAAAACCAATTTAATCTATAGAACAATGGCATTTTTATTAAAAATTGCATTTCTCTTTTCTGAGTTTCCTTAAATAACTCTCAGGATATACATATCTTCAAAGAAAACCATTAAATATCCCACAGGACTGAGACTTTAAACATGAAGACCTTTAGGAAATTCTGATCTAGAGAAGTGATATTTTTGTTTTATTAGATTTTTTTTTTTAAATTTTAAGTAACTACCTATATTTAACAATAGCTTAATACCCACTGTGAAGAAAAAGTGATGAATTGTTTATATATACCAGCCAGGCTTGCTTTTCTCCTGAGATTTCTATTCTTCTATTTGTTTCAGATTTGCTTAAGAAAAAGGATGTGAAAGACACGGTTTCTGAAACACACTGCCACTTTAAGAGGATACAACATGCCTATTAATAATTGTATTACTCCTCTATTATTCTTAAGAATAATGAAGGAATGGGAGCGTTGGCCCCCAAGCTGAATTTATCCTGAAATGTTTTCAATTAACTCTTGGCACCGGCAGGAAAGCATCAAACCTTTCCCATGCTGAAATATGGAAAATCTGCAGGGAACATCCCAGCAGGAGTGGAATTTCATTAAAACAAGCACATCATAATTCAACGACTTCTGCACCCTCTTTAAGCCTTTCTATTGATAAGGAGTCTGAGGTGATTTTTATGGATTTGCAAAGAGAAATGATTTCATAAGATCTTTTCAAAGAGTTTGTTTTGGCTGAGGCATTTGAGTTATTATCTGCTCCCTGATGAAAAAAGAGTAAGACATTTGGCATAACTGTGACTTCTAAATAAGAGGCAGAACTGAAGAGACTTTTAGCAAAATTTTATCCCTCAGACAACCACTTTCTGTAATCTCTGTAGGAACTGACTCCACAACTATTTTCCCAGATCTTTTAAAGAAAGTGTTGTCATTAAAACCTGCACTTTTGAACAACTACATGTGGAGACTAAAGCAAGCTTGGGGTTAATTACACACTCAAATACAGATGCAGGCATTTAAAAGTTAAATATACCCATGCATTTAGTAGTGAAATATTAGATAGAGGTGTGCACTGATTTAACAATATGCATATTGCTTTGCCCATACATGGGTTGTCTTAAAACATTTGGCTATCCTATATGTAAATAAAATTAACATATGTGTGGGATATAGTGTATTTTTAAACACTGCTGAAGGCTTAATACTTTTTTGCTAAGTGTTGTATGATTTTATCTTGGCGTAACTCTCCACTCCCTGCAAAATAATTTTTCCTGTCAGGCTATATCCAGGGTATAGAGACATGAATTGTTGCTCATTACAGAACATTAGCATTTATGTTTATTTACAGGTATGATAATCAAGTATTTTTGCTAATCCCCAGTAAAAGCTCAGCCTGGCTGCATTTTAAGTATAAGATTGAATATCTGTGTCAGTCTTGGTTTCTCTGTTTTGAAGTGGTATTGAAAATTTACAGGAACGTGTTGTCTTTTTTCCTACCCAGTGTTCAAAAAAATCACTTACTTATTTGCTGCCATTCCCTCTGTGGCACCACTACTCCTGAGGCAAGAAGAGCATCATGGAAAATTAGGAAAGCAAGCTGCTGAGCAAGTATAACCACACAGAGACAGGTTATACTAAGAAGCAGATGGTACTTCAGGTGTGCTTTCCATTGGTAGAGGCATCTTATTTTATCCCCATCCCTGTCTCATCCTTCTAAAAGGCCCCCAGGCTAAGCCTCTGCAATGCTGACATGAGAACCCACCCTCTCCTTCTGAGACCAGAGTGGTACAAGTTAGGTGATGCCTCCGTTTGACACGTGAACAAGTAGTTGCTAGATTCACATAGTTATCCTTTAGCAAGCTTGGATGACAAGAGCTCTTTCCAGCCAGGCCAGGACACGAAAACACATATAAAATCAGTCCATGTGATTTGAATCCAGACAATTTCACTGCATGTCTATTTTTCAACATGAGCAGGAGGACTTAACAGACACACATACACCCACATTTTCACAGCAATGTGGTTTTGTAGTCAGCAACATAGTGTTATTCTGAGATTTCAGTAGAATGATACTCATTTGTAGCTTACAGTTTTTCTTTCACATATATGACAGATGAAGAAACAACGTAGGAGTTAGAGTACTAAGGGTTCTATTTTTCTGGAAGTACAGCAGGATTTTTCTGCCTTCAGTTAGCCATGTTACACCTACACCTTTTACATCCTTGACAGCCTGCAGCAAGGAGTTCCACTAAACTGCACAGTTTTGAGATGTTTTCCTCTTCTTCGGTGGGACTTTGCCACCTGACATTTCCCTTGCTCCACAGTGATTTTGTAGCACCTTTCCACACCCCTTTTCAAGCTTTCTTTTTCCATGGAACCCCATTCCATCACTTTGATCATTCTTCCTGCTCTTTTCTGTACTACATAGAGTTTTGTTATAATATGGTGGGGATAGGAGGAGCAGAACCGTAGGAAAACACTTTCTCCTTCCTTTAGATGGTTTTTAAATTCAAGAATATGGAGATGGATTTGAATGATTCAGAGAATTAATCATGACAGATGTTTCTATCTTGGGGTATCTGAAAATTAATGACCAAAAATGGCTTCTAGTGCCCTAAATGCAGTGACTTGGGTGTTTCAGTTGAGTTTGCAGTGGATGAGTCTAGTTGGGCACAGGAATATAATGAGTGCAAGAGGATTAGATTTTACATTTCTGTCAAAGTTTGTTGCATGATAGAGCAGGCCCTTCAGTCTTTCTTTTTGATTTTGTTAAAAGATTGATAACATGCTGCGACCTATACACACATGGAAATTTAAATTCAGTGATTTTTGTGATGCTTTTGATGCCCAGTAACAGGGAAGATGTACCAGGGAAAGATTGCACTGCACAATTTCCAGTTAATACTAATTTCCATTATTTTTAACCAGTGTAGATCAGGAATTCTGCTGCCTTGGTAGTCTTACCATAGTCTGTTCAATGAGCATGACATAGATTAGAAAAGAAAGAAATGTTGCGCCCTACTGGTTGTTAAGGACAAATTCTACTTTGATCTCCTACCTTCCCTTTTTTAAGGAGTTTTTTTATGTTCTCATAATTAGAAATCTGACAATGCACTTAACCATAAGATATCCATATTTGATTGCTAGTCTTTTATTTTAGACTGCTGATCTTCCCACTTAAATACAAAAACTTGCATTTTGTATTTTTTTTTTTTGCTCTGGGTGTTACAGCATCCTGGCATTCTGCCAAAAGGTTGTTGTGTTTTCTGTTTCTTCTCCTTGTGATTGCCCACCATATGGAGGGTTTAAAGCAGTCCTGTGTTTTGCAGGACATTCCAAGAACTCATCTAATCATCACGAAGTTATTTTTAACCTTATTAAGGTAGTGCCTTGTGACATAAGATCAATCATATTCAAAAGGCACTTCCTATCAAACCAGAAGTGCCTTTTATACCAAATTCCTCAGGTCTAGAACACCTGATCTAGCCTACTGATACCATATTTATGACGAATAAAGCTTTATGAAATTAGGCTATTTGTTTTTACAGGTGAAAAAGCCTTTTAAAATGGGGATGGGGACAGCACAGTTAACACTGTCAGCACAAACAACAGTGTTTAACAATATTAAGATAATAATTAACTTGAGTTTAATTCTCAAAAAGTCAGATGTTCACAGTTTTGATTGACACTAGCTGCCTGTTAGAAACTCAACCCCAGACCTCAGTGGCTTATGAATTAAAATTTGACCTGAGATTGTTTGTATTTCCCCACTCCTTTTCTTACTGAACGCCTGCCTTTCCCCCATTGTTCTCCCTTCCCCACCCCTAGTCCTGACCCCTCCCTCAGGTTTTCCCTGTTGGTTCTGGTACCCCAGCTCTGCCCACGCACCGCCCCCGTGCCCAGAGACCATCAGTCCGTGTGCTCTCTCCGCCCACCTCGGCCCCATATAAAAGCCCAGACTCCCTGCCACCTGGGCTCTCTGCCGCTGGGAAAATGCATGCCACCATGTGAATAAAGTTCCTCTGTGGTCCCCACACGGAGACCCTTCTCACCTCCTTTATCACCGCCGTGCTGTGGAGCCGGCAGCCGGAGCAGGAGCGCGGGGCCGCCCGGGAGGGCTGCGGGCAGCGGAGCAGCCGCTGTCCCCAGGGCAGCCCCGATGGCAGCGCTCTGCGGGAAGGTGTGCGGCTTGCCATGCCAACACAGAAACTATGGACTGCAGCAATCATTCACTACCCTACCTTGCCTTCCCTCAGAACCATCAGAAAAACAAAAGGAGAATCCTCTTTTTTTATTTGTTTTAAACAGATTTTGAGGTGTGATGATAAGAATGCCCAAAAACATTTTTGCATTTTTAGTTTCCTTAATTGCAAACTGTTTCTTTAAAAGGTCATGTACAAACAGCATTCGTTTAGTGTATCAGTAAATAAAGGGCAAGAACACAAGCCAAAATAGGGAAATACTGTTTGATACAGTAGTTAAATCAATTAGATTTTTATATGACTGTAGATTAATGCTATTAATACTTAACACAGTTGGATGAAGCCATTTCAGAGACAACCTTTAGCCTTTATTTCCAAGATATTATAAAGAGTAGATGAAACTTTAGAAACCAAACCAAGGCAAACTCATTGTGAAAATGGTGGAGAGAAGAGGGCAATGGCAAAGGCAGGGCAGGGGAAAGAGCAAAAAGGAAAAGAAAGGGGAGAGAAGGGGACTAGTGAGGTGAAGTAGTAAGAATTTTCAACATGAAAAGGTTGTTTCAAAGGAAGAAGGGAATAAGTTATTTCCTATATTTAGAATTAAGTAGGTACCTACTCAGGAGTAAATTTTCACTCACTGACAATTTTTATGAACATCTGACAAGATGTAGCTGGTCTGGACTAGTGTTGTGGCTTAACCCTGTAAGCACTGAGCTGCAAACAGCCCCTTGCTTACTCACCACCAGGTGATGAGGAGGAGAATCAGAGGGCAAAACTAAGAAAATCCATGGTTTGAGGTAAGGACAAGTTTACAGTTCAAAAAGTAAAGCAAAAGGGGGAATTCATTTCCTAATTTCTATCAGGCAGGCATTCAGCCACCTCCAGAAGAGCTGGCTTTCATCTTGCATCATAAATATTTGGAAAGACAAACACCATAACCATGAGTGTCACTCTCTTTCTCCTCCTTTCATTCAGTTTTTATTGCTGAGCTTGATGTCATGTGCCATGGCATATCCCCCTGGTCAGCTGGAGTCAGCTGTTCCAGCTGTGTCCCCTTCCAGACTCTTGTCCACCCAGACTACTTCAATAGAAGGACAGTTTGAGAAACAGAGAGAGTCTTGACACTGTCAGAACTATCCTGAACAGTGTATTGTCAAAACTGTTGTGGTCACCATTCCAAAACACAGCACCCTATGAGATACTATGAGGAAAATTAACTCTATCCCAGTCAAACCCAGAACAGGAAGTCTTGGAGGACAGGACTAGATTATTCAGAGGCACTCTGGAAAACACAGGACTTCCCCAAAATAAGTGTTAACATAAGGAGAAACAGCTGAAGGACAGAACTGTAAAACTGAAATACATTATAACTGCCACAGCATATTTCTCTATCCTTTGCCGTATTACTTTGCACCAGTTCTGTTATGCTGAACTCTGTTTATAGATGCACATAATGCACTACTATTTTTTCGTATGCTGTTCTTCTTTTTACTTTTGAAGATGTTTAATAGTTGATATGTTTAAAACACAAATCTGGATCTCAGTCATCTCAAGAAATATGTCTAAATTGTTTGAGATTTTCCCAGCAATGCAGGCTGAGTGTAACAGAGATTTTCCCAACAATACAGGCTGAGTGTAAGAGTGACATCCCTTGTCAGTAGTTTTCTGTCTTTGTCTTTCAGAGAACTTCACAGAAGACATCCTTTTTCCATTTTTTTCTTGAATGTATTTGTACATGTATAGGCACTCATATATTTTATGCTATATGATCATCTTAGCAATAAAAAGTCAAAGTGAATCTGCAGTTAGAATGAAAGGTGCTGGATTTTCTAATAAACTTATATATGTGGTCCATGGTTCTACAGGCTGGCACCAGCTTTTAAGAAAGGTTTGTTGCTTGGAAAGGTGAGTTTCAGTCTTTCAGTAGATGATCCCAAAGTGTCATCAGGGAAGAGCTGTTGATGATGTATTTCATTCTCATACACAGTGAGCTTTTCTGGTAAGTTTTTACAGTCTTTGATTATAAACCTACACAAATTTCTTTCATGCCTCAGAGATATCTTCTAATCAATTCTTTATACTGCATGAGGTTCTTGTCAAATTTAAACAGAAAGTATCTGTGAGAAAAGAGAATCTGAGGATGCTTTTCCTTTCCATGTAACAAAAATTGAACATAATTTCTTTTGTATAAATGTTATGACCGTCTATAATTTGAAAACTTAGTCAAGTTTAGGCGTTGTGTAATAGGACACATGGATAATATATCCCGCATAGACAGTGTATCATGATTACAAAAGAGGCAGCATTGATTGCCTTGTTTGTCTTTATTATAACCTTTCAAGGCTGAATTTTTTTGGCCCTTTGTACATTTAGTATGTTTTTATTCTGAGTGCCTACCCTTTAAGGGGTTGTATGCAAATTTCTTTGTGTATACTTTCTTACAAGAATGTATAACTGAGTTTATTAGCTCTCTCTCCGAGCTTGTGTTTCTAACTGCATGTGAAACTTCACCTGGAGCCAAGATTAGTATTTGCTTTTATGGAGAAATTTCTTTGTATTTCATTTCAAAAATGCAGGAACTACTGGCAAGCTTCACTGCAAAGAGTGTGAATGTCTTGAGGCAGCGTAGCACACTTTCCTCGGAAACACTTTGTGAAATAGGTGTGCTACTACTGTCCCCAGAGTGCAGGTGAGGATTGGAAGCTCAGAAAGAGGGAAGGTGACTTGCTCAAAATCATGTAGAAGCTGCCCTTCCCTCGGATAGGTCAGTGAACTGCTCTCATGTCTTTGGGGTCCTTGAACACTTGGGAAGTGAAAAGAACAACAAAATAATAGCAGTAATTACCATATAATACATAATTCTTGTAGCTATTGTCATTTAGCCTCACCTCTGTTAAGACAAAATCTTCTATTATTGTCACTAAGGGGACGTGTTAAAATCATAGAGCACAAGAGCCACTTGGCATTAGTTGACAAAAGTTATTTTTCTATAAGGTTATTCTGACTGGAGTATGTATTATTTTAGAAGTTGGATATTTTTTTATTTCCTCACCCATAACTTTCTTCTTTATACAGGCATTAGTGCAGTTACCACACATTCATATCCACTGCAGCCATTCCCTCAGATCTAGACTTCAGGAAGCTCAAATCCAAATAGTTTTCAAATCCAAGCTGCCACTTTGATTTCATCACATCAAACCCTTGTTGAGATCAAACCTTTGAAATGAGAAAAGATTTTTAATCCAGTTACCCCAGATGGGGTACAACTCTCCAGGTCCTGAGAGCTGCAGGATTAGGAATTCTCAAACTCCCCTCACCCACCCATGAACACTCATGCAGGGAGCAAACAAGCTGCCCAACTTTACATGCTTTGCTCACAAACAGTACTGCAAACCAGCCAGTGTCTAAGGATAGAGAAACACCTTTGTCCCCTGTCTTTCTGATATAATGAAATATCCACATCCCCAGCATAGTCAGCTTTGTCTTTATTTTGCAAATCTAATCTTTCCTATTCAATTAAATGATTTTGAAAACTCGTTAAAATTCATAGGAACTTTAAATGATGCAATTCACTGTTTACCTGTAACATGATTTGCTAATGGCTGGAGTGAGATTTCTATTTCAAAACATCTTTGCTTCACTTTCATGATACAATCCTTAATCTTGGATTTAGTCTTCAGACATTTATCTTCTCCTTAATATGAATGTGGAAAGACCATGGATAATTTTGTGTTCATGAAAGCTGAAAATAACAATTCCATCATCCTGATTATAATTTTCAGAAACAGAAACTGTTATGCTCTCCCATTCAAATTACATGGGAGGATAATTTGTAGCAATAAAAATCACATTTTTCACCTGACTAATGCATTCTTACAGTGGTAGGAATTCACACGCATTGATGATGTTTACTAATACTCTATATTATTTTAATTTTGGTGACATCATGCTCAAACTATATCCAAAAAGTATGTGTGTACTGCTGTTAAATAAGTTGGTATATTGCTCTGCGACCCATGAAATGGGATTGAGAAATTAGTCATGAGCAGAGAGGCAGAATATGATAGGTAAAAGCATCAGTGAGAAAACATAAAGCCATGTTTAGTTCATGGCAATTACAGCTGGCATTTCTCCAACACATCAAGTGTGTGTCTGTTTTTGTGCCTGTGTATCTGTGTGTAAGCATGTATGTAATTACACACACAGCCACACAGGATTTATACATTATCACTTTTATGTTTATTTTTTGTTATTTTTGTACTAGTTGTTTTGATCTTTCTGGGATAAGCAGCCAAAGGAAATAACTGTTCACATTCTCACAAACGTCGGATTACTTAATGTAGTGTCCATTTCATAGATAGCAAGATAAAGACAGAAATAAAGAAAATTAGGCAATAAAGTAAGTAGAAAAAAATTGTGATTGTTACTTTTCTAAGGGAACAATGAAGAAGCAGACAAATGTCTTTTGAAAATGACAAGGAAATAAGGCAATATCCATAAACCTCAGGTTTATGCGACTTGCCCCCCTGCCTCCCCCCGAATGAAAGTAAAGCAGTTAAACTTTAGTCACAATGAGCAGCAGCCCAGAAGTAGACAGACAGCCACCTCTGTGTGGGGAAGATTTATAGGGACCCCTCCCGGGCCCTTTGCAAGTCCAATTCATGGGCTCCCCCGACCAAGGCTCAGAGCTGTCGCTCCAAAAAGGGAAGAAGGGAAGGCTTGTCTTT
>VYXC01007352.1:15990-103203 GCA_013397175.1 Platysteira castanea | reverse complement strand
TTTTTTTTAAATCACCATTTGTTATTAGAACACAGGCTTCCAAATGACGAAGGAGAGAAAGGGTTGAGGGAAAGATATTTTCCCCCTCTCCCTTGTGTGGTCCAGCGCATTCAAAGCAGGAACCTGTCTAGTTTTACTGAGGAGGAATGAGCTGATTTAACATGGATTGCAGCACTGCTGAGAGAGGGGGAGAGCAACTTCCAATCAAAATGTGAGCTGTTTTGGTGTCCATGTGTGTGGATGTACAAGCAAGAGAAGTGGCCAGTCTCTACCCACCTTCTTTCCAAGAGCTCAAGGGCAGATAATTGATGTGACAGACAATTCTCCTTAACCCCCTGCCAACAAAACAGCTCTTGGGCAGCTCACAGCTCTCTCACTCAATAAAGGCCTGAACCTATCACAAAAAACATGGGAAAGATTTACTTGTTGTGAATAGCAGCAACGCAAATAGGAGTAGTGACCAGCTCTCCCCCACACACTGATGTGTGTAAAGAAACTGAGGTATGTAAGTAAACAAGTGGAATGGTAGATCTGTGGGATGAGTTGGTCCCTGACATTGTCTCTGCTTCTACCCAAGCAGAATTATTGTAGTGCTGTGAAAGTGGCTTTTATTTAATGCCTATACATTGCCTAGAAGATAAACTGCAAGACCCTTATTCTGCCCCCAACCCCAGCTAATGGTATCCTACAGATTGATTTATCAAATCATTTGTGCCAACTACAAACAGAAAGTACATAAGGAAGCACATGGCTGCTAAAGCTTCTTAAACAATGTTTCCTGGTCCCGGGTCCTTTGGCTAAAAGTCCACTTCTCTTGTGAACTCGTGTCATACCTGTGAAAAACATTGCAAGCAACCACTCAGTAATAATGGCAAAAATTTCATTTTTGCCCAGGTCTGGACACTTACTGGTTTGGCTCAGACTGTGTTGGCAACGTCCTTGTAGCATATTGAGTGATGCACTGGCTGTGAACAGCAGGTTGTACCTAGGAACAACTGGGGAAAGCAAGGAAAAAGTGCCAAGTCCCATTAGCAAATTAATTCCAATGTGGAATACTTAAAGATTCCATCAAGCATACATAAACTAGAGGTGGGTGAATATGCAGGTAGTCAGACCTCATCCTCTGCTGTCAATACACACAGAAACAGTGGAATGAGTAAAGAGCTTAATCAAAGTATCCCTGCATTAGAGAGCCCTGGCACAAATAATCCCATTGAAATCATTGTCCTGGGTTAGAATAGGAGGCTAACTGCAAATTGTGCAAGTCTAAAGCCAGAAACTTTTGGATAAGCTACTGCATATGGTGTGATGCAAGCACTTCAGATGGACAATATTGTTTATATCAAATGTGTATCTATATACCCATTTTTAAAGACTGGAAGAGGTAAATAAGTCAACATATTGGCTTTATATCAGAACAGGGAATTTCTACTTGAAGCCTTAACTAACTTAGTCGTTTTCCAAACAAAGAGTTACTAAACAACTCTGGCTTGAATGAAGAGGCATAGGGACTATCTCCTGTCATAACTCAGTATCTTGAGGTATTAGAAATATTATATAGAACAATAATTTTCAACTGTTGGCCATCTGTACTTGTGGACATTCTCAGGAGATCCCATAAGAAAATCAGACCATCAAGCCCAATACCAATATGGTTAAATTAATCTTCAAAGACTGAAGTTTTCAAGGACTTAAAAATCAAGAGGAGATTGGAAATGACTGACACAGAATATTGGTTGTTAGGTTTGCAAATGATTCTTTCATTTCTGCTTCCTCATCTCTTTCTTCCCCTCACAGATCCCTGCTCTGCCAGACTAAACACTAATGTGATTAATTTCTCATGCTTTAATAAGCTCTTTACTCTCTCGTTCTCTGCAGAGGGAAGATACGAGGCCGGGGGACAGCGGGGATTGCTGTTGCTCTTACAGCAAGGCGCTGCGCCTGCTCCTGGGCGTGCTTGTGCTTGCGCTGCGCACCAGCGCACCAGGCCCTGCCCTGGGGGGAAAGAGGCATCTCCGACAAGGAGCATAATCCTCCTGTGGCAGTGTGCAGCAGCACAGGGCTCTGCTGGTGCCCGAGGCACAGCGCGGGCCCGCGGGGTGCGGCGCGGAGCGGGCGGCGCGGCGGGGTCCGGCGGCGCTGGGGAGGCAGAGTGGGCGCTTGCGCCTGAGTGAGCAAGGAGGGCTGCCTCTGCCGCTGGGCCCTGCGGAGAGGAGGAGGAGGAGGAACAAAACCCTCCATTTTGATGGCTCTTCTTCACCCATCAGCTCCATTTACTCAGTCTCAATAGCTGGGGCTCAACAGCAGCCGTGGCAGCAGCTCCTGCCGGGCTCCCACCTCCTCCTTGGATGCGCACTTCCCAGCAAAAAGGAGAATGAAGAAGGGGACAGGGAAAGAGAAAGAAGGAGGGAGAGTGAAGGGGGGAGGGTAGGGAAAGAAAAGGGGAAAAAAACCTTGCTGACACGGGGCATAACTTAATTTTCACGGTGCCGGGACAGCTGTATCGTGTAATCTGCCATGGCATGCCATTAAAACTTCAATGCCTTTACTGACCCAGAAGGGAAACTCAGACCGTGGAGAGCCTTTTGAAAAGAAGTGGTGATCTTTCACGATTTATGAGCTTGTCTTAAAGAAACAGACTCCACTCACTTTAAATTAATCACCCTTTTCAGGGTACATTGAAATCTGGGGTCTCTCAGCTGAAGACTGTGGAGACCTGGTACCTTATGAATGCCTGCCCTGTCTTTAGTATTATTTTTATTTCGTTTTATTTTTATGCTCACCAAAATGGGTTGGTTTTCAGGGGAACTGTATCTTGCAAATTGAGGTGCAAAATCCAATTACACCAATTCAGTGAAAGTCTGAATGGGGTGGCGGTGGCACTTACACATTCTTGTCCCTGCATACATTGTGCAAAGGGGAAAAGAACCTGAGAAGTATGAGGAGTTAAGGACTCAAACACTAATGAAATGTGAGACACCCTCTCTGATTCACCAGCTAGAAGTAAAATAGCACCGAGTCTCCTGCTTCCATTCTTCACACAGTCCAGGGAACAAAGAGCTGTAAACTCATACTAATAAAACCTAAACAATTCTGAAATCATAAAAGAGGCCTGCGTGTTACAAGGAAGTGTAGATAAAACACTTCCTTACTATGTTCCCAGAAAAACTGCTGTGATTTACAAGAAGAATGCCTGGGTATAGGATTCACAGAGGATGTAAATCAGCATCCTTCCATTGTCTGACATTAGTATAATATCTGATTTACTCCAGCTGTTTGTCCAGACTTCCCTTCAAGCACTTACTTTCCTTGGCCAGCCTTATTTCTTAATTGTCATATTTTTAATGCAGAGATGATAAGGGACCCAACAATATGAGGATTAAAAGCAACATAGTAGTGATTTTCACTTCCTTAAAGCTTTCCATATCTAGCAGAAGCAACACGCCTTTTGTTCTTGGAGTAACTTAAACTTAAGCAAAAACTCTGTGAATCTAAAGGCAGTGATAGAAATAAAGTAATAGATGGAAAGATCTGACATTAGAGTGAAAACTTATATATGGAATATGAACATCTGAATTAATTAAGCAACCCCCTGTCTTAAAATCCCCTAATGCTCTTAAGTACCATTCATTCTACTTTTGCTAGAAGTCCAACTTTTGAGAATCTTTTAAAATGTTTAATATTATAAATACCAGAAGTGGCCACTCAAAGTGAACTACTCTGTAGCTTTTAGGGCTTAGAGGTTTTGCTGTTTCTCTAGAGTCTATATCAGCCAGAGGTAGGGCATGCAAACTGCTTTACATATCCAACTCTTCTTTCGAAGAACTGTGCATTACCTGGACATACCCAGACGTGTGTGCCCATATTTTTGAGGGCTAGAGTACCCTCCAGAACTCTAGTTTATATAGAATGGATTTGTCTGTTTGTGTTATCTGTCTCCCTGTGTATGTGCATTGCCATGCTCCCCAGTGGCTCTGATATGCATTTCTACTAATTCAGGTGTCCTTTTTCAAGTTTTAAAAATGTCAGCTGCTGCTGGTACAGTTTCTGTGAATCAGCTGTACCAGATATGCAATAGAAACTTGCACCACATTTCCATTTTGTAGATGATCTGATTTTTTAGGACTATTTTCATCAGCTTGTTATAGTCAGAGCACTTGACAGCGACATTTCTAAATCTACATATTTCCTTACAAGCAGTCTACACTCTTACTCACTGGACTGTGTCCCACTATGGGACATTATAATGGCAGATCCATCAATTCCAGGAAAAAAAAAAAATTATGTCTTTGCTTATGTAAATCATTTGAGTAAGTCTGTCCCAAGGAAGTAACCTTAGCAATGCTGAGAAAAATCTATTTTTCCCACCAATAGAAAATAAAGATACCTATTTTTCTGCAGAATGGTCATTTTTTTTTTTTTTTTGCATCCCTTCAGACCTTTTTCTTTGATTTAGTTTGTTCATCTCATGCACACAGAGCTTAATAGCATCACAACATTCTTCACTTGAAGCCTGTGGAGATCAAGTTGAATTTTTAGATTTTTTGTTCCCTACATTGCTGTTGGTATTTATAATTTTTTAAAAACCTCACACTTCTTCATGCTTTGTATGGGGATGCATTTAAATAAACCAGAATCTACTAGTGACCTTCCCATTTCTGGTATCTGGAAGACAGACTCTGTGACTATCCCTTGTCAATCTCTTCAGTGAGGTCTAGTCCTGCAGTCAGTCCAGCAGTGACATGAGGCTTTTCATCTGAGCGTAGACATAATTTTGGACTGTCACTGTTCTTGACCTGTGTTTCTGTCAAGACACAGATGTACAGGTCTTTCTCATTCACTGAAACAAGAGTGAAGAACTGGCCAAACAAAGCAGATAACCAGCTATTCAGAGCCATTAAATCTAGATAAAGCCTTGTTGTGATTTTGGTTTTGTTGTGGTGGTTTTTGTTGTTGCCTTTTTTTTTTTTTTTCTTTTAATAATGTGTTTAGGCAATTGATTAAAATAATTTTTGGAACATGGCATAAGAATCTGCTCTTATGTCTAGTGATGCCTTTATTTATTTCTCTACCCTGGCCTGACCTGTCAGTTTTCAGTGGTGCTGCACTGCTGGCAAACAGTGGCACCGAGGTGGCAAGGGAGCAACTTTACTGGTCTTCAAATGACAGGGTTAGTTAATGATATGGTGTGCTCCGCTGCAGAATGCAGAAGGACACTGCACCCATCATTTCACCTCATGACATTCCATTTTTCTCCAGGAAGACAACACAGGTGCAAAATCTGTGTTTGTTTAGAGCAAAGTCATAACCAACATACATTGACCCAACAGGACTTCAGATAGTTCATGAAGTAGAGTTCTCCTTGGGTTATGCATCATAAACACAGTCGTGAAATGAAATGTTTAGTTCCTTAAACCTCTTGGTGAAATGAGAAACAACAGCTTATCTTTGTGGAAGTAATGCCCCAGTGCTACATCTGAAAAGATTTGTGCAGTATCTGCAAGGTGTGGGACATAAAGTGCTACAGGAAAGGGTGTGAAATAAGAAAGGGAGAGGTTGAAGATGGTTTATCAAACTGGTGAAGTCATATACCATGCTTGCTGAGATGAGATGTTATTTCAGTTTTTGGGCAACTTCAGAATCAACCAAACACTGTGGAGAAGAGGGTGGAAGGTATCAGCACCTTGCATCCTAAGTGAAGTGGGAAGTTAAGCAGCAGAACAGTTTGTTTCATTTCATGTGTGTAGGAAAGTTCTGTGCAGATATTTTCCATTTTAATGCTTTAAAATTAGGATATATGTAGGGCAAGACTCTAGCTAAAATAAAGGCTTAACACTTAAATAATTCTTCCTCAGTACAATTGTAGTAAAGACAGCTGAATTCTTTTGTGTTGAAGTAGGGCTTTTTCCCCTGAAGATGCAGGAAATTAAAGCCATTACATTAGCAATGCATGCCGATTGCCTAATTCTTTACAGGACTGAAAGCCAGTATAAGTCCTGGACAGAAAAGTAAAGTACTCAGAGTTAATCACCTGGGTAGAGAAATCCATTCTGGTACTTTAGTTGTCATCATCACAGGCCATACACTGCTGGCACTGATGCAGGGCACTGGCTCTGAAGGAAATGGCCCAGCCTAGAAAGTTTTATGCAGGTGAGAAGTCCAATGAAATCCTAACTTCAAAGTGTTAAGAAATTTTCAAAATTACTCTCACACCACAGCTAATAAATTCTGCTACAAAAGAAAGGTCATATTTGAAAAATTTGCGAATGTTATGGATATATATGCCAAGCAAGCCCTCTGACCATGGAGCAGCCATTTGGTATATCATGACTTTTTTTTTTTTTTTTTTTAATCCCGTGGAACAATGAGCAATTTATGTCACAGAGGAATCAGTATTTGGGAATTGGGGTTAGGATGTAGTGTGATATCTTAAGCACTGTGTTCCTATACAGTCTGAAAATGAAACAGGAACAATTTTTGAATAGTTTAGTGGTGTTTCTACTCACCTGAAAGTTTTCTACATTGAAGCCAAAATGTATATTTAAACTACTATACTAAATGTTTTTAAAGTTTCTAATTTACTAATGCATAGTTGTTGGTATGTTTTCTATTGAAAGTAATTAAAGATGCTTAGGTTTGTGTGAAAATAAATGTTCTAGATGTTACAAAAGGACACATTTGGCGTTAACAACTTGTCAGACACAGCATGCAACAATATTTAAAGTATCTGCAGTAGTCTAGATATTCTCCTGGGTTACCAAAAGAATTTGTGGGGGCTGCCTGAAAAATTGATGGCAAAAGCACCATCCTTCCCAGTAAGTTTCTGATATGTAAGAGAACATGGGTTTTTAAGAGGTCTCTTGATTGATCTGGAGCATGTTCTGAGGTTATGATGGTTGAAGAGAGAATATTGAAGGTGTAGGAGAGATTTTTAAGAGCTTAAGCATCCTTCTGCTGCCGAGATTACTCAAATAAGTCTTACAAACTCCCTGGTGTCCTTTCAGCATTAATTACAAGCATTTAATTTGAAGTATTTTTGGACCTAGAAAATGCCTAGTAAATTCTGGTTCTTTAGTCAGACTGCAATTTTAGTGAGGGCTCATGTGTCTTAGAAGACTCTCACAGGAGGCAAAATTTGTTTTTGTGATTACAGGTTGATTTTCCTGTCTGTGAACCTTTCACCTTTCATTTCTGAATAGAAATTTTGCATTATCTTCTAGTCAGTATGTTAGGCCTGGGGCAAGTAAATTTCCTGTAAAGTTTTGTACTGCATTGGACCCTTTCATATTTGGGCCCACGCTTCTTTGGAGGGTTAGTTAAGCCAGAGTACAGCTCTAAAAAGAAAAATATTCATATACTTGGAAGTAAAACTGCATTAGGTCCAAATCTTTAGATTGTTTAGACTTGTGCTGGCTAAATATCGATTCATTATAATAAAGACTTCCTCCTTTGTAAGAAATTTCATTTTCTCTCTGGTTTGCTTTGTCTTATTGCAGTTTTCTGCCCTGCAGCGAGCATCCTGCCTTCTGATAAAACTTAGCTAAATGGCCCCAGCCCGTTGTTTCACATGAAGCTTATCCTTTTCAGAGCACAGGACCATGTAGTCTATAGGACTGTATTTGCAGATAATAAGCCCGTTACGTAGAGGGTGCTTTTGCATTTGCATCAGAAGCTATGAAGCGTCAAAAAGGACTGGTGGGAGGAGGAAAAACTGCCCACAAGCCGACTGGTGGGAAGACAGGAGAACTTTCCTCCATTTCTGGTTATCTTATGTGTGGCTGGATGGTCTTAAGACAGGTGTCATTAACTGAACGTTCTCATGTTCTGTGCATGTCTCTCCAGACACCCGAGGTGAGATTAATCTCACCAAATATAGATGTCTCAGACACATTTAATCTAAGTGATACATGAGCCTTTATAGTCAGTAGAAAGGTACAGACACGTCTGGAAGATGGCTCGTTCCACTTCCAGGATCATACCTAAGGTAAGTGATACAAAGTGTCCTTAAGAAATGTCAGGGTTTCTGCAGGGGCTTGGTGATATCAGATGCGATGAATCTCCTGCCAAGAGATATCATGGCATGTCAGAGTGTCAGAAAGGGGCAGTAGGAGCAAAGAACCTTTAAGACTGCTGGAAGGTCAGATTGCCCAACAACTTCAGAATAACAGAAAGTAAGTGGACACCAGCATATTGTAGCTATTATTTGTCAGTGCATAAATTACCAAAGGCTACAATTATAATATTGATAATTCTCAGTATTGGGAGGAAGTTTGAAAGATAACTCCATTAATGTCTGAATTTCACTGAGTGTACAGAGCAGTTTTAACTACTACACTTTAGTCACTGAACATTAAAAAAGAAGACTTAAGATAGTCAACAGTCTTGCAAGAAAGCCTTTTGTATCTTATCCTTTACTGCTCCTTAATTGTCCATTGAGATCAAGAAGAATCGGGCATGTTGAAAACAGCAGCATGAAAGCAAGTTATACCTTTTCTAAAACTGTAGAATCCAAAGGGTGAAAGAGAATGATTATATGTGTTAAAGATACACGTCTAGACTTTCTTCGGGTAACTGATACATAAACAATATGTTAAAACAACCAGAAATTATGATTATCTGATTTATATTAAGGATGGAAAAGGGTATGACATAAATAATTTTTTGGGTTTATGTGCATCAGTCGCGAAATCTGAAGATCTGTGTTGTATTCAGATTTGATGATTCCATTTCCAGAAGAGAACATCTAACATAGAGTAGTTCTTTATGTCAGAATGTTGCAGAATTTCAGGCAACAAGACATTTAAATTGGAGATCTTTCTAGTTCTGTAGTCTTTGGTGTTTCTAGAGAACACCTTTGGGTCTACTATTAAAAACAACTGGGTACAGAGACCAGTCTTACAGCAGTACTTAAGATGACCTTTTTTCTTTCTGGTTTCAAAACTACTTTTTAACTTTATTTTTGCAGGACTATTGTTTTCCCCTTGATTTTCTGAGAATTTCATTTTGCACCTGCTTTTTATGATGATGCCTTCAGTCCTTCTTCCCCTTTTTTTCCCCTTCCCCACCATCCCCACTCCCCTCTGAAATATGCTGTTTGACTTGGAAGTTCTCCTAATGACTTCAGGATTAGAAAAGCAAAAGGGAAAGTGAATGCTTTAAAGAAGTGTACCAGTACAACCTTTCAGAGCAGAGAGCAGCACATAGGCAAGAAAAGAGAAAAACAGCGACTGTGCAAAGGCACCTTGAACACCAGTCCACTCAGCAGAGCAGATGTGGATTTTTGTCACTGTTCTTTGCAGATACCCTGAAGTTTTTTGAAAAAACTTTCATACAGAAACAGGTGTGCACCAGTCTCAATCCCTGAACATGAGGTATTCCCAGGCTTAAAGGAATGATTTTTTTATTGTTAATAGTGTATCTATATGGCCTTTTGAAAACATCAGGAGCTATGTAAGTATTATTACATTCAAATAATAAAATTAATACTTGAAGCATCAAATATTTAACCCTCTCTTTCCCAGAGAAACACACAAATACAGTTCTGTTCTAATAAGTCCTTAATTTTACAGTTTTCCTGCTGAAGTTTCTGACTAATGGTAAGTTATTTGTTCAGAAAGATTTTATGGTGCTCATAAAAATTCAATCACAGTTTTAAAATAACTTGTAGTTTTTCTGTAACATGATGCTGCCATCTCAGTTCCCAGAGGGTATATTAAATTCAAGTAGCAATAACAAATCATTTAAGCAATAAATAAATAACCTGAGACTGAGTTGTTAAGAGTTAATAGTCTCCCATACACTCAATAGAGACTGAGGCTCCACTCTATTAAAGTGACCCCCGGGGCCATGGGCCAAATTGCACCCAGTTGTTTTGTGGAAGGTATTCATCCCTCACACATTCATTTCCTTCTTTATGTTGTCTCCTTTCATCAGTGAAGGCACTCTGCAGTCCCTGAGTCCAGAGAACAATTACGGTACAGTCTCAGAGAAAAGAAAGAAAACTGGGGTCATAAATATGTTAAATGGGTACGTGGGTTTAAGTGGCTTTGTAAACTAAACACGAGGGAAACCTCAGACTAATTAATGAATATGAAGTGGCATGATAGGAATGTTTTAAGGGGAAATTCACATTACGCACACACACACACATACAAACTTAAAAACAAATCTTTTTTTGTCCAGTCTAAAAATTTACTCCAGCAGTACAGTCATGACATAACACATCCTTATGTTTTACTGAAGTGGTATCCAGGTAGGAACTGACTGGAACTGAGATAGCTGAGCTGATAATTCATTCTCATCATCTTACTGAGAATTAAATTCTTCCTTCCACAAAGATCAGGCATTTATCATGATAGTGAAGCTATGCAAAAAAAAAAAAAAAAGCCAGGAAGATTTATGACTCAAGCCCAAATCACCATTTAACTTCACCTTGCATGTCAATTCGTGACCTGACTTACACTCACCACTAAAATAAGCATGGATTCATTGAATGCCAGTGGTATCAGAATTAGGCCCTATTATAATAATAACACTATGGGCCCAGAACAGCAGTCTTCTTTCAGATGTAGCAGTGGGACAGTTTTTGCTCTCAGGATCTTCTATTCTCATGCGCAAAAGCCAGCAGGAGACAGAAGAGGGGGAAGAGGATCTATGGGCTTTCCCTTACTAAGAGCCTTTTCCTACACTTATATTATTATAAATTCTGGGGAACTTAGTTCCTGAGATCTTCTACAGCTTCTGCTTCCAGCCTCCAGTACTGTCTCCAGGTCCACAGGTTGCTTCAAAATTCTGGCTGATTTCTGTGGGGAGTTCTATGTGTCTTGTTTTTGGAAAAAGAAAAAACCAAAACCAACATGTTAGAATGCAAAATTATTTGTTTCAGCTGAAATCAAACTCTATATAGGGAAAGACCAAAATATAGAGGGACTATTTTTTTCACCAAAAACCCCGAAGATTTTTTTGGTATAGAATGTAATGATCCCATAGTGAGTACAACTCAGGATGGTGTTGCCAGCAGCACAGTAGAACTTTGCCCTGAAGGTCCATGCCATCTTTGTCTTTTCCAGACCCCGCTCAGGATACTGCTCACTTGCCATGAGATTGAGGCTGTCTCTGTGTCTAGTGGCTGTGCCAAATCCGTCTTTACCTTAGTGAGGTCTAAGGAGGAAACAAGATTCACAGGGACCACAGCTGCTTCAGCAGCAGTGTATCAAGCAAGCTGCTGGCACAGCAAGAGGTGAGATGACTGGAATCGCGGAGAGGTGAATTTCTGTTCCTGATACTGTTTGTAACTCCTCTGTAGTTTCCCACAGTGTTTCTGTAGAACATGAGATCCTTCCACCCTCAGCAGTCCTGCCAGGTGCTTTTTAGAGGACAGGGACCATCTCCTCCAAAGAGAGATGGGGGAGTGTCTCCACCCTTGGTGGAGTGGCTGCAGCAAAGTGCCTCCTTTGCTCAAAACACAAAGCTGTGACTTTGCAGATTTTGGGTGCTCTTTGTGGTAAACAACATGTCTTGGCTGGCAGGCACTACAGTCTGTGAAAGGTAACTAGAGAGTAATCCATCCTCCCCTTCAGGCAAAATGGGATAGGCCTGAAGACTTACCTTAGACTGGTAGTGGAAGTAGTTTGAGCTGCTCTGACCGATCGCCCAAGGAGTGGAAGTGGGCAGGTGATCCCTGCCACCTACAATACTGCAGAGCTGGTGACCTCTGCCTCAAAGGTGGTGTGGAGTTGCTCATAAAGCTCTATTCTGATGCTGATGGTCCTTAAAGACCAGGTCTGCTCATACTCCAAGCGTTTGTTCTTCCCCTAAATCCACAGGGTCTGTAGGTTGCATAAACAGCTCCTTTGCATGGAAAGTTTCAAAATCCATTAAGAGTATTTCAGAAGGCTACAAATCAGCACAACAGAAGCTTACTATACATATTATTATTGCTGCACTTAATACACGAGTATTACAGCGTTGATACCTGTGACTGACACTTCGTTTTGGTTCTAATCCTCTGCTCTCATTTGTTTCTTATTTTCCAGTTCAGGATACCTAACATATTTGATCAAGTCAACTTTTAGACAATCGCAGATTAACTGGATGTAGAGACTAGGCATCTGCTGGTGGTGTCCCTGGTATGTGCACACACTGCTCCTCATGTTAGGCACCAGGTTCCACACAGTTAATGTCACATGGAGATTTTAGTTGAGTTCAAAAGAGGGAAGTTTGAAACGCCAGTTTAGAAGGATGACAAAGCAGCCACTGCTCCTGCTGGGCATAGAGGGGAAAACCTTTCATCAAGCCTTTATCCCAGGATTTCAGAGTATGGGTTTTTAATTTCTCTGTTTAAAAGTGCTGTTAAAAAGCAGCTATAGCATAGAAAGAGGAGCAATGACAAAATTAGACCTGTCCAGTTAGCCTGCAATACTGTCAGTACATTATTGACATAGTTACACAGAAAGATATCTACAGTGTTTATTCACCACCACTCAAAACGTTCCCAAGCCAAAGCATCCCATGGAAGGCAATGGAAAGAAGTTTTCAGAAAGCAGTAAGTGAGCTAGTTTAACTCTTTGCCAGGAAAAGACCATTTTCTTTCTGTCCCTTTGGCCAGCGTCTCAGATGACAAACCACCATTGTCTTCAACGCAGTGACACTGATCTATACCAGCTTTTCAGCTAATGGATATTTCACAGGCCACTTCTGGTTTTTGTCAAGTGTAGTCAAGATTTGTAAGTATTTTCAGGTCTTTTTTTTTTTTTTGCTTTTTTCCCCAACTCTTTCACTTGTTGGCCTATCAGCTCACTGATCTGCTAGCTTAAATGGTCTGAGCAAGAGGAGTAAGGGTAATTTGCATCCTATAAATGAAATTAAGGGGTGATTAATGTAAAAGGACTAAAACAAGCAGAAAGCTTTCAAGATCAAAAGCCGTTTTCTGAACACCAGTGTGTAACAAGTGGCACCACTCCGTGTCCAGGACAGAAACAAAGGCAGTGCTTTCACTGGGTCATCTTTTTCATGGTTATTATTTATTTATTTTTGCTATTCATTCAGCTCAAGGCTAAGCATGGGCTGAGAAAGGAATTTCAGATTACAGCCACCCTCCCAACATCAGCAAACTATAAATAGTGTCCAGTCTTTTATCTTGTGAGCACTCCGAAGATCCTTGTAAGTCTGCGGAAGTGTTAAGCATGCCAGAGGAGCCCAGAGTGGGGCCTTTAATGAATAGACTTCGTTGTGCCTGGTGATTACACAGGTAGATGGTGACAAGGCAGACAGTGTCCAGTCCTAACAGCAGTCTTTGTGTTTGGGAGACGATTCTTTCAAACCCTCTGTTCTGCTCTGTCTGATCCTTCTGTGCTCTTCCGAGACAGGCTGGATGGGGATAAAACTGCATCCCCCTCTTTTCTGGCTTCAGTAAGGGGGCAAGCGTGACATAGACTGAAATGGGCATTTTCTCTCTGGACCAGTGGTAAGCAGTGAGCACGCTGCCAGCAAGGCTGAGTGAGGCCAGGAGACTGTTCACCTGTTGTCTCCCCCTTCCAGCTCCTGGCATATGTCTATGCTTTGAAACCACGGAAGCGCTGTAACAATTTAATATTTTTTCTCAGAGAGATAGCTCATATACATTTGGCCTCTCTGAGATTTTCCATTCAAACCAAATAGAATGCTAGGTGTTATCTTGGTAGTTTTTCCACTTTGGTAGCATTTCATGGAAATGTGAAAATGAAAAATGTTTAGCAATAAACCACTGTCTCTTTCCCTATTAAAACTGTCAGGATAGTAAATCAAGTTTTTAATGGCTAGGAAAAAAATCAGTACGTTTAAGAAACCGAGAGAATGTCTTTTGTGGCATGTCTAAAAATATCATCTGGTACCAGTTAGCGTGGAGAGACACACATGTGACAAAGTTTATAGAGAAAATGCTGGTGTGAAGTTCAACTTGAAACAGAGAGCCTCAAAACACGCTCCTCATATTTTCAAATGGCTTCATGTGTGACACGATCTGTGGCAAGAAGGATAAGGGTTGTCATCTGGTCAGTACTTACTTAGAGCTTCATAAATGCCAGCACAAGTATTCAATTTATTTTTTAATATCTAAATATATTCAGTTTTGATTTTTAGATACACTGAATGATGAAGACCACATAAAAAACCACAACTGAATGTGCAGGATAAATTATTGGGCATGTAAAGAATAATGGACAAGTGAAACAGAAGAATAAAATCTGCCTCTGAGGTGATTGATTGATCCTGCAGTTCTGACACCACCTGAAGTGAGGTTAAAATGAGTTTTGGCACAGGGAGGCTGGAGGCAATGAAAGTTTGTGCCTAGTAGCCTTCTTGCCTTTTTTTTCTTTTTTTCTGTGGAAGATCAATCTGTCAAACTAAAAGAAAAATAGGCTTCCTGTCCATTACATATACAAGTCCTTGAATTATCTTTAGCGGTTGGCTTTTCACTGAACTGTGAGACAACTTAATTTGAAATTACTCTTTTTGGAAATCCTAAACCCTTGACACATTTCATTAGGCACAAAATTATTACAGTTATCAGTTAATTTGTTTGAAGACTTGGTAAACACTTGTTACAAAGAGTTTTAGAGACATGTAGTAGTTAGCAGAAAAGGGAAGCTGTCTGCAATCCTTAGGTTATTTACTTAGCACTTATTAAGCACCACTTCTGTTTCTACCCAAAAAAGAAATATTTTAAGCAAACCGTAAAAGTAGGCTTGACCCTTTCACAGGCACATCATAAATCAATTGTTAAAGCAAGGGTGAAAACTCTGAAAGAGGTCAGAGGTGGAAGAGAGGTCATCTCTGAGAAGGGACAGTGTGAAAATCCATGAGGGGTGGAGCTTAGCCAGAGATAAAGGCTGGAAAAGGGAAATTCTAGCAGTGTCAGGGTTCTTACATCATGAAAACACCAATAAAATCATAGCTATCAGAGTGCTGAGGTTATTCACAGATCATTTCTAAGCCTGCAGCTCCAACTGCCAGATCAGTGATGCCAGCTCATCTGCCGAGTGACAGGGGCATTTTTAAAAGTAGAGCATTTGCTTTTTTTTTAAGTGGAGCATTTGCTTTTAGTCATACACAAAGTCAGTACAACACTTCTATGTGTGCCTCAAAAATTTTACCATTTCTTCAGCTAGACTTTGCTTGACCTAGCTGCCATCAGGTCAGAGAGGTTTACCTCAATGACACAACAATTTCTATGGGCAAACTTTGATAACTTGGGAGCAAGCACTGCATAAAAAGGTTTGCTGCTATTCCCTGAGAAAGCAAGGAAGTCTGCATATGTTTGACTTCAGTGTTCTTGTCTTCCTGTGTTAACCACCAGTGCACTGCCATGTTCAGGACTGAGACTCCAGACAGACTTGAGGAAACTGCATAGTGGCATGAGATGGAAATAACTCTCTGAATACTTTTGCAGTAGCGTAAATAAAGCACTACCAACCACGCTGATTTGCCACTTTGTCAGCTCTGGTTTCATCTCATCTTCAGTCAAAAGGCACTAAATGATGCAACTGTAAGATTTGTTCAGTCTTTAACCAACCAGCCTCCCAGCTGTTGGTTTGTTGGTTTTTTTAATGCAGGTTTTAGCTCAAACACAGAATTTCAATGAAGAGCTCTATTTAAGCATTTGTTTCACTCAATAGACTAAAGTTTAAATTCCCAACAATTAAAGTTATTCAGATTTAAATAGGAAGATTTCCTGATTGTTTTGTAACTGCACAATTTATAAGTCATAATGACATTCCTTCACTTTGTCCAGAAAAAACAAAGGCTGATTTATTTCCTAATAACAAAGGCAAATGGTGAGGCTGTATGAAACTGCTTCCTTATTTTCAATGGGTCAGTGCCAGGCTGTTAGGTATCTTTGAACCCGTCCTCCCATCTATAGCTTTCCTCTGAAGCAAAGTGCTCCAAACATTACCGGTCTGCGGAGCACATCACGTATTGAGTTATGCTGGGCACCCAGATGCAGTGCACAGTCTGATACCTGCACAGTCTGTTACAAGAGACCTGTTTAAATATTCATTGTCAGCACTGATTGCACTGGGCTTACAGAAACACGGCAGAACGCATTCATCTGGCTAATGCATATACCTTCATTGATGCTGCATTGTGATGTAAACAATGTCCTGTTCCTTCCTTAGAGTAACCTAATTGACAGCCAGGCATTTTGAGTGCTCCAAAGGGCTATTGTTGTGGTGAATGCCGTAACAATAGGATTTCATATAGGTTGGGGCTTAGGAAAAGTACAATGTCCTTTTTCTGATATAAAACCAAGGATTGTGTACTGGTCGAGAGTGGGATAATGGGTTCATCATGGAATTAAGGCTTTAGCTTTGTTGGGAATCAGCCACTTATTTTTATAGATACCCCTGTTTAAAATCTTGCCTTTGAATTAAATGCATGTATTGTCTCTGTAGCTGTATTTTTCAAAACCAATATCTCTTACTCCCCTCACTGATAGACCCAGATGATGCAAGGCTTTAAACTACACTTACTGCTCTGTGTTGTCAGCCGGGGGTGAATGCCCTAGTAACTTTTGCAGGGATGAGAAGCAGAACCAAGAAAAGTCACACCCTTCATCTGAAGAGCAATTTTGTGATGATATTGCTAACAGCTAACAGAAATGAGAGTTTTAGGCACAGGGGTTATTTCAACCCCTTAATTTTAAGTGCTTCCTATTCTTTGCCTCCCCCTGGAGACAGAATCTCTTCCACTTCCGTCTTGCAAATTGAGATACTGCCAGTCACAGGCTCTGCTTGAAGATCTGGCCCTTAACCTCTGGGGTTGTGAGAAAATATTGAAAAAGAAAGTTGAAAAAACCCTGATGTTTGGAAGGATTTCAACTAAAAAAAATGACCCTTGCTTGTTACAGCCTTCTGGTAATGAGTGCACTGAGGTGCCTTCTGGTTCTCAAACTTGAAGATGTTCCCCTGATGGCCATGCATTTCAAGGGACAGAAGAATCAAGAAGAGGTGGTTGGGAAAACATTTTCAAAATCCGGAATGGCCACAAATCAAAGCAGACAAGGGGCTGTCATTTGTGCTGCTTCAAAGAGGTTGCTCCCACACACCAGCTGAACAGGCATTCAACCCACCTGATTCCTCTAGCCAAATTCTTGAAAGAGCGTTTTGAAAGCCTCTCTTCCTCCTGAGGATGCTTAGTTTCTGTAATTGAGAGGATTTTCTTGAATGCTCAGGCTTTTTGCCC
The DNA here is from genome assembly GCA_013397175.1 of Platysteira castanea. Taxonomy (NCBI): domain Eukaryota; kingdom Metazoa; phylum Chordata; class Aves; order Passeriformes; genus Platysteira; species Platysteira castanea. The sequence goes on along the minus strand of VYXC01007352.1, from coordinate 85,983 downwards.
TTATAGAGGCCACATTTAAAGAGTGCTGAACATTCAAAGCCTCATCAGAAATCAGTGGTTAGACTCTGTCTCAAGATAACGTTTTGACTTCTGATCAGTTAAAATTAATTAGGCTGAGATTCTCAAAACTAAAGTACACTGAAGTACCTTGGGCATTCTTTTCCTACTAAAGATGAATGGATCCTGTGTTTTCAGACAGAAATTCAATGACACATGAAGATCCAGTCTCTAGCATGGAGTGGATCAACAGTATAATTCTATACACGTGAACTCTGGCAGTACTAAAAGCCCACAGCTCCTGTTTTGCTGGGTTCCAACAGATGTAGACTATATATGAAGTTTGTACCTTCAAGCACATGGAAGTAAATCAAGCCCAGATATTGAGATCTCTCTCTGTCTCCTATGTATGTGTTCAGGCATGTGTTTGAATGATCATTTCCAAAACACAACATATTTAAAGTCAAGTTTTTCCCACACATGCATTCATATGGTCATAAGTGATCTCCACATTGATTATTTTAATTGGTTGAATATGTTTTAAGAGGCGGGGAAGAGTGGGATTTGCAATATTTTCCTGCTCCCCTCTTTGGCATACTTGTGAGTCCATGTGTGCAAACACCTTTCTCTCGTGCTCTCTTTCCTGGGATTTCTGAAAAACACTCAAACAGCTTTGCAGAAATATTTAGCTATCTCAGTTGCAGCTGGACTGTTGTGATGACGGCAGCTGCTAGGTGAAGGATGGAGAAGCTTTTTTTGGCATCATTGCCAAGTGCATTAGGACAAGCTATCTGCAGATGTTGAAACTTGATTTGGGTGGAAAAGTAATTTCCTATTAGTGTTATAACTAGGGATGGGCAGATTCACATTGCCTGAATGGGCTCAGACCCAGTAGGCTTGAAAATTCACTAAATATTCACATATTATTTATTTTGACTACCGCTGGGAAAGGAACAAAACCAACCCTTTTTTTGTCAGAAAAAAAAGTAACAAAATCTCTAGTGAAAAGACATAATCCAGGGTGGAGGACGCAATGCAGTGAAACAGAAACAGAAAATCATAAATAAACCCAGGTCATAGTATATCAGTCTCCTAAATCTAACTTTCTATAAGAACATCAGGGATTGAAAGATAGGAATTGACATCCTACAGCCCACCTGTTATTAGAAAAAGCAAACCTTTTTTAAAAAAGTATCAAATTATCTATGGGAGCGGGAGAGGTTCGGNGGAGAGGAGAGGAGAGGAGAGGAGAGGAGAGGAGAGGAGAGTGGCATTGGGTGAGGAGTCTCTTACAACCTCTGGGTCTTTGCCTCTTGACTTGAAAACTATGTAACAGTTTAAAGAGCCTCTAAGCATTGCAAAAGGAGAGGAGAGAATAGCTCTGAAGCAGTCTGTTGTTTTGCCAGCCTCTGAATTTTGAAGCTGGTAATATTTTATCTGCTTTACACGTGGAAAGTTTCTCCCCAGAGGTTAGCAGAGTCAGTAACCAGGAGAGCATTGCAGAAGATTGCTCTCTGGTGATGGAAAAATATTAGTGCTGGTGAGTCTGAAATGCAAATGATAGCTGGGCTACATGTATGGGTGACATCAGGATAAGCAAGTTTCATTTGCAGCAGCTTATGTCCAAGCACAAGAGCACACGTATAGTGGAAGTTAAGTTTTCAAGCAGAAGGCATAGTTTAAAGGGGTAAAAGTAGGGAGTAGACCCAGTCATGCTTTAGTCATTAGCTTTTAACTTGAAAGTCAACTTTAGAGAAAAATGGTCTGAAAAAGAAGCTATCTCAGCAGGAAAAGGATGAAAATGGAGCATGACATTTATAAAACAGCCTCTGAGAGAGCAGAAACTCTCCCTCAGACATACCACAGGTTTCCACATTTCTCTCGAGCAAAGTGCAACATGAGAAGCACGCGTTTTACAGTTCTAAGCATATTTAATACAATGTTTTTACAACAGCTGTTGCTTTCACAGAACTTTAACCCCACTGTGTAAATGCATCACAGGGAAAATACTCTGTTGTCTTGGAGACAGCCCTTGCTCGCAAGTCCTTTTCCAGCGAGCTGGTGTCAGCTTTCAGCTCCGGCTGCATTCCAGGCAGGCAGGCACATCCCGGCCTCTCTCTCTCCTCTGTCTTCATCACTGGCCCCGCTGAAGGACGGAGGGCTCAGGAATCCGGGACAATTACCGGAGCTTCGTACCCACCGTTTCCATCAGCACACCTGATGAGAAACCGGGAAAAAATAAGCCCTAAATAGGGAAGGGGGACGGGGGTGCGGGATTTTTAAAAGATTTTGTGACGTCCAATTTTTTTTTTTTTTCCCTTATGGTTATGTTTCGTTTATTGCTTATCAGACCTGGTACAGAGCCAGGTGTCTTTTTCCTGCTAAATTTAAGCCAATTTATTGTCTTAGTTGAAAAGTGTTGTGTTACAGCTGACACTTGGAAGATCACTGGAGGTATCATGTGACAAATGCCTCCGGTTAAAGGACTCGGGAAACCTCTCCTGTCTTTGAGAAAGGTGATACTAGCTAGTGACTTGACCCCTCCAGCTCTCTAACACATGCAGCCACTGCTACAGGTAGTACACAGCAAACACTGCCCTCATTACTTGTTTGCAGACACAGGCTGAAAATGTGTTCTAAAGCTCTGTCTTCAAAGTTGGACATAAGAAAAAGAAATAATTGGGAAGTTTTCTTAACCCCAGAATACGTGCGTTCATCTCAGTTTTAGACATACGAATGTGCTTGAGGTGGCTGTGGTCCACGCATGAATAAAAATAGTAAAAAATGATGCTACAAACTTCGCATATCACCACCAAGTATCAAAGAGATTTTTCAAAATGGTGTAGCTGGACCTAGTCCTGCAAAGCACTGAATGCCCTTAAGTGCACTGAATGTTGAGAGGACTCAGGTCTCCCAGGAAAACACGAAATATTTTAAAGACCTAAGACCCAAAATCTATTAATCTCTCTGAAAACAGCAAGGTGCAGCCATACCTTTGGCCACCTTGTAGTCAACACTGCTTTCCTTCATGTATAAGCACTGCTTTTGTTGGCAGGTGGTGTAAGGCTAATGCAAATCTAAAAAGTAACTATTGTTTGTCCCTGGACATCCTCATTATTGCCCAAATTCAGAATTCACTCCTATCAAGGGCAACATTTAATTGCAGTCTTTAGTAGAAACATGCATTTCAGATCCCTTGGTTTAAATGACAATTCCAAGGCATATGCTTAACATTAGGAGTTTTCTTTCCTGAACCAGAGCCCAGAAGATTAGCTGAATGTTTTTTCTGAAGGTTTAAAAGTAAAAATTCCCTGTGTCAGAACACTTGCGTGAGCAGAGCTCTGAGAGAGCCTTTTGTAACTTTAACAATGCTTGACTGGAGTAAAAGCAGTAAGGTCCAGTATATTGTCCTCTCTGAAACAGGACAGCCCTCAACAGAAGTAAGAATTTTGGCTGCTAAACAAAATTTGGATGGAATCCGGGGCTGGACCTGTGAATAAGCTCAGTGCAGACAAAGGAAAATTTTAGAGCTATGTAGTGTTAAAACAAGAAAGGGATCATAGAAGAGCTGTGTATCCCACAGCATTGCAGGAAGCTCTTCCCTGAATTAGGCTGGGTTTTAAGTTTGTGTTTTGTCTTGAGAATGGCACATCACATTGACTCATACCTGCCGATGCTCACAAAATGTTGGTTACAAAATGGGGGAAGAGGGAAGATGCCTTCAGCACAGGTCTAGCTTGACTGGCACAGACTGCAGCAATGACTTCCTCTCGTGGACAAAGGGCCCAAGCAGTTCACTCAGCTCTACCCACCCGAAATATGCTGCTCTTACAGTGCTCCTTTTCCAGTATCTGCTTGCCCAAGGCTCATGATGAGGAGCCCTTCAGATGGAGAGCTCCATGAGCCAGCAGTGCCTAAGTCCACTCTGCTGGCAGCCGGGGGTCACAGCACTGCTGTGAGACTGAGCAAAGCCGGCAAATCCTCACATCCAGTTCCACCAGCAAGGGATTTCCCCGCCTGGGCTGGGCAGCCAGAGCACCAAATGCTGTTGTGCGGGGCTTCACCATCCCCAGAGGCTCATCTGAACAAGGCTTTCTGCTCAGGTCTTTGCTCCTGCCCAAGAAAGGGTTTGAGCACCCTCGGTGGGGTACTTTATTCCAGTCCATCTTTGATGATTTTGTCCCAGAAGCACACCTCCAAATAAAGGAAAATAAGATCCTAGATTTGCATCTTCCTGAATTTTCTCTTGCTTCTGCTTATTCTGCTGACACCAACAGGGGACAATGAAGAGCACTGATCATGATGATTTCCCTGATGCATCAGTGTCACAGTCTGAGCCCCAAAAAGTAAGGGTGACCAGAGGGTGTTTGCTAAGACATGTAGCAGATTTTTAGCATAGAAATAAAGCTAGGACAATGGAGACAAAGACACAAACCAAACGTACCTGGAGTGGAGTGAGGAGGATTAGGCCTCTTGGAAGATGTGTACATATCTGTCTACAATCTAAAATAACATGCCACATTCTACAAGTGTCACACACCTACCCTGAACAGAGGGATTCATTAGAAAACTGAACTGGCAAATGCTGTCAGGCTAAAGCATACTGGGCAGAGCCACTCTGATGTGAGTCACAGGAGAACCAGCATGTACTTGACATTTGTGTGTATAGCTTTCCTGTAAGGGAGAAGATCTTTCTGACTTAGTGTCACAGACATATTTAAACTGTGCCTCCTCTGACCTGGAAAGTACAAAACCTCTTTGAGTTTGTGCTGCCAGCTGCATTTTTTTTCGTTTCTGGACATTCAAAACTGCACCTAAAAGTTATACGCTAAATAGGTGGAAGGTTGCAAAGGCAGCTGCAAAAATCAATGTGACACTTCGGTTGCTTCCAGTGAATACTAAGCCAAGGTGAGCAATTAGAAATATATAGTACCTAATCACATCCATTTTGTTTTTGTAAAAGGGCGATCCTTATCTGGGTTCAAATGAAAACATGCATGTGAAAGGTTTGTATCCAATCACAGACTATACAGTCTGACATATTTCTAGTCGACATGAAGCAACCCAGCTGGAACTCTGAGGCTCTGAATGTTCCCAAATATGCAGAGAGACAGGATTATTAATAAATGCATTAGCAATAAGCTTGGCTCAGTTGAAGGTATTATATTTCAAAATAGACTTAGGGGGGTTTTTTGTGGTTTAAAACTGACTGAAGTGAGATGGTTGTGATTTATGTAATGCTAGCTCTGACATATAATATTTTTTATAGATTGCACTCCTGCATTTGTATGCAGTTAGAAGAAAAGATGTCCCGTTATTTTCAAGAAGGAAATCCTTCAATGTCAGAGTTGTATTCTTGGAATTTCATCTTGGCCTTTCAAGATGTTTAACTGGTATTTTATTTATCTGTGTTTGTGACCTCTGGTATCTACAGTTTCTTATCCTCCATGTCTGCTGTCTCTGTCATTTTTTGGTGTAGTTGCAGACTCCCACAAATCTATGATAAAATGTTCAAGACTGTTTAATTCTCTTGGAAACAGAACATCTAACCCCATCTTGTCAGTCAACATTTTTTCTTTGGTTCTTTCTTTCTGGAAACCAGAAATAAACATGGGTGTGTATAGTTAATTATATGAAATCACTGGTAAACAAAACATTTTTTCTGTCCCTTAGCAAAGTATCAAACTAGTGAGATAAAAAATTTTGAACCCTAGTATTTGCTGAAGCAACACTACGCTATTTTTATGGTCGTATTTTTCAGTGAGATGGGACCACAATCCTGATCTTTGAAACTAAAGGTTGCACCGTAACTTTCCCAGCCAAGTGGCTAGGTTTGAGCAACCAAAGAAGAACTGTGGCAGGCCGTATGTCCCATTCTAGGATGTCAAAGTGCCTCCCTGCGCCCTCACAGCCTGGCCGGGCTCCGACTCTCTGAGCGTGGTCACCCGTGCTGGTTCTGCAGCAGCCGGTGTCAGACAGAGCAGCCTGCCCGGGGCAGATGTCCCAAGAGAGCTGGAGCCACAGAAGGAGGTACTCGGTAGTTACAGCCTTCTTTCCTGACGCCTCTTCTGATAGACCAGGTTCTGATAGACTACGGCTCTGGTTTGTGTGTAAGACTCCTCCCGTGTGATGGAGTGACGGAGCTGTATGTTATTAGGTATTGGCAACAGATTATTTCAGTGGCCTTTTCGGGGGAGGCACCTTTCAAGTTAACAAAAAAAAAAGAATTTTTAAATTATCTGGCATGAGAATCATTAACATTAGATAAGATAAAGTGTTACAAAATATATTCCAGTAAAAAGCCTTCTCTTCTGAAACATGTGAAATACTGAAAAAAAATTAATTTTCTGTAGAGGAATCACCTGCAGAAGTGAAGAGTCATCAGGTCAGGTTTGATGCACCACTTCTTTGCTTTTCGGACTCAATGATCTCCGAGGTCTTTTCCAACTTAAATGATTCCATAATCCTGTGATTTATTGGGCCAGCTGCTGAAATTCTTGTGCCCTATCATCTGCTAATGGTGACAAATCCATCATCAGCTGTCAGATACTTGGGAAATAGGTGGAACTCAGAATAAAGTCAATCACACCTGCAGGTTTTTAAAGACACTATTACAGATGTTCGTCATTCTAAGGAGTACAAATGTAAAGGGGAGAAGGGGATTCCTTGTTATGCGGGTGTTTTAAAAAGACTTTTGCTTGACCTAAGCAAAATAAAAAATGAGATCAGTAGAATCAGAAACAAAATTCTTTTCAATAAATGAAGCATTATCTTATGAGTTTTCGTACTTTTTAGTAGTATAAAATATCAAAATACTATGTATTACCATTTAAAAGCATTTAAAGTAACCATTTCAAGAACATCATGTGAAATATTTGACACACAAACAGTCTCTCAGGTGAATTTAATGCAGATGGAATAGTTTCAAGAAACATGAACATTTTTTTTTCAGCAAAAGGATACCATTAGATACACTCCCTTTTTCCAGATTAAATATCCACCAAGGGCCCAGTCAGTAACACAGACTCAAGTTGAGCAATTGTTAGAGGCTGTGGGACCCTTGCCAAAGCTGGGATTGCAAGGTTGATCCCTCAGGGAAGATGAGTATTGTAACAACGGTGCTGTGCTGAAAGACTTTTGAAGGAAAGGAAAAAAAACCAACAACCATGGGAAACCCTCCAGGTGCTTCTTGTAATTAGATACAAATTCAGTATCATTTTAAAAAGCAAAGAAATAATTACCTCATTGTTTCATTTGGAATGCTGAAAAAAGCCCAAAACATCCTGGTTTTCACCAAGCTCTCCAAGTGTGCTGAGGAATGTGCAATACCTACGTAGCTGGTCTGGCTGGAACTACACCTAAACCACGGCCCTGTCACCTGCTGGTCACACAGGTGGGACGAGACACTTCCAGTGCACAGCTCAGTCACATGCAGAGTAGCCACAGGTACCCAACCATGCCTATTGTTCTGCCTGTGTCTCCACCTCACCCTTTCCTGCATTTGCAGCACACCCTATGGTTTTCAGTCTTTGGAAGATTTTGAAGTGTGGCACAGGTAATGGTAACTCTGTTGAGATGACTGCCCTCAACACCTGTTCCACAAATAACAAGTGTGTCTCATTTTCCTCCTTGGATCACCTGATCCTCTCTGACCTGAACTTCCATACAGGTACAAAGTTGTTTTGAAAAACAATTTGCATCAGATTACATGAAATTAATATTAAATAGCTTTTATTTTTATTTAACATATGCATTACATACTAAGCATATACTGATGAGTAATTTCTGGTTTTGTCAGTATCTGTCACCAGAATTAAATTATCATGGAGCCAGAGCAGTGAGGAGATCATCAGTCTCCTGCAATAATGTGCAGCTCATTAGGTCTCATTATTCTCATTAGTTCTCAGTTGCAGCAGCATGAACTTCTGGCCCAAAGAAGGAGCTGCTGCTCTAGTTCCACTATTAGTTTACTAGAAATATTAGCTATTGGTTTAGTTAAGAGAGTGTTTTTAAAGGAATTTTGCCAATCACCCACAAGCATAGCACGTGGAGTTTCAGATCACTGACTGGTCTCAGCGCACAAAAATTACATTCTCTTAGGGTTAAACTAAGCCAGAGGACATCACTTAGCACCACGTTGACTGTACTCCCATTGCTAATGGACATTTAGCACAAACCAGATCAGAACTACTCTGAAACAAAACCTCTGAAACACATTTGTTCGGCTCATTTTGTGCTCTAGAAGCTGTTTACTTACTAGGCACACAGATGTCAGGTTCACTGATGTACATTAGATTGCTACCTGTGAATGTGTGATTTTCTGCACTTCTGCCCATTACAGTGTCAGAGTTCACACTGTATCCACACAGATTGATTGTAGATCATTCTAGATATGACTATATCTAAAGATGCTTTATTTTTTTTCTAGAAAGGTTCTCTATTTGTTTCCTTTGTCTAAATGAGCTTGCAATATGACAGGTGTGCTCAGCTCCTACCATCTCAGATTTTTGCTCTGTGCAGTTTTACGTACTCTTTTGGCTCTGAATTCACTTACAGACTTCATTCAATAACAGCTTAAAGATAACAATTGGACAATAAAAGCAAGTGAACCTGCCAATGGATTAATAAAAAGTATGAAAACACTACATAAAAAATTCCACCATCTCTTTACTTCAGGCAATCACCTCTCAACTGTCCTCAAACTGACAGATTTTTCTGCTGTGTTTGCTCAGACAAAATGTGCCCAGCAGCCAATTAAATCCTTTTCCCTCCTGGGAACCAATATATTTTTCTTTTAGCAAAGGTTTTGCTAGAATACAGCACTATCTTCCCTAGTAGCAGACGGGAGCTTGTTGGATATGTATCTCCTTCCCAAAAGCACAGCAAAGAGAGCATCCTTGTCTGTCATCAATAACTTGAAAGTGTCAAATACTCTCCTAAGCTAGCCCTTGCTGTTTGCTAAGCCACGGAGTTGTGTTAGAAAGTGTTGTGTGTAATCTATGACTTAAAGACATGGAGGCTTGACTTTTAAATTAGGACCTTGTTATTACAGTCCTTTTGTTAGCCACACGTGGCAGTATTAGAGAGATACTATTGTGTATTCTGGCTTTGTTAGGAGATCTAAACCCTGCCTTTGATGCTGTGTGGTGATAAAAAGTACACAAAAGCTTGAAATGCAAATACATTCATGTATATATTGCTCGGAGGGTTCACATCTTTTGTAGACACAGGTTGTCTTATGTGCTGCAGTCATTATTGCCTCAGTTTAAAATGCATTTAGTTTAAGATCCTTCAGAGGAAGATGTATTCAGGTAAAAAAAAGGTACTATTTCTACTCAGTAGTTTATGTTATAGGCTAAATTTCAGCAGCTTTGTCTTGTGGAGATTGATAGTTTCATCAGATTGCAAATATTTTAGTACAAAACCATGCTCTCACTACAAACAAAATAAGCAGCGACTGAATCTTCTTTTCATCAGCAAAACAAACAAGCAAACTAAACTTTACAAAAAAACGGATTTTGTAATTGGGAAGTGATCTGGACTGAAATGGCAAATACAGAGTGGTTAAGCCTGTAAGTTCATGTATTTTTTTACTTTATACTTAGTGTTGTTTGAAATATAGTACTATGTAGGCTTGATTTACACCTACAGTTAGGAATGTGCTCACATGCTACTGTTCTTTATGTACGGCTTTTCGCCCTGGCAAAGAGCATCTGTTTCACATGGAGGAAAATTGGAATCAAATTGACTTGGTTTAAATTAGTTCATTATGTGCTAAGTAGTGGTTTGGAGCTGTGGGTGTCATTGAAATGTTTTTCTTGTCTATAGAAAACTAGGAAATTACCTAAAGTAAAGGTGGAAAATATTAACTAGTGCCAACAGCACTTGAAAAGAATGGCTGAAGGTGTCAGGTCTTCACTATATGAATCATGTCAGATTATTAGCTCCCTTTCCTGACGTGCACCTGTAATGGAGGGGTTTTGATGAGAAATAGATTTTAAAAATATGTAAATGATAAATGAGAATATGAGTTGCACTTCATGTAACCACAAGATTTAACAAACACTGTTAGGTCCATAGCAAATTGTAACTGGATCCCACTGATTTCTTGGGGCTCATGAAGAAACTCGAGTAGAAAGGACATTCCTGAAGGAAATACTTACCATAATCAGCTTTTCAGTTGTTCTGCTAGAAATGTTTTCCTGTTATATGGGATATATGTTTTTTAATGAAAATCTGCTTTTACAAAAAGTGCACTTCAGTGGTTTGAATGGGAGTTCAGGGGTTTCCTGATAGTCTGCTTTCATGCCATACCATCTAGGAGGCATGGAAAAGTGGTGACTGTGGCTCTTCCCAGGAGCTGGGAAATGTGATTGTGAGCGATCTTACGGCATGAACACCAGGTCTCTGATCTCTGACCACTAACAGGTCATACGTCAGGACACTGCCAGACACTGAAAACACCCTAAGCAAGTGGGTCAGCTGGCCAGCTATCTGAGTGATGTGCTGAAAAACATGTGTTGTCTCACTGCTGAAAAAAAAAAAAAAAAAAACAAATCCAAGTTTACAAATTGAGGCATCTATTTTTCTTTCCTAATTTTCACCTGAAAACATTTCAGTCTGAGGCAAATAAATGCTATTCACAGAAAAACATAGCTATTGAGCAGCAACCCTTTGTCCGTGCCACTGTTCCTCTTCAGAAGAGACTGTAAAGCAACTACTTATTAGCTTTTGGGCTACCAGGATGTGGAACAAAACTGGTACTGGTTTCTTCTCCCTCTCAAAGCTATTACTTCATCATACTCAAGCACTTGACAAACGTCACTATTTATTTATGTTCTCAGACACACCGGCTGTGACTCTCATCACCTCTCTGCTCCCTCTCTGAACACCCTCTCTGCTAATTCTCTGCACACAAAGCCCTCAAGTCTCTGGATACAGCTTTGGTCCCTCATCTCCTTTAGTTCAGGAAACCCTCCCAGCTACCCAAAAAAATCCAAAAATATGTTGAGCATCAACAGGAAGGATCCTGATGGTAGAGGACATTGTTTTGCCACCTAATAAAACCTTGTAGTGCTGCATGCAGAGCCTGTCGCTGAAGCCTGAGGGAGGTGTAATGTAGTTGGAAAGCTCACATAAGAGGGGAAGCAAAATGCTTATGTTGGCACAGCAGTAGTCTTAGCAGAAGGGTCTAGGAGGACTATGGCTGTGGCACAGAAAGTAGAGAGCTGGGGTATGATACGACACATGTACAAAATCATAAAGGTGGTGAATAACCTGGATGTGAGGATTCTGTCCAGTCAATCTCACACTGCTAGAGCTAGAGGACACTCCAAGAAATTCATGCATCACCGTAAGTCAGATGAAAAGGTATTCATTTACAGAGCACACAGTGAACTTCTGGAACTTGCTGCCAGAGGAGGGTGAGAAGGCAGGTAGTACCAGCAAGGCCTCAAACAAGAATAGGAGAGATTTGTGTGCAGTATCTATAATCTATATATGGACACTAAGAAGACAAGGCAGGGATATAGCATGTCTTGGTGATGCTGGAAAAGAACAAGAGGAATGGCACCAAAGTGTCCAGGCTCACATGCTTTCCTCCAAAATCGGACCTTCTCCAATGGATAAACATCTTGAAAATTGTCCTAAAGCTGTGGACAGGCCACCAGCAAAGTCCTTGAAATATTTCATCTGTAACACAGGCTGCAACACAGAAGACAATACCAGAGGCTAGAGCTTTCTAGGACATCGGTGGAAATCATTCATTTTCTGGGAATTATTTCCCTTTTAAAAACTGTGAAAAGTATTCTTGTTATGCAGTGTCTCCAAAGGAGAACTGTTGTTCTGCTCCTCTGGAGACACGGCTTTGGTCATACCCCAGAGGTACCATTGCTGTTAATACAGTGTCATCGTTGTCATTGTACCTCTACCTATCTCCTGATATTAAAACACATTGAATTCAGCCAGTTTATTTTTCAGTCTTGGGTATTAAATATTTAACTTTTTCCCCCCTGGTTTTAGAAAGAGCCATTGCAACCTTTCAGCCTCTTACTGCAGTTAGGGGGAAAAAAAAGCTTGCTAATGTTTCTCCTGTCCAGATGCCTGACAGTCTTCAATCCTCACTTATCATGAACAGAGGATTCAAAAAATAATATACAAGTAAGATATGAATATTGCTTTCTCTAAGATATATGCATCTTTTGACATACATAGATTTAAAATTTGAGTAGTATTATCAGGGGGACCGTGATATGGAGAAAAGGTTTGGTGGTGTTCAAAATTTGCTGTTCACAGGGCTTTGACTATGCCCAGTTGTGATTGACATCCTTATGTTAACAATAAATTGTTTATACCTGGAAAACAGTCTTTTACTGTAGAGAACTGATTAGTAATTTCCCTCTTGCCCTGGATCTCTGACTCTTTAACTGACTGACATAGGTGTAACACCAGATCTCAGATCAATTGTCTCCATATCCATTTTAGATCTCCTATATTCCAGTCCTGGTATGTTAACATTTGTCAGCCCTATTTATCCCTTTTTTTCCCTTCCTAACAGATTGGACTACTGCAGCACAGTCTGCAATAACTGGTACAGTTTTTGTTTAGCACTAGGCCTTCCTCCCTTCTTCATGTTTATGGCATTGCCTATGCTCATAAACAGCAAAGCACAACACTACCCTTAGGCCAGGCCTGTGTTCCAGTCTCAGAGTGGAGTTTCTAGAGAAGTACTTTCTGGAGCAACAGGCCTTTCCCTGTGCATTAGGCTACCACTGGAAGTGCAGTTAGTGGGGCTGTGGGCTCACTGAGGGCATGCATCCCAGTGTAACCCCATGGACTTACACTTGCATAAGCAGCAGCAAGCCTGTCAGTAATAATGGAAGTGGTCAAGCACGGACACTTGAATTAAGAAAACCCTTCCATACCTACTGGTTTGCAGCCGGTGCTGGAGGAGACTCTGAGGTTCACAGATCTGCTGTGGATGCACACCTGAGGTTATCTATATCTCATCCCTAGCCCCACATCCACAGACCGCCCATGCAGCTCCCCTGCTCTCTAGGTGGAAACCAGGAATCTGCAAATACTCCAGAGGGAGGCAGAAGATGTTGAACTATTATGCAGTTGCCAGTCTCAGACAGCGCTAAGGGTTTAGAGAGCTGAAAGTCTGTGAGACAGGCATAGGTGCATAGGAGAAGGGACTCACGCATGTACAAACCCTTCATAAAAATTCTTCTTGTCTTAGAGTTTATGGTTTGAGAAAAAAGATGGCAAAATCTTGGTGGTTTTTTGTTCCTAGTAGAGATGCTCTGTGAAATCAGTTTTTCAAAATGATGGACAACATCTGAGATTTTCTGTATGAAAACCAAACAGAGGATCAGACCTTCAGGTATTTTCAAGGCAACTGAGCAAGGGTTATCCCTCATTAGCTCTGTGCAATGGGTGCCTGTCACTAGTCCTACTTTTATTTACTTTTTGGGATCCTGGAAACTTTGTCAACGGCAAATCAAAGACCTTGCCACAGATTTTAAATAAATGTATGAACTCTCAGTTTTACCATGGCTTCTCCTTGATTCTTTTCAGGATAAGGAGTAAATTAAATACCAACTATATGAAAATCACATTTAGTTGCCAGGTAACTTATTCTGTTTTAACTGGAATAACATGGAAAGTTTGGGAGATATTTAACTAGGGTTGAAATCAGACCCTAGTAACTGGGGAATGATTGGGCCAACCTTGATTTCCCAGCATCAGGTGTTTGGAGAGCTGTAGGTAAAAGGCAGCTGAAGGATATCTGTTTTAAGACAAAATAAGGTCAACATAATTTAAACAGAGTAGCTCTTCTCCCATCACAGTTTACGCTTTCTTGAAATAAGTGGAATGACATAGAAGTGGTGTCGACAGTGAAGGGGAATTCAATCCTTTCTGACTCTGAGCACTGTATGTAAAACTGTTTTCCAGAAGCAGCTGATGTTTCAGCACTGAAGGCACCTCCAGCTGCCCTAAATAATGCATAAAGAAATGCATTATTTAAAGAGACAGTGTGACAAGATGGATGTGAGAGATCTGCATTTGTTTTGCTTGCAACAGAAACTTCTTATATGACCTAGAGAAATTTTTCTTAATGTTGTGTTTTGGAGTAACACTTCATTGCCTTCCCAGGGACATTGCAAAGATAAGGGTTTGAGTCCCCAATAGGAATGGCATTGCTTGAGAGAGGTGGGGCAGCTCCTGTCCTTTGGTCCCTGCAGGGGTGGCCAAGCCTTCTCCAAGTGCTGTTCCTGCCCACGCCTTGACAGCCACGTGGCTGTGGATGGGCTGCTGTCTTGCCTGGGTGGAAGACAGCACTAACAGGCTGAGTGAGGGTTTGCCGGGTGTGATCAGCTAACTGATTTTGGCTCAATCAGCTGTACAATGAGAGAGATGTAACCCCCTCAGTCACTGTGCCTCATGACTAAGAGCTCTGAATATATCCTCAGCTTGGCTATTCTGATGGTAGTAATGCAAAAGTATGTATAAGTAAATCAAACAAAAGTAATTTATACTGGTTTTTTTCTTTTTTTTTCTTTTTGCTCACAGGTTGTGTCTGTGTGAACCACGGGATCCTACCCACTTCCTCACTTCCGCTGGGAGCTGTGTATTGGGCAGTGGCAGCTGCATTAGTCTGAAAAAACAAACTCAGGGCAGATGTAAGGATCTCCACTCCAATTGCAACTGTGTGTTGAAACACCTTGGGGACATAATGATATTAAAAATAAGAGCAGCATAAGAACTGCAGGACTTAAGCTAAGTAGCTAATTCCCAATACTTTTTCTCAAAATAGCTGGGATAAGAGGCTGTTTGTAAGAATACAAAAATTTACTGAGAATTTTTTTCATTCCCAAAACACTAAACTGAGAAACAGCGTCATAGAACAGAGCAATGCTGAACAGCCACATTTCTTGAGAATTAAATTTAAAAATTAATATTAACCCAAACAAGGGAGCAAGAAGATTTTTGGAGATTTATAAAAGTGCAATTTCCTCTTTAAAACAGGAGGCTGTACTTTCATTTGATGTGTACCTTGCAGCAAATAGGAAAACAGCTTTATTTCCTGTTTGATAAGCAAATGCAAAAAAAAGATGGTCTCTGGGGGCTGAACTGTTTATTCTGAGTGCAAAGATTTGTCAAAGGATGTGGAATAAGCACTCTTCAGCTTCATGGCTTTCTTCCTCACTAGCAGCTGGTCAGTCACAGGTGCCAAAAAAACCCCACCAACCACTGAAATGTAATGGGAAGGGCTTTGTTATTTTATCACCACATTCAGAGAGTTCCTAATTTGCTCTGGTTTGCAGTGCTCATTGTGAATACAGTGAAAATAGAAAGGGCTCCAGAAGGAACTTGAATAAACACAGAAGAACTTATTTGCAAATACAACAGCTAAGGAAAAGAGTGTGTGATAGCCGTGCACAAAAGACACTGTCTGGGATGGAATTTTATTGTAGTTTCACTTTCTAGCCATGCTACCCTCTACAAATACAGTTGTAGCATCTCTGTGCTCTGGTATGTACCAGAGGAACACATGGAGAACTCAAGAAAATGCTTTTTTTAGAGGGTATGGGAGAGTGCCTGGACACTCAGGAAAGCCATAGGATAAACAGTCAAACAGTCATTACCTCTGGGAGACATCCAATAACCTTTGTGATGCCAACACCTTACCACAGAATTTCCCTGGAAACTGGAGTCCTAGTGGGCACTTGGTTCTTACAGTAGCACCAGGAGGCCAAGAGAGCAGCCACGAGGCGTCTGAGGTAGTGCTGGGAACTGTCTCCAGAGGAGACAGAAAATCACATTTGGAGGCAATGTGCTACTCCCATCTCAGTAAAGAGCACGAGGCTATAGTCACAAATAACCTATATCAGACAGTGCCATTTTTGGGGCTGGACCATAGCCGCAGGCCAGGGGAAGGAGAGATTTCACTGTAGTGTCATATACAGGGGAGTTTATTTCCCATTACTTTTGTCTTTGCAACCTTGGTGACATTTTCTGTGCCAGGAACCTAATAACTTGGAAGCTCATTTTTCATTGGTTTGAAGCTTAAAAGGCCATAGCATTTTTTAGGGTGGGGGACAGTAATGAAAGTTTTGAAGGAAGAAAGCATATTGCAAAGTAAACAGTTCAAATTATGGAAAACTGAAAACACCATGGGTTCTGGCATCCCTGACAAATCTGCTCTTACCGCGTGTCCCGTTTCAAGTTTGCACACTGTACTTCTTCAGTGCTGATACAAGCTTTGGTGGACATAGTAGGTGGCACAAAAAATAAATATCTTTTTGAAAAAAAACCACCGTATTTTTTCCAGCCACATCTGTGTTTCCAGATGGCATTATCTGAGTACCAGTATGAAACAAGCTATTTCAATTAGCTAGCTCTTACAGCAGAAATATCTTTTTTTGAAGGCAGATATTGTGTGAGGCATTGCTTGGAAAGCACAGAAGTTATTTGTCTACAGTGATGAAATTTTCATCTGTTTACTGAACAAGACTTGTGGCATTATGTTTTAGATGGTATTCCACAATGCTTTTCTCTAATAGTCCTCAGTTTTGCCAGCATTTGGGGGTTTTGTCTGTGCTTGTACCTAAGTGTTTGTAGGTTTCAGATCTATATTTTTTTAAGGCTTTTCAGAGTTGTCTGTGCCTTTTTTTTTTTCCCCCCCCATTTACTGTAGTAAAGCGTGGAACAAGTAGTGGTTTCTGGAGTTAAATTTTTTCAAATGCATTCCAGCTTCTCCTGACTTATCAGATTCAAGAAAGGAATGAGAGATCAGTGCAAAGTGAGGGCAGGGAGATGAGAATAACATAGCCTTAGGAAACCTAAGGCTTTGTTCCAGGTCTGTATAGTAAGACAGAAAATATGAAGTGGAAGATGAAAGATCCATCTAGAGGTCTGAGTGACAAATGACACAGATATATCTCCCAAGGTATACAATGTTCTCAGAGCCTTTCAGGAGAACAAGAGCCTTATATTACTTGCCTGCCTGTCTGCTGTTTTCCGGGTGGCAGTGGGTAAGATCTTGCTGGTGCCTGTGACAATGATTGAATTCAACCTTAGGCAGAAGATTGCAAAGATATAGATAATCTGGTCCCTAAAGTAAGCTTGGTGGCCTCACCTAAATCAATTTATGGGCTGCTTTTCTTATTGTGGAAACCCTAGGAGAAACTTGCATTCACCACCGGCTTGATCTACAAAAGGTGCTAGGTTTTTCCAGCTATGATTAATTTCATGTGAAGTCGTGGGTGCTTGCACCTCTGAAACTCATGCCTTACATGTGATGCATGAAGAATCTGCCACATTCAGTTTCTCATTATCCAGGGGCATAAAAGTGATTGAAGGAGGGAGAAAAAACAACCCCAAACTTCATAAACATTCATTAAAGTCCATCATCAGTATCTAAGCAGCATGATAGCATAACGATATGTCAGTTGTCACTTTGTAGCATGCAAGTTTTATTCCCAAATTACCCCACTAACCTAAATAAGGAAGGCAAAATGCACAAAGAATATGGCCATCTGGAATACATAATGTGGAAAGATCTGCAATGCATTACATGGTCTGGAAAGTGGCTGGTCAAATTCCAGAGAGCTAAGATAGACTTCAAAGTCTGGCCACACATCAGTGAAACTGCTGATCAGCTCAGATATTTAAAGTGGGTGTAGATGAATGAATTTATTACATTTTTTATCTGTTGCATTCATATGGGAAAACATGTCTGTGGACAGGTTCTCCACTGATTTCATGCTTGGTTCTTTTATTTTAACTCTATACTATATTGTCATAATTTTACATTGTATTTCAGTTTTACAAAAATAATTTATAATTCCATTGTACAAGACAGAAAAAACCGAAAAGCCCAAATAATTGTAAGAATAAGACAGGACTCAAATGCCTTAAAAAAAGGCTAGACAATTTTAATTTTAAAATAATGAAAGACAAATCAAGCTGGGTTTCCACCTTTGTCCTGTTTTTAACTAAACACAAAAATATCCACCATTTGGTATTTTTCATATTTTAATTGCAAACAGCTTCCTCCTAAATTAATTGATATATCTCACTCTTATTTACCCAGACTTCCAGCTTCTCTACATTTGCTGGAGAAAGAGAAAGAAAGATGAAGCCATACACTTCATTATTTTCGTGTGCTGATCCTAGAACTGCAGGTATCAGACTGGGGATTTGATGTGTTCAGGGTGTATTTTACCAAGCCTATGGATGAAACCATGAATCTCCAAACTTCAATCATCTCTAATGGCACAACTGGATTATTCTATTCTCCTTTTCCTCTATTGAGTGTTGGTTTTGTTGCAATAGCTCATATCATCCTTCATTAGGCTCTCCAAAGATAAAACTACACAAACTGAGCATAATTTTACTATTTGACCTATTGTTTAGACACTGAATTTAATTATGAGTCATTAATAGATGATTTTTGCTATGAAATACCAAAATTCTATTCATGACAGTTTTTTCATAAATTAGTTGGTTTGTGTTAAATTTTGTACTGAGTATTCTTCACTCTGCAATTCAGTTTCCTGTTTTTACAGTGCAAGTGCCAAGTAAACTGCTGGGAAAGTTGTTTTTAATTGATTTTTAATTATAGTGTAATATGTGCACAGAACTGGTTGCAGTGGAGTAAGAGAACTGTCCATGGGAAATGCATTTGTGACCGGGTTTTTAAGGTTTTACTTTCCCTGGGCTGACAAAAAAATCCCAGTTTATTTCGTGCAGTTTCCCATCCTTCAGCTAGGCTAGCACCCACCCAGGAAAATACAGAAAAATTCCTTCAAATACTGTCAATAGCTAGATCAGCACATACAGCACCACAGAAATTGCACTCCCTCTTAAAACTGTCTCCTCCCTTTCAGGAAGATAAGAATAATTGTCTCAAAATTGTGTTGACCTTGGTAGATAGATTATGTTCTCCACAATATTTTTCTGAGTCATTAATGAAGTCACTTGGGGAGGTGTATATTTTTTGTGAAATGGACATGGTTAAAGACTGATAATTGCAGTTAAAGTGGACTTCAAGAAACTGTGACTATAGATCACCTGATTATTTCAATGACCATCTCCCTGCTACGGGGCTTCCTCCTGGGTTCTCTGAAGCCTTTTCAGCAGTGCATCCTTCACCAAACCTCAAAAGCTGAGGTCTGAGGTGATTTACCTCATTCTTGCCAACAGCTTTGAAATATCCATAAGGTCAATCCCTATGGACATTTGACTCATCAGCTTCCTGTTTCTACTGAAACACAGATGTAAGAAATAATCTACTATGGCTGAAGAAGAAAAAAAAGAAAGAAAAAGGTTGGCTGAGTATTTTGAAGTCTTCACACACCACGGAAGTTTGGGTGTCATTTTCCTCATGTTTCATTCATACCTTTAAAAGAAGAGGAAAGGAAAACATTTACTTAATCAAAATCCCAGCTGCACTTCCTGAGCCTATGTGTTTTGCAGATGGGAAGACTTAGAAGACAGATTGATTTTTAATCAACCTTAAATAAAGAAGAGCATCTGCTTCATGTAGTAAAAATGTACCCTCTAGTCCCAGTCATCTGGCACAGCTGCTGCTGACATCACTGACTCAGTGACGGGGAAAGTGTGGTGGTAACACAATGCACACCAAAGGTGGCAAAAGGGGTACCTGTGATAGAAAACCTCCGTATTCAAGAGTTCATTTACCCCAACCAGGTGCTAGACACTGGACAAAGGGAGTAATTCCTCATAAAATCCATTTTTTAAAAAATTCTTCTTTATTGTAGAAACAGATCCAAAAACTCTACTGCTCGAATAGCTAACATTTCCAAAATGACTGTAGTCAGGGTCTAAACTTTGTTGTTTGGTTGCAGTCTCATTGTCTTTTAACCAAAGGAGTGTGAAAACAGAAATGGCTTGGGTAATAGTGCCATTTTATTCCCTAGTACAACTTGCTATTTGCAGGTGAAGAAATTCCAATTTGAGGAGAAGGAACTGGAGCTCTATTAGCCTTCAAGAAAGGGTAGTAACTATGAGTACGCTGCCACAATCTGTTTCAATTGTGTTCAAGCTTGAGAAAATAAAACTACAAAAACTATAAAAAGAAGGTGTTTTAAGAACTATGAATAGAAACCAAACATAATAGTTGATATAAATAATGTATCAGTAACTTTAAGGCTAATTTTTTATTAAGTCATCCAGGAAAAATATGCAAAGTATTAGGCTTACAAAAATATAGGTTGACTTTGAGAATCAACCATCCACATGAAAGAAAAGTTTCCTAGATAACTAGTTTCCAAGAAAAATAATTCAACCAGATGCAAAAAGGTGTGAAATGCATGCTAAACTAAGAGCAACAACATGAACCTGTGTGCAGTAATGTTCTGAAGAGTCTCAAGTACACTGGATGTAGCTATTTTGGGAAGCTGTTTGGAACTCATGTCAAAAGATACGGCTGTTTGGATGAAAGTCAACAATTGCTTCAGTCAGTCATGATGGGATTTGACTTTAAGGCCTCTCCAGGCCCACTTTATAAATTGAACTATTGAGGGCTGTTTAGCAGAAGCATAAGATAAAATCATAGCCCATCTTCGAAGAAGTGCTACCAGGTAAGAAAAAAAGGTGCAGTAGGTCTGAAGAACTGCCCCCGCCCCAGCCCCAAAATTCAGAGCCTTGTTTCAGAGTCTCTAGAACACAGCATACTTTGTCTTCCGACCATTTTCTGGCTGGCCAGGGCTTTATTTTGGTGGGTGGTAACCCAGTTTGAGGGCAAAGCCTTGACTTTCTTATTAGCTACCTGCTGCTCATTAAGAGCATACTCAGCCTTTTAACAAGCCTATGCTTATTAAAACATATCATTCCAAAGGTTCTAGAGTAACTTTTGAAGTTACTTTTAAGAACACTAGCTAAAGATCCTTTAGAGAGTTTAAAGAAATCCAGACTACCTTCACCACCATGTAAAAGAAAGGAGGGGGAAGGTCAGGTGTACCCTCTCCTTGCTAACAAAACGAAAATTGCTGTGTAGTAGCCAGGAAAAAACAAACGGACCCTGCTCCTTCCCGGGGGGCAGACTACTCCTTTCCCAGGAGGTGCAGCTTCTAGCTCTTTCCTAACACAGCTGTGGGTTTTGAATCAAGCCCCTGTATTAAGAAAATTGGGGGGGGAGGGGAGTGTGTAGTAGAAAAATGTCCATATATAAGAAATATACTAGGCTAGCACTAGAAAGAGAAAGGGTGAGTTTGAGAAAAGTGCTAAATCACTCATCTGAGCTATTTCTTGGTTTGTAAGGTCTTGAATGTCTTAAAATCATCGTATTTGGCAGGCAGTCAAGACCAAGTTTGCCAGTCACTGAAAGTTTACTGAAAGTCTGAAAGCAGGACACTTATCTGTTGGGTTGAGTTTTACATGCATGCCTTTCTCTTTCATCTTTTGTCCTGCTTCATGCTTTTCCTATTGTTTATATGTTCCCATTTTAAGAATGTCCTAATAATCCTTTGAAGCATTTAATTTCCTCTTTGCCAATCTAAGCCAAAACACAGACTGTATTCCCTTTGACTGATGTTTGACCATGAGGATTTTTTATCTATGCTTGCACACACACACATACATACACACAATGCAGGCACACACTTACAATACTTCAGAAACACACCAGTCTGTTACAAATCTGAAAGCAATCTTCAGTCCAAATTCCTCAGGAGCTTGTTCAGGGACTTTTTCAAGGGCAATGGAGGAATATCCCTTGTGTTCACAATTATTTAATGGAGAAACATCTAGATTGCTTTCAGAGCTTCATCCAGCAGAAGGTTGTGTGTCCCACTAGAAAACTAAGCTTTCTTTGAGAACCACTGGTGATGAAAAGCTGTACTTATGTTGCCATGCAAACTATGCAATTTAATGTGTACTTCCCTTAGGAGGTGACATGGAAAAAAAGACCTAACTAAAGTCTTCTGATCTAATGCCCAAAATATATTGCATTTATTTGCTTTATATCTTTTAATGAAAAAAAGGTCTTTTGAAAATATGCACATTTAGACATAAAAGAACCCAAATAATTTAAAATAATTACATTGTAAATATCCGTTTTTCATAAATGAAGCAGCGAAGCATATAGAGCAGGAGCAGGGAGACATTGTCAAGCACGTACACACTTTGTAAAGCTGCAGTCCTGCAGCAAACATTTTTAAAAAGTAAATCATAACATCATTGAAGGGATATTATCTTTTTGTGTCTGCAGTCCATTTCTTGTCTCCTTTGGTTGGTTTAGAGGAAGGTCTCAGTGCACTTAGCATGGTCTCCTAGCAGTCTTGCAACGACCGACCCCCACGAGCTTCTCCACTCCCCCTTCCAAGGAAGAGCCATGCACTTTCGCCTTGTGCCTGCAGTCACACAGGAAGATAAGGGTCCAGAATGGAAGAAAGAGTGTAGAACAATTAAACTGTCACAAGGTTTTCCAGGCTCTACTCTTTCTCCACAGTGTTTTCCTTTGGAGTTTGTTGGATAAACTAGAAGAAATTTTCAAAGCAATAGGGAGCTCATCTGTACAGAACAAACTTGTTAGATTCTATCTATATATGGGTAGGTTTATGTTAAAAAAAAAAAAAATTGATTGTCTGATAAAAACCTGCATGTTCTCTAGAAACTTACTTCTTTCTATCTTGAGTAAAGCAGTGGCAAGTTTTGCTTTCTGATTGTTTCTGATTTCCTGGAGGCTCTCCTGCAGCACAGTCAGTACGTGACATGAGGCGTATTAAGCCAAGCAGTATGCTGCTCTTTTAAAGAAATCCAGCCAGGAAGACACTTATGATGGGTTTTCCACATAGAGAGGGAAAGTCACTAGAATATAAGAGGAGAACACAACAGGAGTACTTGTTCCAGATAACCCACACCAAGTCCCTGACGAGCTTTCCTTACTTCTTTCCTCAGGGAGCCCCAGCTTGGCTACAGACAAAGAGAAATACACAGGGAAAGTTATGTGTTCAGCTGAGTATAACACACCTGCACTCTCTCAGGAACACATTTTCACTGCGCTGCCTTCTTGTCCAAAAATTATTTGGCAGAAATCTTACTCACTATTTTTTGTTTTGTGGTTTTTATCTAGCTTTGTAAGTGATACAGGGAACAGTGAAGCCCAGACTCCAGCTTACAGAGGATCAGTAAACACATATACATCTCTTTTTTCATATCTGGTTGAGAATGCTCACTTTTGTCCCCAGAAGTTCATGAAGATGTTACAGGATCCCAAGAGTGGACTTGGTGCCCCAGTACAACATCGGGAGCGTTCTGATCACCAGGTCAAAATGTGAGAGTTATATATAGCTTTACAGGAATTGCATAGCACTAAGAATATTTCTAAGATGTATAATTTTTTTTAGAAGAACTGTGTGCAATTAATGTTTTCAAGATATATTATTCATCATTGTCCTTATACTCTTCTGAAAGTTACAATATAGTGGAAAAAGTAAAAATTAGTGCCATTTTAGCTGTAGCATTGCATTCTACATGAATGAACAGGAGAAAATTCAGCTATTTAAGTATACTTTGTGTAGACAGAAACAGAAGAACCAGTGCTCTAGAGACGTACCATCCTATATAAAATAGCAGAAATCACTTTTTGGCTCTGAAATTCTGTTTGCTTTGTGTACACAAGTAAATTTATCAGCAAGAGACAGAATATAAGGAAAAAAAGACTAATATAAATCAGAAAAAAAACTCTGTAGGAGAAGACTTCATTCACATATATAATATCCCACAAATAAACTGAACTTTTGAAAAGGTATTACTAACCCCATGCTATTCATTAGAGAGAGAAGAGCTTTTTAAAACAGCTGGTGTACAAAGAATAATGCCATTAACAAATATTTTCTTAATAAAACCTTAATTAAGCAAAGACTTCTCAAAGCATATATTCCCTAAAACCCCCTATGACACCGTTCTAACACTTAATTTAATGCTTTCATATTTATAAGTAGATTCTACAGATGAAACAGATTTTTAATTTACCCATTTACTCCACCCCATTTAGGCTCAACAAGGTTCTTTAGGAAGTGGACACAGGTGCTGCACAGGGATTTGCTCTTCTTGTAGTGCTTGCTTTATATATAGTACTGGCTGTAGAAAACATTTCCTTTCTGAAATGAGAGGATGTGGGGATTAAGCATTTTCTTTTGTTTTGGTTGGTTTGTTTGTTTGTTTGGTGGAACTAGGAGTCTTGCTGGAGGTTTTTTTGCCGTAATATTGCCTCCTTCTGTGATGGTTAAGGGGTTAATATGCTGGCATAAGGTATTGATCAATGCACAGGGGTAAGATCTAACCTGAGCTCTTGCTTGGGTTGTGCTGGATGAAACACTCATACCATGCTTCAGTTATGATCCCATTATTTCTTCAAAGAGCTATACAGCAGCTGAGCTTATCACGAGCTTGGAAAAAACCCCTAGATTTTATTGGCATATGAAACCTAGGAAACAGCAGGTCCTTGATTCAGTTCTCTGCATATAAGTGTGCAGCTCTGCTCTCTAGGGACAACAGGCTGCAATGTGTTAAATAATGTAAGTAATTCAGTGTCTGTTTCTTACTGTAGTTTGTGGGCTCTTTCTATACTAAGCAGAGCAGTTCTTCAGACAAAGCACTGAAGAACAAAAGAATTAAGTACAAATGCCATTCAGTGGCTTCTAATGTAACTCATAAATGCTTTTTTGCTCCTGTATCTGTCAGGTATGATATTAAACTTTCTCTGGTCAATCCTGGCTACAGGAATTTCAGAAATGTAATAAAACCATAGTTTTGCAGTGAAGTCACCCATAGTGTCAGCTGAATTTTGAAAAATTGTGGATTTACCTGCTGTATAGAAAAGCCCAAAAAGAACTGCTTTATGGATTTTCAAATGTGTAAAATACTTGATTGTAACTTCAGTTTCTGTTCCCATGTATTTTTCTAAAAATTTCTAAAAATCCATTTAAAATTCATTCAGGATGATGCAAAATGCATTATCTTCTGTATGCTTGGGATAATGCATTTAAACATATACATGCACATTTCTAATTGAGCTTCAAAATACATTGCTGTTCTTTAGCTGATGTTAATTAAGCCTATCAGATTACAAAAATCACTTTTTCACTGTCTTTTTTTTCTTTTGCAGATGAATCTCTCCATGACAAATAAGTACAAGAAAACAACATACTACTGAATTGTCTCATTGCTTACCCTATTATGAGCATCTAGTTATCACCAGATTTCTTATGTGACAGCATGGAGTACACCAAGTGTAGAAGCCTACATGTAGGTATGGAAAAGTGGTGTCACACAGCTTGACAAGCTCATATATTTAACTTTCAAGTGTTCAGCTACAAAGTAAATTAATATTTTAAAGACAGTTTGTGGGTTGCCTAAGGAATTTTTGTGTGCAAACATTGCCCAATGAAGACAGTAAAAAAGAAATGTGCTTTCCAACGAAATGTACCCAATAAACTCTAAATGACGCAAAACACATCTGGCTTCAGGTTTTGCAATGCACTACATAAATGAATTTTGATTAGTCACAGGTTTGCAAATCTACAAAGCAAAGTTGTGACCAGTGTCTCTGTATGTGGAAAACTACTTATGGTATTTGGCTGGAGACCTTACAAAATTGATATTTCACCAGCTTTGTGAACTTTTTTTTGTGGTTGTATACAAAGTGCACTTTGACTTTTGGCCCGCTCAACGTAAAAGACAAAGAAAAATTCAGAGCTAAAGATTCTGTATAGGTAGAAGCAAGAGAAAATGATCATGTGAACAAATAATGGCTCCATAGGCAAATTTGCATAGGACTACTCTTCTGTTTTTATTTGCCCTTTAATACATGAGCAATTAGTGTTTTGAAACTCAAGCCCAAGCACTGGAATCAGGATTTAAAGCACGAGGTTTTAAAAACCATGTCATGCATTCAAAAGCTGCTCAGATCTGTATCACTGTAAATAGCGTTTTCATTTCATTGTCATAAGGAAACAATCTCAATCCAGTTCTCTGCAATTGCTCCAAGATTGTCAGAAGAGATTTTGGTTCATATCTGGAAGTAAAGAGGCAGTCTAAGTAGAGAGGGGTAGAAAATACTGTGTGCAATAGAAATAAATAATCAGAGAATCTTGCTGGCATACAGAGTCTCCCAAAAGAGACAAAAAGCTATAGGAAATAGGGGAAACACAGGACCAAATGCACCCTTGGTTTCACGCTTTACCTCATCTACACTGGTTTATCTCTCTCAATGAACTGGAAGAAATTGTATGTGTAACCCATTTTGTGATATTTCGAACATGTCCCAGATGTCAGCCCTCAGTATCAGAGTAGGGAAGTCTGTTTATAGGGAAACGCAATAGCTGCAATTTATGGTCTGACAAAGTCCCTAAAATAACTGATTAGTGAGTTAGTGGGTTTCTGGTATTCTGCTTCTACTAACCACTTTTTTCCCATCAATTGAGATGTCTCATTTTACAACTTCGAAGATGTTCAGAACAATGCTAGAAGGCAAATGGACTAAGAACAGTCAATAGACCTGGATTTTAATTTAAACAATACAAGTACAGAAAAAACTACTCTTCATCTCAGCTAGAAATTTACCTTTAAAGTTATGAAAACCACCACTAAATTATGCTGTTATTTCCAGTGTTTGGGCACAACATAAAAAAGTTCTTGATTTATATAAAGGTCAGATCCTCTCACAATTGGAAAACATCTGTTTGAGAAGTTTGGTCAAACCAAACAGACACTTCCTCAGTCTCTCACTATGCTAGCCAGTAAAATAATATTAATTTTTTAAAAGAATAGCAAGGAGCAGCAGATGTTGAGCTCACATCTTTGGCTTTTCCAAAGCCGCAGAAAAAATCAGATGAAAAGACCCAGTCAACACATGTTCAAAATTGATTGAGGAGACTGCAATTATTTTGCACAGCCTTGTTGTATACCCAAGGCCATAAACTCCTCTCCACCTGAAAAACACTGTGCCACAGGTTTTAAGTGGCAAAGAAGGGAGGTTGGACAACAAGACAAGGACAGGGCTCAGATCTGAAACAGTGAAAGAGACAGGGTGATAGAGAAAACTGAAGAGCAAGAAGGGACAGGACTCTTCACATGGGATGGTGCTGTGTTGTATATGTATGCAAGTGAGTATAAGCATGACAGCTACATGATGACTGGTTTAGCAAGGGCAGTGTAGGAGATGGGAGACACGTGTGGCTCTGCAGAGCACACACACAGAAGAGTCACTTGAGACCTCATCCTTGTAACCAAACCACAGTCACTATGGGCACCTCTAGCATCATTTCAGATTCACAGCCCCGGGTGTGACAAAGGGGTTGATCCTATGCTGTGCCAGCAAGGGTGGACCAGAAAGCCTGGATACCCCTGCCACAGGTGGACAGGGTCACAAGGCAAGGGACTCAAAGCCTACAAGTCTCAGCAGATCTGTTCACTCCAGCAATGGCCCTTGAGAACCCTTCTTGAGAAGTTTTCTGGACAACCTGGCTTTCTGACTGGGGAACTCCATGGCCTCATCATAAGGACCCTGTTTTTCTGAAATTACATAATCGGGTCCAAGCTCATGCAAGGTGAGTAGGTGTTCTGGAAATAAAAATCCAAACTCATCTCCCTGAGAGAGCTGGGAGATAGAGACGCTTCTGAAGTTGAACTGAAAATGGACTGTGCGTCAGGGCTCCCAATGAATATGAATAGATGTTGATCTATTTTTGTTGATCTATTTTGTCTAATGTAACTTGTAATGAAGCATAAGAGCAGATGAGATGACATGTGCATGCTGTGCCAGGACCCTTTGTTCTCTGCTGCCCCACAATATCTGCGAATCCAGGAGAGTCTTAGAAGGTACTTACCTGCCTGCTGGCATTCATGCCACATTCCCAGAAGCAGAATAGAGGTCTCTACAGCACAGCTTGAACAACGCAATGATGAGTGGCTGGGACATGCAGGGACAAGGCAGACTTCTTCACAGTTAAGAAATGGTATGTCCTTCCCATGAGAGTGAAAAGTTTAGGTCTGCCTGAGGCAATGTATTTGGAGAACAGAAAACCTCAATGAGTTCTTGTACAATGCTGTGATCTGCCAACCAAAAGAACAAAGGATGTGTCTCAGAAGATTGCAGGGGACATAGCTATACCCTGATTAAACTGGGAAAACGTCTTTAATGCCATGGTTATATAGAGAACTAGAAAATTCTATTGTAATGTAGTCCTCAGAATGGAAGTATACTTGAAGTTCCAGGCGTTCGCTTTTTACAATGAGATATTAAATTTCTGATCCCTGCTTTCCTCTTCTGGCTCACACATATGTGGGCTTGCCTGCAGCCACTTTGCAGTCGTGGGAAGGTTTGACTGGGTCTCCAGAGAAGTGCCTAGAGGCTGACTGAACTCTGCTCCTGGCAGAAGATGTTGTGATGAAAACTCAGAACTGGAAATGAAGAGACCCCATGCTGCCAGCAGCATGCTGGCCTGTGAGCTTAGCAGTCGGCTTAAGATTTCAAATAAATGTTTTGAAACTGGAATAACTTCACTCGCCTGTCTCTTAGAAGGGCATGATGGGAAATTGGATTGCAGAGATGCAAAAGAGGCTGGAAGAACGTGCAGCCTCTTCTGCTCCACTGTCACAAACCCGAAGACAGGCCTACTTTGTTGTAGTATCATGTAAGGAAGCAATAACCAGTTCACAGGCTAAACCATGTCCTCTGGATCAACACTTTCTTTATTCTGGGATGAAAACTTTTCTGGGGCTGGCTTATTTGTCCTGTCCAGACAGGCTGAGGAGAAGCCTTGTACAGCCATCTTATCCCATGAAGCAATGGAGGGAAGTTTGAGGGTTTGGCTTTCCATGAAGTGTTTGTCACCTACAGACAGGAGGATCTCATATCTTCCTTGGGCAAACTGCCTGTAAGTGTTAACTTTTCTGTTTTAATTCCTCAAAGCCATTCAGTTTTTGGAGAGTAGTAACTGTGCTTTCAAAGTTGGAGAATCTATCATCAGTGCATTTCCCTGCTTCATAGTTATTTTTCATAAGTTTGGATCCTTTGCATAAAGTAATCATCTCTTCAAAGGCTTAACACTGGTATTGAAAAGAAAGTAATTCAATACATGCTGATGAAAACAACTAATAGAACAGTCTAGAAATGTGATCATGTCTGTTTGCAAGACTGGGTCATTTCAGTAATCCAGACTACTAATATCCAGATTTGCCATTATCTTTTCCCAAGTTTTACTGTGGATAAAGGATTTTCCTGTGTTGAAATACTTCCTCTAATTCAGCAGCCAGTATCTTGCTAGATAAGAACTATCCAGCTACATAAAGTGAGACATATGCTTGGCCTGCATCTGTCTGTCTATAATAAATAAAAATTAAAAAAATAAATATGTTTTTTATAAAGAAGCCTGCCAACATTTGCTAATTAGAAGCAAAAAACTCAGTCTGAAACATACCACAGAGAGTATTTGTTAAAATTTTTGGAAGAGTTATTAGCTTCCATACATAATTCTGATTGCCTTGTAGTATAATTTCCGCAGTTAAAAGACATAAATTCTGCATTCAGCAAAGTAATAACTTTCTTTCCTTTTTCAGAAAAATTCTTAAGCAGATATATAGTTTTAAACCAAGTCCTACAGAAGTCAGTGACTGCTATATCCAAAATTAATCACATGCCAGCTTGGTGTGAGGAATGGCCCTAGTGAAGCTCAAGGATGAGAGCAGATTTCATATGGTAGCAGCTATCTGAATCACCATGGTTGTGGTGGGGAGAGTACAAAAACACTTGCAGCTGTGTTATAGCTGTGCCAGAGGGATAGTTTGTGGTATGTTGCAAACAGAAAGGTGAGCAAAAACTTAGAAAAAAAAACAGAACTAAAGGCTGACCTTGTCTAACATCCCATCTCCAGCTGAGTCTGATGCCAGATGTCAAGGAAAGAGGCATATTTCTCTTGAACACTTTCCTGATATCCAGTGATAAGCACTTCAGTAATTCCTGGGCCTACATAAGCAGTAGCCTCTCATCAGATTTTTCTTCTCTGAATTTGTGCAATTCTTGCTTGAAACATTGCATATTTAATATGCCCACTGCCCTGATACCCTCTCTGTGGAGCACCCTGCAGAGGTATTTTCTGTTTTGTTTTCTGCACTCATCTCATTTGATGTCCCCTGGTTCCTGCTACAGAGGAAATGATGAATGCTTGTTCCCTGTTATTTATTTCCCATTGCACTGATTGCCTTATTAGCAATTACTAACAACAACAACCTCAATAGTCTTTCCCATAGATTTCGAGCTTAATTCTTCCTTCAACAAAGACATTTGATCACTCTTCTTGTTCTTCTCTTTGCCTTTTCCATTTCTTCTATGTCCTTAAGGGACCACTCTGTACACAAGGTATGGGAGAATAAAGGTTGTGGCATTTTCTACTGCGCTATTTTTTTTTTCCTCAAATAATTCCAAGCACACAAATTATCATTTTAACCCATAGAGAACAGTGGTTGATGGTTTTTTGTGTGAAAACCAAGGCCCTATTTCCATTGAGAAACAGTCCCACCAGAGCTGCTCAAAGTATAAGCTAAGCTGGAACTTTTTTCACTGACATGCAGTTTACAGTTATCTACACTGAATTTCATCTGCCATTTTCTTACTTTATGTCTTAGTTCTGTGAGGCCTTTCTGTAGTTCTTTTTCATCAGGCTTTATCTCTACCTCTTAAATAACAGATATAATCAGCAGATTCTGATATGTCTCCCTTTTCCAAATCTGAAACCCTTGAGGATTCCACTGATGACCAGCTTCCACTGTAAAAAATGATTATTAGTTCCTGCCATCTAATTTTATCTCTTCTTTTAGCCTATGCAAGATTTGCCCACCATATCCTACGGCTGATTAGCTTCATGAAGAATCTCTGCTAAGGGACAGTGCTGCTGTCTGATGCCAAGACAAGAGCTGTGCATTCTCCTTGACACACTGCCCAAAAGCAACAGCAGTCTCTGAAAATGTCCTTGTCAGTAACTCAGGTTTGGCCCCAGTTATCAGGAGCTCATTAACAGCTTCATGGACATAGCAGTTTTGTACCTTTTTGTTCAGTGCAATGATGGGGACATGCCTGTGCTCTCTGTCCCTAATGAAAAATATTCCCTTCAATCTCTGCTATATTAGGACACGCAGCAAATCCACCAGGTGTAGGCAAGCATATTCTTCATCCTGCAAGATTTCTCACTTTGGGAGCTTTTCTTAGCTTTTTACAGGCCTTTCAGCCTTCCCTGTGATCTGTCAGCCAAATTCCAGAGGTATCTTTATCATCCACACTCCCTTTCCACCTTTAACCTCTTGCAATTGTAAATGTTCATTAATGTGACACACAGCGTAGCTCCTGTTCCAAGTGCTTGGCATAATGACAGGACAGTTGTTCCTGCTCTCTCCGGGCTGTGTGAGAGCTCAAAGAATTTTTTACCCAGAAGGCAGTTGCTTGAGGCAAATTTAGCATATTTGGGCAGGTGTCAACTAGAATAACTGTGTCCTCCATCTCTCAGTTCACAGGATTGTGGTTAGGGAAGAAAGAGTATGGGCACACTTCATTGTATCTTATATATAGTATGTTATACCTTCTGAAAACCAGAAGTAAACACTTTATACATTTTTATCCTAGCTTTTCTGAGGATATTGAGAGTTGCAGTGAAATTTGAGATAAAATGAGGGCAAAGGCACATGGGAGCCGGGAGTTAGGGCAGTCACTTCTCTGACACCGAAGTTTGGTTTGAAATAAACTCAAAATGGCTTGCCAGTGTTCAGAAAGGGAAGTCAGGGGAGCCCTAGCTGAAATGCCTTAGATTTAGGTTTAGCAATCATGGTCATACTAACACTATATAGATCCCTGTATAGTACCCAACCAAAAAATGAAAACTGAAAGTCTCCTAGATAACAGGAGATATGTCTCTATTCTTATATTTCCTCTCCTTTTTTTGGCCTATGTATTTTATTAATCTATTGCAAAGTATTTGAAGTCCAACTTTGAAGGTCAAGCACAGTGCCAATAAAATGACCCCTATGATTCAATTTGCTCCCACAGCAGAAAATTAGAGGAGAAAAAATATTTCCTTTGTGGGAAAGTATTGTTCATTTGCAGAAATAAGAGAAAATTTCATGCTGTTTTCTTCCAGAAGAGCTTCCCTTTCTGTAACTGATGGGGAAACCCTCCATTCCCTGGGTCATGGTCATCTCTTTTAGTGTTTCTGTTTGCTACAAGTTGTCTGCAAAGAGAGTGAGAGAGAAGAGGAAAGACCTCTGCACTAGCTCTTCGTTACGGTTACCAATTATGAAGGTCTCCCCTTTGCATTTTGGCTGATTGTTTAGGAAATCTCCCTCTGAAATTAAAAAGTATCTTGGGACCAGCATATATCCTTAAAGAGAAATTCTGCTCTTATTTTCCTCTGACACATGGCTGAAAAAAGGTCTGCATTTGGTTATTTTTCTAATACAGCATGACAGGTCCCAGTAGGCCCCAGCTCAACATCAGCATTTCCCCTCCACCCCATCCCGTGTAACTGTAACGAAGCAACTGTTCAGACTAAGAGATGACAACATGACACCTGTGAAAATACAAGTTCATAAATACCATGATGTCATTGTAAATCTGTAGGAATTAAATAAAATTACAAAAATTGCAGTGTCTTTATTTCACACCATGTATCACCCACAGGGCGATCCTGGGAGTGTGGGTGTTGAGACAGTAAGAAGCTCAGCACCGAGCCCTGGAGAAAGCCAAAACTCCTGCTTGTAGGGCTGAGTTGTGTCTCATTGCTATGAGATCATATGGTCTCTGAAGCCCGGTTTCCATTAAGTTCAGTAGACTTTTAATGTGGCCCCAAATGCACAGCCTAGAGCTTCATTTTATATATATGCTAAATTTTCCCTCTGATTCAGAGGTTTCATCAACCTGCAAATGGCTGCAGGCAGCTCTTAGGCCAAGATAGTCATGACTCCAGAGCCATGCTGTTTTCTTTCACCCTTTGAACAATGGGCTCCAAACCCCAAATCCAAGCTTTGTTTAATCTATGGGCTATTTTCTGCCCTGTAGAAATCACCTAGGAACCACACTTAAGCTTTCTCCTCCTTTCGTGCCTCTCAAACCAAGGTTCTAAGCATTACAGCAGAAACTAGAGGAGTTCAGGGCTAGGATTTCAAAGGGCAAGAGCTGTGTTTGTGCACACAATATTTGAATGCACACTTGTTGCATGCTTAATCCCCCTCACGTGCAGGAGAAAAGGGGTGGATTTGCATTTGTAAGATAGCTGTGTCATGCCCCAGAGCTCATTTGGCCAAGACTGCCATCTACCACTTTGTGCGAGCCTGTAGTTTGCATTTGTCCATTTTGCTGACAGTGTTGGGGAATGTGTGGCTCCAAGAGGGATAAATTAGACTTTAATCTTTGACAGCTTGCCCTTGTGCCTTTTTTAGCCATCTGGGAGATTCCTACTCTGGTGTTGTCCCTGTGCCCTGGCTTCTGCCAAGGTTTGGTTCCTTTCAGCTGTGTCTGGTGAGGCTTCATTTCTCTATGCCCACATGAAGCCTGGAAGGGGGCTCAATCTTTCCTCCCTTCTGCTTCAAAGACCCAAGACGAAGGGGCATGTCAGGGGAAAATCTGCCCTGATGACGAGGATGGAGTGTTTGATTTTCTGAAGGTATGGTTTGAATAAATGATGTCCTGCTTTGGGGCATTTTCAGCATGAGATTCATGCATGCGCTGTCATTTCCATGAACTACTCTCTGTTGAATAGCTGAGCTCACAAAAGAAATAATTAACATAAGAGGAGGAAAGGGGAAAACAGTATGCTCAAATAATTGTCATTGCCTTTCCTTGGGACATTTCAACTGACTTTATGCCCTTTGTGGCTTCATACTGTATAGTTTCCATGTAAATCTTTCTACTTCATTCCCCACAGAGGTATCCACACACTGGTTCA
Source organism: Platysteira castanea (assembly GCA_013397175.1). Lineage (NCBI taxonomy): Eukaryota > Metazoa > Chordata > Aves > Passeriformes > Platysteira > Platysteira castanea. Next base: position 52,021 of record VYXC01007352.1, on the reverse strand, counting down.
TAAGTCCTCTGCTCTTCTCTCAGCAGGTTATGTGTCAGTTGCAAAGTTTCTCCTGCTGCCAGGGAGCTCTGAAAAAAGATTCACAAACTCTACAAAGCCTTTACCAATTGCATTAGCTCCCAGGGAGGGATGTCACAATAAGTGATAACTGATGGTGGCAGATGTTTATCTGCATGGCAGCTTGGAGTTTACAAATATTCCAACTGTAGTGCAATCACCCTTCTGGGAGAAGCAAGTGTACTGTGCTTTGAGGGTAACTGATAGACTGTCAGATTTGTGGTCTTTAAAGGGTTAAAAAGGCTAGAGCCAGTGTGAGAAAGCTCTTTTTTTACAACATTTCTAACAAGCTGAACAAAATCCAGGCCTTGTTTAATGAGCACATATTTTATACAAATAAGCTCAAACGAGCTTACCCATCTCTAATTAAACTAGAAAGGAAGCATTTGTCCTAATTGGACTGCATAACTGAAGAATTAATTGTGTGGCTGCTTAGAATTGCAATCTTACGGCCCAATTCACAGAAAATACCTTCATGATAGGACATACACAAGTTTGCTCCTGTCTTTTACCAACACATAAGCCCATGTGTGATCTTGATGCTTTGGTTTTGTTTTTGAAAGAAAGAATGTTCACAGACATACATGGGCCTTAGTGGAGGGTAAGTACAGTATTTCAATATTCTAATTAGGCGACGAAAGAGTAGTTCTCTATCACTGTAATTAGGTACTCAGTTAATTCCAACAGTGAAAATGCTGTACTAACTTATTTACAGATATCAAAAGGATGACTATTACATTGACTTGGCCTCCACAAACAAGAAGCCTGACATGGGAATTTATATTTCCTCCCAGTAAGGCCTAGCTCTGAGCGTGGCATTGCAAGAAGCTTGGGAGCTGTTGGAGTAACATCTGCTGTGTTTGGAGTCTGCTTATTAAAACCGAGCAGTAACATCGATAAACACCTCCCTGTGAATCTTGCAAGTCTCTCCTGCTCTGTTTACTAACTGGAGCAAGTTTTGACGACTGACCATGCTGTACAGCCAGCTCTGCTGTGAGAGAGGAATGACATGCACCTAGCCCTGAGCGCTGCCGGCAGGACTGTCAGCACAGCTCCCGCTCCAAGATCTCTGGCGATGATACACAAGACAGAGCGCTGCACAGCTGTCAGACACAAGCCAGGGCATGAGGCACGTTGGCAGTCATAGGAACCTCACTTTAGCTCATAAACTAAATGCTTTCTATAGGTCTCTCATCTGAAACCCTGCTTCTCTCTGGCCAAGCACCTGTGACTTCACTTTAGTTCCTCTAGAGCAGTGCTTTGAAACTAGTGTAAGTGATTTAGATGCATGACTGTCATTCAAACTTCGCTGTAAACAAGATGTTGAATTACTTCAAAAGGCCATGAAATTCCCTATTGAGAAACAGTAGCTGTGAGAACACCAGCCTTAACATTTTGTATGCTCTAGCACTAGGAACAATATAGGCCTAGTGTCAATTTTGTCTTGGCAGGGAGCGAGTATAATGTAGGTCAAGACTTGAGAATTTGGCTACATATGAATGTGAACAATGGAGGAAAAAAACCATAAAGCATTGAGTGATAAGTTTTTCAGACTCTTCCTAATTGTTCTGCCTGCAATGAGAGTGCTGTTATTCTGCAGCATAGGCAGTAGATATGTGTTATATTAACTGCTCAGATTTTGATTGTATTTGATCTTTCAATGCATAGGAAGTTTATTTGTTAGACTCATTTCTTTTTCCTGAATCAGGTTTTCATTTAAAAGTTCCAAAAGTGCCTATCTGTCTCTTCCTTATTCAGAACTTTTTATTGTTTGAGTCATGCCTGTTTTCATTTATTTTCCAAGATGTACATAAAGTGGGCGGAAAACCAGAGGATCTTCCTAAATTAGACACAGTAACTAGAAATGCAGGCCTGAATATTATACAAGACAAAATTAGAGACCTTCAAAAAAACCCATCCATATCATGTAGGCACTGTTGCAAATCTTGGTGGACCAAATTTAGCCAGGAAATGCATAGAAACTGGTAGAATTTTTCCTTGTGGCTCCAGAGCAAACCCTCACACTCAATTTAACATTGTACCAGATACATCAACAGTATGTGTGCACTTTTCCACATGTCCTAAATTAAAGCAAAGGAACATGAACTACAGGGACCAGAAAAAGCATTGTAAATGTACTCCTTATGGATAGAGTTCTGCTCTTAGCACCAGAGGGTGCCACTTCAAAACCACTGACACCCAAATTTTCTGCACTTCTGGGTCCATGCTCAGGAAAGGCCTGGGCCCACAGCAGCAGTCCATCTGTGGTCAGGTTTCCCTAGCTGGGACCTGATTTCTAACATATGCAACCAAGAATGTCTGCCAGGATGCCAGGATGCCTGTATGCTCCTCATTTGCAGAGAGTCTTTATAGTGAATCTCTAAATAATGTACAAAACAACAGTCATTCTTTGGATTCTGAAGGTTCAACCACCTCAGCTAAGATTAATGTGAATCACTGTTAACCTACACTTCTGTTGGCGTTTTAGAGAGTGAAAGAAAACAGGCTTTGACCCTCCTTGCTTCTATATGGGTCAGTCATAATGATTCATGCCCAGGATTTTAAACAGGCATATGAAGTGAATGATTGCACATTCTTGTTGCAGGTGAAGCAGTACAAGAAACCACATCTACTTTCTAAGATATTTTATTTAAATAAAATTCTGAAGCAGTTGAGTAAAAACATTTACTCCTTGGATGTGTGGACAGTACTGTCAAGGGGCTGAGTGGATTAAAACTTTGTTTTTAATCTGTACAACTGCCAGTGGTATGTGGCCACAATAATGAAAAAAGAAGTCCCCATGCAAAATAACAGTTGAAACACAAGCTTTTCTATCCTGTATAAAAGAGCTCAATGGTTGCAGTCCAGTCAGTGACTTAAATGAAGAGTGTAGTTCTCTGTTCGGTGTTCTGTGGGAAATAAGTTGCACTGCCAAAAGCCTTGATACATAATTTGGCGCAGTTGGCCAGTCTGCTGCAGTGAGAGGAGACTGGAGCAGTCCAGGGACCAGATTGACTCACAGTGATAGGGAGAACAATTGCTCTCTTGAGAAAAGTCTGGTCTTTGCCTGGCTGCCTATACTTACTATCTGAATCCTGTTAGTACAGGAAATAATGCTTTACCAAGTTTAGGAAATATATGTAAAAATTTCTGGTTTTATCCATGGCAAAGATTCATTGCAATACTAGGTACTAGGTAAAGGGGTATTTCTTAGCCACCCTGTTTATGAATACAGCATCCTCAGGCAACCATCAGTGTTTTTAATTTAGTCTCTTCAAATTATTGTGTAGCATTACTCACTGCTTTCCCAACACAGTCTGTGTATCTTGGCCTGGAGTCCATCTATCTCACCACAGGAATGAAGAGTTAAAATCTGCCATCACTCACAGTGGTGTAAATGCTGAGAAAGTACTTGAGGCCAGTGGAGTTATACTGGATTTATGTAGATGTAAGTGACAGCAAAATTATTAAGTGTCTGTTTAATACCAGCAAAATTCTATGACGCTTTATGATTCAGTCTTTACTTCTCAATTCTTTGCATTGGACAAGTTAAAACAATATTTGACATATTCTTAAACAGCAGGGTATAATTTATTACAATCCAATTATGAAAGCATCACAAGAGAAAGGAATCAATTAATTAGACTGGGAAGGCATAAAGAGCCACTGATAAGATGCAAAAAGTCAAAAAGGAAAAGGAAAAAACCTCCCAGGGTCAAATAAAGGAAGATTTTGCTTCTCCATGGAGGTTTCTTTTTCAGTTGACAAATGTTCATAAATTCGACAGTGCTGAAGGAGCACCTGCTTCTCTCTGGGTCTTGAGACAGAGGCAGTGTGTGCCAACTGTCTAAGGCTGCCTGAAGGTAAAGCAGGCCCAGACTGTTTCTGGAGTGGTATATTGACACTGATTTATGTCTGGTATGACAGACACGACAGTGAAGACAGATTCCTTGTCAAAAGGAGGTTCCTATGGAACAACATGTTCTGTGTAACCCTCTCCTACAAGAGACCTTGGGGATACAGTCTGTGCAATCAAAACGGAGCTGCAGGCAACACATGTAATCAGTGAAGGCAGGTTGAGCACAGGCCAATCTCAGGAAAGCTGTAGGTGATATTTTTGCTGCATATAAATGAGGTCTGCCAGTGATAACTTGTACCTTGAACCAATTTCCTGTTCAGAACTGTATGCTCATAAATTGTTCAGAAATCATAAATTGTTCCTGGAACAGCACCTTCCTTCTCATGAAGAACCACTTAAAATCATGGTTATGGGGACACAAAACCCCCAATTTCTTCTCACGTTTTGTGCCTCTCTGTTGCAATGAGAATGTGAGTTCACTGTGCAAGACTTTCTGGAGCCAATGTAAATCGTCCAAGCTGTGCTGAAAGCAATATAACTGTGCCTTTCTCACACCAATGAAGCATTGCTTGTGTTTCTCCAGAGAAACAGAGCTCCTCAGTTTGCTGCTGCAGCTGGCACATAAGCCTGGAAATGGGGAAGCATCTCATTGTGTGCATCACCTCATCCAGGCACACCTTGAAAAGGTGTCCGAAGAAAAGATTCTGAGGTGCGTCAGAAAGCTTCTACTCTAACAAACACTGTAAATGCTTTTTCCCATCCTTTGCATCTGCTTGTTTTCTCTTACTCATGAGAATCTGTGCAGTACTTCTGAACATCCAAACACTCCGCAGCCCTAAGTAACAAAGTCTCCAATTGTTCAGCTTAGTGGCATGAGGCTGTTGCTCGGTTAGCTGTGATGGAGTTTTCAAGAAAGACATCTCTCAGTAACATGTCAACAGGGCAGCCTCTTTCCTGTAGAGCCTAATTTGAAAGTCTTTGGCTTGCTGATGTCCTAGCCACAGAAAACCTTCATAATAAAACTTGTTCTTAGTATTTCATACAGTACTATTGGAAAGAGGTATAGCACAAACTGGAAAAGACCAAAATTCAAAGGAAATCGAGTGCAATCAGATGACTAAAGAAGAGAAAGAAAACATTAGTGGAACTTATGTTCAGCTTCTTACTGAGAAGGAGTTTAAAATTATTTCAACTTTCAAGTAGTATCTTTCATAAACCTAACTGTGAAATACCTTTAGGTTCTTTAAAAGACCTCTGCAGGAGTAGCCAAAAAATTAGAGCTATTCTTTTCAGGCTGGTTTCCCGTGAGTGTGATATTCAAGCAACCACATTATTTGAGTGAACGTGCATAAACACACATTTAGAAAGTATGAGAATGAGTAAAGGAGGTAGAATTTATTAGTGCCCCAAAGTGAGGAACTTTTCAGAGCTGCTTCTTGGAAGCTCACCTTCAGGGCACAAAGTCAGAAGGAAGTCCCCTATGGTAATTATTTTCATTTTTTTCCTAAATCAAAACTAGAAGAACTAATTTTATTTTGAGTAAGCTGCATGATGCAACTACTTGAACCAAAACCACACAAAGATGGCATATATCCTTCATTCTTCCAGGGTTGCCTTCCAACTTGTGTTTCTATCATATGGTACACAAAAAAAAATCAACATTTGAGTCCCCTCCTTAAGGGCCTACTTGTCATCTCCAATTCTCCAGCCATGTCAGTGGAAATGGATAGGTGATATAACAGTAAAAGATGCTTCAGCAGACTCTGGTATATGAGACAAAATGAATAGTATGCTTGTGGTCAAATCCTGAATTCTTTAGCATCTCTACTTTTAACATCATTTATTTATTCATGACTGATATAAGATAATGTGAACGACTTCGGAAACTTTAGCAGCAAACACACCAACTTATGGGGCGGTTCTTTTTCTGTAGAAAAACTATAAAAATGATACAATATGATCACAGTGTCAAGATAGAAAAGTAGCACACTGATATGAGAAAGCAAAGATGATAAGGAGATGTGACAGTGTCCAACATTTCTGCAGCTGATACAGAGATTATAAGGTTTGGATTTCCATTTTTATGTTGTCATAGAAAATCTAGACTACTTGAAATTTCATCCTAGAGAGAAGGCCATTAAATCAGATGGAGTTTCAGGTCAGTTTTCATGTCCCACAAGCTTGCCAAAGGGAAAAGACTTCTTCAGAAAACCTCATAATCAACATAACACTGTCCCAAAATCCTTTGCAGAAAGGGCTACAAGTCATAGAATCTCTTGCAATGAATAAAAATGTATAAAAGGCAAATGCTCTCCAACATAGACATCATCACTTCTCTGTAGTAGTAATTACATCATTAGAAGTAATTACAGATTGATGAAGCATTACTTATTTAGCAGAGAAAGAATCTCTGCTAAGAGATCTGTTAAGATATAACTATTGCCTTGTATCATACAAAGAATCCTTCTTCCAAAAGTTTCTACACCTACCTTGCTCTGAAACTTAGTGCTGTGCATGTAGGACTGCTCATAGAAATTCTCTAATTTATATTCAAACTAACAAGAAAATTCCGTAATTAGTTACAAGGGGAAAGAAGTGCCTTTAGATAGTATTGCTGGATTTTTAAGACCTTAACTGAGAGAAATGAATTTCACACTTTCCTATCTGATATTTAGAGAACATCTCTTGTGTATCCATTGTTACATCAAGAATCAAGCACGATAATAATAGCAAAATTGAGATATTGATTTTACTTCATTTAATTTTCAGCAAGATATTGCAATGGTGTCTTTTCTTTCTCACTCTCTTTTCTTTACTCCCCACCACATCACCCTGCAGTCATCTTTCCCTTCTCCTGTTCCTCCTTATGCTACTCTCCATGTTCTTTCCTTCATCAATATCCTTCCCTACTCCTTTTCTTCTGGGGAAGAAAAAAAATTTCTCATGGTCCTTCTGGCCTTTCTCTTTGGTCTTTATTTGTTCTGTTATCTACATTAATTTATTAACTTACCCTCCGTAAAAGACTGCCACCTGAGTAGGCAAACGAGTATGCCTTTGGCTCCAGCCTCTGTCTCTTAGGCATGGGAGGAGAACTGGAGTGGATGAGACAGCTGCCATGGGATCACGCCATACAGGTGGTGTGGCTTCCTTTGCCATCTTGAGAAACAAAAACCAAATAAAGAAGGACCTTGAGCAGATAAGTCTCATTCTGCCACCACGATCTTTGGAAAAGAGCCCTTCACTGACAAAGTTTCTGGGGAAGCTACTCAGGAATGACTCTTACCTTTGATTGGCTGTTTGCCCTTTTACATTTTGTGAAGATTGTGGCTAGAAGTAGCGACACCAAGATCAGAAATGCCAGCTCATCTCCCCATTTTTCTCCTGAGGCTTTCCTGTGCTTTTGCCAGAACCTGACTCATTAATGATCCATTTGATAGGCAGCCCTAAAGCCAGAATCCCATGGAAATGCCACATATCTGATTGGCTGTCCTGCTCACTTGTATAAGGAGATCTTTAACAGTAACACTTTCCATTCCAAGGCAGTCACTGCTTGCCCTTAAAAACATGACTAAACAAGTCATATATGGACCACCTTATTTTACCAAGTGAATGGTCTAAAATTAATGGAGCTACTGGTGTGCCAACAGCTGCTTGATGAGAACGAGGATCGCACTTCTTTCAGCCTAACTCTCCGTGAGTGCTTGTCGCGCCAATGCACTCTTAGGAGCACAGTCCACAACCCCGCTCATCCGCCGCAGACAATGGTCAGTCACCTTCGCTCGAGACAGCAAGGGCCAGGCAAGCAGCTGCTATTCAGGGGTGCAGCAGGTCAGTTCTGAATTTGGTGTTTACGCTTAAACAAAGACCGAAAATTAGGACCCAGTGAGGACAATATAATCTTTACCTGTCCTGTGACAATTACATTGCAGTGCCTGCTGGCAGTGTCCTAATAATTCCACAGAATGGAGCTGGTTCCCTGGGACTTCAGCCGCAAAAGCTAAGATCATTCTGTGTAACTCCCACATCAGGTGTGCCTCTGTGGAGACACAAACCCTCAGTGAAAATGGAACAGTAGTGCCCATATTTCAACAAATTTCAATTTAGATGTTGACAATGTAATTGTTCTTGAAAGTGTATCCCTAAATACAGCAATGTCAAACAAAGCACAGATCTTCTGATGCTTTGTGAATAAATGGGGCAAAATGTACTTTTCAAATGAATGTACTTCAGACTCCTCAAATTTTTTTAAATTTACTGTCCCCAGTAAGCCTACAGAAGTATGACTGAAAACAAAACTATCTCTTAAATGCTGGTCTCTACTAAAACTCTAGTTAGTGTGCACATATGTGGAAAATGCATGCACTGGTTGATTCTTTTCTCCAATATATTCGGTTGTAGACATATTTTACCTTTTCATTCTTTTACAGGTCAATCATCCATGTGATTCTTTTTGAAAGCCCTGGGTAATACCAGTTAATAAAAACTTTGAACTGAAGCTTTACAGGAAGACACCAACATTAGTATCCTTCATCTTCAGAAATCCTGTTAATATTAATACTATCTCCATCTACAAAGTTATTCAAGATGACAGACAAAGGAATACCCCAGGTGATGACAGATAATAGAAAGTTGGAAGAAGCACACTGCAACTTTTTTTTCCTCCGCTCTCTGAAATGCTTTGGAGCACATCTGAAGTAACTAAATGAACCTCTTGTTTACTAAAAATCTTTTAAGATTTTTGGGGTTGCTATTTTATCTTGAGAGACTACAACCTGTGTCACGGGTCTGATGCATCCTGTCAACGTAAGATTACTTATAAAGGCTGAAGGAGTATTTCTACTGGTGGTAGTCATCTGCTTCACTACTTTTTCCACCACCAAACTTGCTTAAAAAGACAATAGATTGAATGAACTTCTGGTAGTTCATCTAGTGGTGTTTCATTGTATATCCTGTCAGAGACAAAAAGGGATGAATGGGAGGAATTTCTAATGCTGCATACTTTCAGACAACCAATAAATGCATCAATTAATTAGTTGTGCCTGGGGTAATTTCTCTAGAAGTTTAGTTGCCAAAGTTTATAATAATGGCAGTATGGAAGGAACAAAACCAAGCAGAATGATTATGTTGTAACTCACAGAAAGCACAGAGCTGAGTTGTCACATACATATATCTGCAAATGCATTTGGAGCTCTTTTCCATTTTGAAACATGTTTGTAATACCAAACATAGATTTTGAACAACGTCAATGCTAATTTCTTGTTAAATTTTGTTTCTGACATCGAGGCTTTCTGGGCTAACTATTAGCAGCCAGTAGAGCAGTCAGTAATACTGGCTTCTCTTATTCTGAATTGCAGTGGAATTAGGTGGTTGCTGTGAGTTTTCTCCAGTGAGGATGTCTCCATGACATTAGCCGTGATGTAAATCGAATGTTGAGGCACATATAGACATCCTCAGAGAGCTGTTAGCATCTAGGTGCATCTTAGCAACATCGAGGACAGTGGGAGAGAGTGCTGCTTGGCTGGTTTTCCCTCACTCTGTCTGACATCCAAAGAAAAACTGAGGATCAGCACTGTTTCAGTCTGAGACAAAATCTATATAGCAAACGTGTCTTGAAAAGTGTATTGAAACACTCATGACAGAACCATATGGAATAAAGAATGTAACTAGGCTCATTCACTGTAATCACAGTGTTTCAATCATGAGTTGTGATAAAAATGTCTCCCCTTAGCCCCTGATAAACCCTGCATGAGGACATGTTTGTGTCTTCAAGGAAAGAAGTTAAGAAATTTCCTTCTTTATGCATAGTTTTCCTCATTCAGGCACAATACCTCCTCATAGCTGTACCTAAGAAAGAAGACAACAGCTTAAACTCATGTACTAGTAGGTCAAAGCTGAAAGGACCAAGTGCAGGGTAGCCTAGTCTGACCTCCAATGAAACAGACATCATTGAAAGGCAGACAGGACCTACACACTACGGTTTCCTTCTCTCCCTCTCAGAATAGCCAACAGAGTGACTTTACACTGCAGTAAACACACCACTGTTAAAATGACATGGATGATCTGCTACAATTGAAATTGTACTAAAGATCAAGTATATACATATATATACGTTTAATAAGGAAATAATCCCCTTCCACCCCACAAGGCATTGGAGATGCAGTGATTGACAATGAAATTAATAAAAACCACCTTATTGAATAATTGTTTAAATTCTAGTGACATCGTCAGAGAAGGAACTCTGCCTTCCAGGTCTGTACCTTGGGAGTCAAGGTACAGAGCTATCTTCCTAATTTCTGATTCTGCAGATTGACAAAAGTAAACTCAGACCAGTACATTCAGTCAGTATCTCACAGGAAAAAGCAGGACTTCAAATGTCTAGTGGCTGAAGATAGTGACTTTTCAACAAAGGCTTATACCAACATATTCATGAATTAATCAGTGTTTCTACAGCTCGTCTTCACTCACAAACTATGGCTCTTCCACACCTATCCCTCATTTCCTTAGCTTTGGCCATCCTTGACTGCAGTTGTATACTCCTGTTTTTCCCTCATAGTTTGTTTCCAAGGTAGCAAAAATGCCTTATTCTTTATTTTTGACTATGGCTGTTTCTACTTCAGTTGCAGCTGCCCCCGGTGTTTCTGCTGTTCATAACTGCACCTTTGATTTAGCAATAGTGATAAACCATAGGCTTTATGCTTTGATAGATCCTATACTGGTTAGGTCGTAATCTGGATAAGGCTCCAGCCAGCTCCTCAGATTGCAATTAATTTGAGTGCTTGGAAGGATTGTGAAGAGGTCTGTGACTCTCTCAGACCCAGAAGATTCTGCAGAAAGAAGGACCTTGGGGATTTATCAATGAATCTAGAGTAGTACAGCATTCCTTGGTTAATAACATCTAAAATAAAATATCAGTTATCATCATTGTGATTATACAGTTACACAAGTTAATTCAATCTGATTAGAAACAGCTCTGTGAAGAAACCACATGTTTTACCTCTTTAAATGGTTACAGTGAAACAACTTCTCAGAGCTCCTATCTGGGGAGGCAGAAAAAAAAAAAAATAAAAAAGCTAAACCCAAAATTAAAACACTGGTTCAGACTTTAGGCTTATTCCCCAGATTTGGGGAAGCAGGGAAGAGAGAGAAAAGGATCTTGCTTCTCACTTTTTCCCCGTTTATTAAACTCTAATATTTCTAGCTACAAGGAGGACTAAATATAAACCAGGCACATATTATCTGTGGTTTTTAACATTAGATCAGCTGAAAACCGTCCTCCTTTACTAGGAAGTGCCTGTATTTGCCAACAATTCTTTGTGTCTGACTCATTTCCTTATTACCTCTCTCCCCTCTTCTGTTTTCCCTTAAGGGGTTGACTTTCCCCCACCTCAAACAAAAATAATTTCTTTGGCATATGAAGGTCAAGGACAGATCTCCTAATGTCTGCCTGCTTGCATGCCTACCTCTCTCTCCCTCTCTCTCCTTCTATCTGTCTACTCCTCTAAGGCATCTGTCCTTGTAGGTCCTTGGAGCACATAAAAACAGGCTTTGCTCCATATTAATGCTTTTTTTTTTTTTTCAGAAGAGGAACTCAGATGTGCCAGATGTGTGTGTAAGCTTTTGACATTTAGTGACGTGAATAAGAAGTCTACCTGTGCTCTGCAAACCTGACTCAGTAGTTTTACAGTAAAGTAAAGAAGTGCATGTAACAGCAGGAAGGATTTGTTTTAAGACCTCTCTGAGCTCCCATTTTGTGAATCAAAGCACTCTTCCTCTTTTGTGAATAGTTCAAGGGGGCAAAAGAGGCTTTAATGGGCTAGTCTCTCCCAGCTCCAGCAATATACCATGACCAAGAGAAAGGTAGCATGTCCATTGCTCTCTATTTCGGTGGTGCCCTCCAAATCTTGGAGGATGTTCTTTGTACATTAAGTGGGTACCAAAAGGATTTAACATGACTCTTTTACTGCCTGTTTATTTTTGTACAGGAGACAACTATATAGCACATATAGTGCTATATATAGCATATGATATACAGAAGGTAGAGCATAGAAGAAAAACAGCTGCAATATACATAGTGTAGGCAAGCATGCTTTTGGTCTTGTGTTTTTATGATTTAACCAGGAAGGGAACAAAGGTTGGAACACGAAAACTGCACCCTTACTGTTAGCTAAAGTAGTAGATGCCAAGGCAATTAGTCAATCCAGACAAGGGAAAAGCCAAGAGCAGTGCTTTTTAAGCAAGCAAGAAACCTTTAACATCTTCAAATCCCATTACTAAGGAATGGCTTTTTGTTCCCACTCTGACAGAATATTCACTCTTTCCGTTTATTTTTTCATTTACTAAATGATCTACAGATAAGTTATGCTTTCTGCAACTTTCAGACTGCTTTTTTTCTAGCACTGTGTGTCACGTCAGAGATAAGTATTGTAGATGAGTTAGCTGATCAGACTGGACTTGAAAGCATCACAATTGTAGCACAGAAGAATGACCAGGAAAGAAATCTGGAAATGCTATATCCTATAGAAGACCACTAGATTAAGACCATATTTCATCTTTTATAACCATGGCTCAAAGAGAAGAAAAAGCTCAAATGTGAGTAGTGAATTGGGATATTCATCCTTAGATGTAGTAGTGGAGCCTGGCCTTCAGGGAACACTAAACCTTCTTCCTGAAGGTCAGATGACCTTTCATTGCCTCAAACTGAGAATTAAAAATGGAAATATTAACATGTTTAATCAGAATTGAACTCCTGGTGCGCAGGGTGGCAGCCTAAAGAGACATTTTTTCCAAACTCTAGCCTTGGAAATACTACTGTCCAGGACAGTTAGGGAACCAGTCGAAATGCTACATAAACTTAACAGTATTTGTAAAAAGAGATACTGGAATTATAGACTGTAAGTCTTCTCATAACAATGTCGAATCTAAAAGTAATGCTTATTCAGTTGGGAATTGTAAACATGACTACTATCAAAACATACTTCCTGCCAGTACTAAGCTGTGCAGAGTTTTATTTATTGCTCCTAGAGGGTTATTCACACCATCAAATTTGGACATCTCACTTAGGTATGATTCAGAGGATCAACACTACATTCCTTAAAGAGTCAACAGAGAGAGATGTAGGCACTTCCCAGGCACAGGGTTATTCTGTGTAATTAGGTCAGATGCCTAATGCGACGTAAGGTATATGGTTTGCATGCTTCCTGCAAGGGCCTTGCTGGTCTTGCTAATTCTATGACAGCTGCCCGGGATGGGATTTCCTTGGGGTGGCAAATGTTTTCATTTCCCCTTTTCCTGCCACCACAGTCTCAGCCCATCAAACCCCATCCTTTCATTTTTGCTTCTTACTCCTGTGGCCACTCTGTACTTTGCTCTCTTCCCACGGAAGTTGCAAACCTCTGTGTGAAAGTGAGCGTTGTGGGGAGTGTGGTAGTGGTGGGGATGGCACAGGAAGGGACCAGCACAAGCATTAAATACTGGGATTAGCTCAGTTGGTTAGACCACAGTGCTAATAACACCAGGGTTGTGGATGCCTCCCCATATGGACCATTCACTTAAGAGCTGGACTTGATGATCCTTGTGGGTCCCTTACAACTCAGAATATTGTGTGATTCTGTGATTAAGGATGCAGACAACCATGCACAGGGGTGATGAATGTCGTGGATGCAAACTGCAGCTGCTCTTAATACATCCCTCAGTCTCCCTGACCAGCTGCCTTGGCTTTCCCTGTTCACTGTTTTGCTGTACCTGTCAGCTTTTGAGATGCTTTTCTACATGTTGATAAACTCTGCAGGAAAAGGTAGAGGAGTGATATAGATAGTTATGGTCTAATATGTTCAGTACATTAGCTGAATCAAATGCATCTATGTGGCATGAAAGCACGCTGCAGGCACAACCACTTCATGTATTTTGAACATTTTTATAACCCTGGTAGCACAAACTCAGGGAAAGTTTGCTCGTCCACAGAAAGTTTAGACAAAAATGGCAAAGACAAGTTTCAATGTCAAAAAAATCAACATCTCCACAGACCAACTGTGATTATGTATCTTTATACAGACTGAAGAAATAAGGTCAAGAAACAGACCATGAAATAGACCATGTTTGGCTAGCTCAGAATGCTGTAGGTCTGATGCTCAGAGATGAAGTTGAGAGCACCTGAAAATGCACAGATGCTTAATTGTATAATTACAAAAGCATAAACTGTCTGGTTACAGGAGGAACTCCAACTTTAAGAGGCTGGGAAATTTAACCCTATATATTGTAGACTGCTATTCCTTTAAAATCGTTAATATAGCTTCAGCAAAAGATATTGCCTGAGGCTTGATCAGTTTTAAATGCTGTATTTGCATTCACTATGTTTAAAATAACAGTCTGGGTAAATTAGTCCCATTTGGACAACATCTGCTCTTTCTCAGCTCCTTGGACTCTGCTGTATCAGAAATGAATGTGAATGGAATATTTTTAAGTTGCCTACAAAAACCCCAACATTTTACCCCACTTTAAGTAAGATGTATGATAATGCTTTGCAAGTGTAATTTTAGATTGCAAAGATTTAGAGGGTTTTCTTTTCTTATGACTGTTGCACCATGTGGTCTGGATAAAAAAACTGGCTTTGGTTACCAATAGTGTTAAACAGGAAAACAAAACTCCATATGACTCAGTGCTTGAAAATTATTTAGTCATGGCACACAATAAAATTTTACAATTCAACACAATATATTTTCTTAAGTTGAGCTCACTTTCTTTAAAGTTGTGATAAAGAAGCAGCACTGGAAGGAGTTTATGGGCATAGTGGGCCAAATGGTTGCCATAAGTGGCAGCACTGCCCTAGGAGCTGGTAGGGTCCCACAGCTCTTGAGTACTGACACATTCCCAGTACATCACATGGGGACATAGGAATGTGGTGGTGGTGGTGATGAGAGCTGCGTGATCCTGGAAAGGCAAAGCGGTCACAGAGAAATAGTTTGTGAAGGCCTTCAGGAAGGAGGTGAAGGGCCTGCTTCTGTCATTTAGCTGTCTCACCCTCAGTTTCTTTGTGTTTAAATATGATTAAACCTCTCCTTGCCTGCACAGCTCAGTTCTACTGCTTTCATCTTCATGCTGTGTTGCAGAGCAGAGCAGCACCTCTGCCCTTCCAGCATGTCATGGGCAGTCCACAGTTGGGCTTTTCCTCTGGAAATGAGTATTTTAGAAAGGGTTGGGTACAGCATAGTTGAAGGCCTGGTGACCTCAAGTCTGCAGAAACTAATGCTTGAGTTACTTCTTGGTTTTTTCCTCCATGATTCAGCAAATTCAGCACCAAGTATCAGCAATTGTGGTAACAGCTCTGGGACCTATCTTCTTGGCTTGAACTGAAGAAAATTCAGTGAAAGTTCAGACAAGCACAGACCAGATGCCTTGATTTGAACATTACGAAATTTTGCAACCTTATTTAAAACAAAGACTTCAGAGTAAATGAAATATAAGAATAAAGGATCTTTCCTCATCTTCAAGATCAGTCTTGAAGTCTTTTGCACTCTCTCCCTGTGCATAGTTGCTTGTTGTATCATCATCTTGGCAAAAGTTAAACATGAAACCAGGATCATTTAGAGCAGAAGAAAGTTCTGCTTTTACATCCACAGACATGGAGCTCATTCTTGCGGAGGACTTGGACACAGACCACACTGTGCATGTGTGTGCAGAGAACAGAGTCCCAGAAAAGGAAATAAAAATCACCAAGAAGTGCTGGGAGAGTACTTTTGCTCACAGAACTGATAATTCTAGATGATAGTCATTTTGGCTCTCCCTTCAAAGTCTCCAGCAACAGAAAATTGAAACCAAATCAGGAAAGACAAAGGAAGATGAAAGAGAGAAATATTAATGATAGATTGAAAATGATACACATGAAAAGATTTAATCCATGACTGAAGACAAAATGATTGCCAAGTAATATTTTAGTCAATCAATACAAAGGTCAATGATTAAAGTAACTCAGTCCTACTTAGATGCAGTAAATTTTCTATTTCAGAGGAGATTAATAACTCCAGGACATGAATTTCCTGAAGATTCAAATGCTTTTGCATGAATCTTAATTTCAATTAAGAAAACAACGACACAAAAAATAATCTAAAGTTTATTATAGAGGGGAACATTGGATCGTGTGCATGAAGGTTTCAATGTCCTGAATATGCAGAATGGAATCTTTCAGAAATTAAGTTAGACTTGCTAGCTATAGAAAACCAATGGAAAGAACTCAAAAGAGCAAAATGGCGAACAGCTGCTAAGAGATACCAGTGGACAGAGAGCAAGGGCCTATTAGAATTCTAGAATCACAGGGTGGTTTGACTTGTAAAGGACCTTAAAGATCATTCGGTCCAAATCACCCTGCCCTGGACAGGAATGTCGCTCACTAGATCAGGTTGCTCAGAGTCTCCTCCAGCCTGGCCTTGAACATTTCCAGAGATGGGGCAACCACAGCCTCTCTGGACAACCTGTTCCAGTGCTTCACCACTCTCTGACTAAAGAATTTCTCCTTAATATCTCATCTAAATTTGCCCTATTTCTGTTTAAAACAATTGTCCCTTGTCCTCTCACTATCTGCCCATATAAAAAGTCCCTCTACCTCCTTTTACAAGTCCCCTTAAGGCACTAGAAGGCTGCTAAAAGGTTTCTCCAGAGTCTTTTCTTCTCCAGGCTGAACAGTCCAATTTCTGAAATGCTTTTGTGATCTCGCTAAGATCACTTCAGATGCGATCTAGGTCTGAGTCTTGCACTAAGTTTCTTTAAAGACAGTTTTAAAATAGCCCAAAAGCTATTTCAACTCATAAAGATATTGATAATTTTTAGTAAATTCTAAGAAATTAATTTTTACTTAAAAGCAATATCTGGTATTTCTGAGCCTGATCCACTGAAATTTTCACAATAATAGAAATCGTTCTCCCTCCTTACAGTACAAAGCTTGACACAACCATAGGTATGGTAGATCCATAATTTACTCCCTTAAGGCTAGTGACTGTAGATTGGCAGTTGGACTCTTGGATAAACTGTGAGGCCAGAAAGACCATTTTTTCCATTTTTGATAATGTAGAAATGAAGTTAACACAACCCTGCCAGCAGCAAACACTTAAGCCTCTGTGTACAAATATTGGACAGGTAGGTAACACATGTTTCTGACTTGACAGGTTGTTTCACTTTCTAATTTGGAAAATGGAAAAATATATTAATAGAAGTTAGCTCTTCCACAATATGTGCCAAAAGCCTCTATAAATATAGAGCTGAAACTGTTTTTCTTTAATCTCGTTAGTTTTCTATCTTCTTTACTCTTTCCTTCCTTTTCTTTCTTCTGAAAATTACAGAATTATCACCTGTTGTCATCTCCATGTATGTTCATACTTGTTTGAATGTGAGTCAAGTATTAGTCTGTAATTTAATTGAAGGCTGTAAGGTTTATGTTGGGCTGAGTGCTAAGCAGCTGCATGTTGTGCCTGTGGCCTTGAATCAGAAAAAAAAGGGGGCAGCACTTCAAGTGAATGTGAAGCCTTTTTTTGTGAAATAAAGTTGATGATGAAGGAGAAAGTTAGTTCTCTTCACCTTCACAAAACCCTGCCTTATATATGGGAGGGCTTTGTCCATCTTGGTTTCTCTCTATGAATTAGTGATTGAAAAGTTCCTAATTTTTAGCCAATGAGGTGCTAATGTACACTGTTTACAGAAAGTCAGGAAGCCAATGTGTTAAAGGAATTTCCAAAATTAGAGTTATTAAGATATTCCAAATCACATATTTTATGAACTAGAAATATAGAAATATAATATTGATCACCATGAAAGTATATTATCTGTCTTGTCTTTTAATACTGTCAAAGCAAAGTCATAATGATCATTTAATCCATCTCACAATACAGATTCTCTGTTTACATTCTTCATTGCTACACTTGATAAAATATAAATACATCATCTTGTTTTTTACCATAAACACTGAAATGGTTTACTGGCTGAGTAACTGAATATACCTGCTCATATTGCTGTGGCAAATACATAGACA
Source organism: Platysteira castanea (assembly GCA_013397175.1). Taxonomy (NCBI): domain Eukaryota; kingdom Metazoa; phylum Chordata; class Aves; order Passeriformes; genus Platysteira; species Platysteira castanea. The sequence goes on along the minus strand of VYXC01007352.1, from coordinate 34,091 downwards.
GACAAAAAACCTTACATTTTAAGATCTCAATTCCTCTTTAATTCAGAATGCAAAATCCTGCTAGATTTTTGCTTTGAGTTGTGTTTAGTATCTTAGCTGTAAAGAACAATAAGGTTATTCTTCCAAAAGGGAGTGGGAGCATTGTCCCTCCACAAAGAAAGGGAAGAATTCTCATCAAAGATTTAGTCTTCAGTTAACTGTCATGAGAGTATAGCTACTTCCACCCTTGGTTCTGCTCCCATGGCCCTTGAAGTTGTCAGCAGAAGCACCCTAAGAAAGCTTCCCAGAACAGTGTTCAAATAGAATATCAATACTGGGAAATCTCTATTACACACTATAGTAGTACACCTTCCTTGGCTGCTCCAAAACCACCATCAGCAGAGGTCATTGCCCAGGTACATGCCCAGACAGTTGAAGCAGCTTGGAAATGAAGGGCAGCCACTGGAAATGAACTGCCAAGAGCATGGAAAACAGCTACAAGAAGCTGGAATTTCAGTGTCAGTAATGATCAACCCTGAGTGTAAAGGCTTCATGTTCCAAAGACTGGTGGTATCATGAAACATTATCTATGGAAATGTGTGCTTACCCAAAATGTCCTGGCTTTCAGGTGGCAGCAATCCAACAGTAGATTTAAATAAATATGTTTATATCTTCCATGTACTAGCCCAGCTATTTTATTACTTGGCAAATTACTGAAAGAATTGTGTTTGCTTATTTTGTTTATACAATTATTTCCTAATTGCAAACTATTACTGGTGTATTTTAAGAACAATTTGCTTTCTCTCTGAATGCTAAAGGCAAGTAAAGTACTTTGCTTAGAGAAAGTTGGAAATTGCTTTATTTCTTCTCCCTTGGGATTTACAGATGTTTCAGTGTTCATCGTGCTTCATTTACAGACATTGGCCTTTAACATATGAATTATTTCAGCCCAAGGACCAAAAAAAAAAAAAAAAGGCGCATATGCTTCTTGCCAATGTCAGTGCATCCTTGGTTTTGGGGAACAGCCTTCCTGTTTTACAGGAGAAAAAAAATTAGGAATACGCTGGTACCAGTTAGGAACATATTAGTACAACACTAATTATAAACTGGAATGTGTCAGAGTTAAGTGAGTTATGATCTGGCAAGGACCTGCAAACTATAGTCAGATACTTAATAAAGTTTAGACATGCAGCTGTGAATACTTCTGGATCCTTGCCACCTTTTATTAGAGTGGCGCCCAGCAACACTGCTGTAGTTAAGGGTCTGTCAGCATTTCCATTATAAAACCCCATTTTTTTAGGGCTTTGTAACTTGCCCATTTTAAATCACATCAAGCTGAAACTTGTCATTAAAATTGTCAGGAATAATTTCTTTTAGTACACAAATGTTACTTAGAGTTTCAATCTAGCTTTGTTTTGGATTCAGAGAGGTAAAAAAAATAAAGTAAGTGCATGTGCTATTTTATTAGAAACCTTTTTTTGCCATACTTCCAAAAAACCCCCCAAACCATGTCAAAAAACAACAAAACAAAGGCTTGAGATTGAAAAATATATATCTTTAGCCCCTTAGGGCTGAATTCTGCTTTTTGTTTCCCACTGAGGCATAAGCAGAGTACAAATATGGCACTACATTCTAGTTTCTCGACCTACTGTCTTAAAGAATTGTCAAGATGGTTTGAATAAAATACCATCTGATTATCAATTTCGTCCATTGTGGGTTTTTGTGTTTCTTTTCTTTGTGTTGTTTACATTTTAGATTTTACAGTAGACTTTTCACTTCATTTCCTACTTGTTTTCTATCAGGGCATCAAGTATTTTAGTCTGATGTTCATACAGGCCCAGAGCAATGAAGATTTACACCATGAGGATCTTTCATTTACACAATGAGGGTCTTCTGCTCAGCTGATTAAAAAAATTCCTTGTCATTCTGACCTTCCTATTTCTACATTCCTTCATGAAAAGAAAACAAGGGAAATTACTTGGATGAGTTAGTTTTTTATATCCTTACTTCTCTGTGCAATACAAAGCATGTAACTATGAAAGATGTGCAGTTCTATCCAGGTTTCCTGTCAGCAGAGGTTGCATCTTGGTTTTGCACTGTGTGTGCTGTGCTGGTGGTCAGAATAGGAACCAGCCAGTGAATTTTCTTAGGGATCCTTTACTTTCCTTCTCCCCTCTTCTACTATTCTCCTAATATATGTGAAAAAAATAAAATAAGTTACTCAGACTGAAGTTTACCACTAGTTTGTGGTGATCACATAACAGCAAAAAACCCATGAGTTTTCAGTCTAGATGAGCCTGAAAATCTAGAGCAGATATTGAGGGAGAAAGATCTTGTATGAATTGAGAAATTTTTTTATTATTATTATTGCTGTATTTCATCACAGGGACAAAAAGCAGCTTTGTTACCCACTTACAAATTCCTCGATAACTGTGGAAATTGCTCTTTCCAACATACCATAAGTGACAGACACCTCCACCTATTGTCAAGCCATCACCTGGTATCCCCTTTCCAAGTCATGCAGGCAAACTGAAACCAATGAGACATGATGGAAGCAGTGATGCCTATATCTTAAATATTGGAAGTATATCTGTCAGCCCACATCCAGCCCAACAGTGGCTGCACCAGCCCAGCCAGGTGCTGCTTTGCACCAAATCTGAATGTTCTGAGCAGCCTAGTGTAAGAACGTGAAGCAAGTTCAGCTACTCGACCTGACATTCCCTATGGATTTGCTCCTGTCTCTTCAGAGATGGCCTCTCATCTCTTTAACTGCAACACCAGTTTACAGTCCTAAATTTGTTGTGTCCCTTAGCTCCTCTGTATTCCATGTTTGATACTTGTTTCATGCCCTCAAACTTCTTCTAAGGCTGAGCATGACTGTCCATATCCTGTCTGACAAGAAGACAGATTGATCATAAGGGAGTGGATTTGAGTTCTAATGCCAAATTCAAGGTCATGTCAGGGGCCTTAGCAAAAGAATTAGCTGATGTGTTTAGATTAAGTTTGTGCAGTGCTAACATGAATGCAGGATTGATTCCCACAGTTCATCTGATGAGCAATAACTGGTTAATCTGCTTGTTATCTGATAGTACATCTGAGACCTACCTTTGAAAATCCAGTCTTAAGTAACCTCTCCTCCTCCTCCTCCTGCCCTCCCTGCCTGCCAGCCCCCTCTCCTGCCTGGCTTCCAAATTCCTGGTAAGGTGAGCACGGTCATTAGTTCCTTCAATGATTTATCAGAAACAGATCAATTGTCTGTAAAACTCTGTGGCTTTCTAATAAGCAAAAATAACAACTTGGACAGTATCAAACCTGAAATACTGCAGCACATGCTGCGTGAGGTGTCACAAGCAGCAGTAGCAGGGCTCCATGCTGGAGTTGCGATTTTAATGAATCATCATTCCCAGCAACTCAAGTCAATCTAAAATCTCTCCATCAGGATTGTTCAAGTCAGAGAAGTCAGCATACCTGGGTGTCTCAAGGTGCAGTAAATTAGCAGCCTTTAGCTGCGAATGCAAGCAGAACATGACTTCTGCACTTTGCCATTTTGAGTTTCATAAGCCAGTGTTTCTTGTTCATCTCCTTCATGAATTACATTCTCATCTTTAATTGGCATCTTTTAATAAGGGGTTCATTCCCATCTTGCCCAGTCCAAATGGAGCAGGTTATTGGCATTTTTTGCTCTAGGTGTGAAATCAAGGTGTGGATTTTCAAGGTGCTGAGTGCTGGGTTGTTTTTAAAGCAGTCCAGGAGTATCCATGGGGCAGCACTTGAAAATCAGGCAGGCTGTGTAGAAGGGCCTAAACTATGAAACCACAAAAGTAACAGCTCTAGTGTCTGGATCTTGGCCATGCCTCAGGGAGTGCTCTGACAGCCAAAGCATATTGACCCAAACAACCTTACCATGGTTGCCCCTGCTCACTTGATCATCCAGTAGGGAGGGGACTCCAACAGTGCCAAAATCACAGCAAAAGGCACCCCAGTTTTCAGACATTAAAGCCTGAGGAAAGCCTCTCTTTGACCTATATAGTGTGCTCACTCTTTCTCCTTCAGCCAGAGGGGCATTTTCTTGCCAGGTTCAGAAAGAGCTGATTAAAAATTTTTTTGGCCTGGAAGAAAATAAGACTTTAGGCTGGCTTAAGCTGTAACAAAAGTGTCTGCATTTTTTCTGTATTCATAATTTTAAAAGTAGCTTAAAGTATTAATATCCAAACATTTCCAGCCTCTGAAAAGCTGCTGATAGAAGAATGCTAGAGCAAACTATTGGAAACAGAGTGTTCTTAAAACTGTAGTGCTGATTGACCAGGTCAGCAGGAGCAGTTGCGGTAGAAAAGTGTTGCATTGTTGCCATGGCAGCTGACTCCAGGAATCCTCCTCTTGGAGCACATCTCCTCACACTCTCTGCTCAGCACTAGCGTAAAGGACAGGCCCATGGCTGGCACAGCCTTGGGCAGAAGCACAGTATGTCCAAGGGCCACAGGGGCAGGCAGGCCCCAGGGGGCTCTGGCCAGCACACAGGGGCAGAGCCACTTGTGAGGGGTGAAGCAGAACCTCTCATCTCTCTCCAGTCGCCCATCTTCAAATAACTGTGTGAGACATTATGCTATTTCCCTGTCCAGAGCTGCTGCACAATCTGATCTCTCACAAAGTCTGTGACAATTCTGTGGTTCCCAAAAGGGGATTCTTTTGTGGCAATGTGGTGAAATTAAATGCAGGGAATACCTGCTACAGAGGAAACCAGACCTGGGACAGACAGTGTCAGGGGACTTGGCAGCTGTATTGCAGATCACTGCATGCAGCAGCAAGCTGCAAATACAAGCCAAGTGCCCACCAGTACCATCAGGATCAGTCTGCATGTATGCAGCAAGTCAGTAGATGGAGCAAAAAAAGTCAGCCTCCAGGAAAGATAACAGCACAGGAAAGGCCACACTAAAGCAGCCTAAAATTCACCCTCTTCCCTAGATATGGTAGGAGAGAAAAAAATCCTGATGTCTTGAGGAAAGTCTAAAGCACAGAGTGACATAGAGGTAGCTATTAGGAAATATTAAGTGCAAGTGACTGTTGAGACAGGAACACTGTTCCACATGGAAAATGCAACAAAAGGTGAAAAAGAAGCCTTCTGTGAACACCAGCTGTTGCTATCAATATCATGGGGAACATTTAACCATCATTAATAGCTAATACTTGTTTAACGCGGCCAGTTTCATCTGCTACATCAGTCATTGACTTAGCTTTGTAGAACCACAGGGAAAGGTACAAACAACAAGGCTTACCAGTGCTTAATTCACACAATGAACAGTTGAGAAAATAATTTCCTGGATCGTATCAGTGTATATGTCCAAGCCTGGGAAATAAATGGCACTGGACAGCTCAGTAAAAAAAGTTGGCAAAGCTGAAAATCCTCACACCCTGACTGTGCAAACAGCATGAACCTATGGAAAGACAACAAGACGCTGAAATAAGTTCTGGCAGTATTTTCTAGCAATCTGCCCTGTACTGATGCTTCCTGGGGAAATGTGAGAGAAGGTGAGGCAGAAGTCAGTAGAATTAATCTGTTATTCGTATCTGAATAACCATCAGTTATTCCAGTATTTTTGTCTTTCATGGTCAGATGAAGCTTTAATAAGAGACAGCTTTGTCTCTGCTGTGCAGAAACTTCCCAGGGAAGCAAACAAACAGCTCCTGAGACACTCAATTCATATTTACATCAGGGCCCACTTAAACCGCCTGATTAGTGCAAAGGGAGTTAAATAGAAATGAGTGTCACTATAGCCCTGTAACTATTCACCTATTCTCTTCTGCTTCATCATGCTGAGTGTCTCTAACAGCAGATAACTAGGTGGGAGATGCCAAGGAGTCAGCCTGGCTTCTCCCATTTAAAGACACTGTACTCAGGGCTCTGTGCTCAGCTGTGATTCCCACTTGCAGCTCTCTACACCACTCTGGTGGTTTAGAGGGACTTTGCTCTTCAAAGCTGCCTCCAGTGCTCCCGGCATGTCTAAATGCTGCACTACACCATTATCCCTGGCTGCCAGAGCATTCCTGCACAACCCAGCACTGCTGGCTTCTCCAGATATCTGAATATCTTCATCTGGTTCTTCAAGGGCTCAGTGTCTCTGAGGAGGACCACAGTTGCAAGACTGAGCTCATTTGTGTGCTGTTTCTGACTGTCATGTAGGTCTGCAGAAAGAGAAACAACAGTGTCACATTCTCGGATGGATCCCATTTAAGGGAAGAATTCAGACTTGTGAGAACAACCACAGCTTGGACATGTGGCTGATTGAAATACAGACATTTTCCATTAGGGGAGACTGGAACTATAAAAGATGGACATGTTTGGTTTTCATTTCATAGATACTTTATTAGGGATTTAATTTGACTACATTACATGCTTCGGCAGGCTGTAGATTTGAAAAAAATTGTTGTTGATTTTTTTAATGTTCACAAATTAAATGAATGGCTGATTTCTGCCCCAGTTCACTAGTAGCAGAGCAGTAGGTCTGACCTGCTGTTTCCAACTCCTCTGATCTATTCTGGGCATGGGGATCTGGCTACAACCAGAGAAGAGCAACAAGGGAAAGCACTCATATTAAGTTTTGAGAAAACTCACATCTTTAAGAGCTGATGGTCAGGTAACTGTGCACATCACTGTCTCCCTCTTCCAGCAGTTGCTACCATGCTTTCTAGGCAGCACAAAGAAGTCTGACCAAAGCCATAGATTCTGACAAAGGTATTTGTTCATTTGAATGAACAGCCCCATTTCACAACTGGCTCCACCTGCCTTGGCCAAAGTTTCTTGAAAGTGCAGCTGGAACATTTGGAGGCTTAATAAGCATTTCATTTGCTTCTCAAACCATCTAAGGGCTTTGTATTTTTTTTTCTACTGCTTGTAAGTTTAAGTGGTATATCTAGAAAAGGACATTATTATCTATACAAAACTCAGAGCAGATATATGAAGAAGCAGAAGGCAGCTGTGTGTTCCTCTTGTTGCCTGGTAGTCCTTGTATGCCTGAGCTGCTTTGCTGCCTCACTTTCTAAATTGTAAATGACTACCAAGTTGCTGTGATGTCTGTGTTTCCTACTGAAACAAACCTTTTTTAAGGTTTAAGAAATAAGAAGGTGGTAATGACAAGTGAAAAGGCCCCTAGATACATCAGCTGCAACAGGTCTTCCTGGTGGACTGCCTTTTAAGAAGTTCATGGAAGGAGGCATTATTCTATAAAACTTGAGAATGTGAACATCGTTGCTATCTGCAGCTGCAGGGACAAGGAAATTGATGTTTTTTTCCCTCATCTGAACTTGTTTGCTTTTGTTGAATGGATGTGGTCTGTTCCCTTCACAGAGTTTGCACGAAAATGCATTAAAAGGTGCTTGAAACATAATATGGTTCCAGACAGTAACGAGCAAAAAGTTAAAAAGAACATGCTTGCTTATCTAGTGTACTGCTGCTTCTGGAAAGAGAGCCAAATATGCGTTTTCAAGAAGTGATGTACTTGTTGTCTGTCTTGAGAAATCCTTTGCCACAGAACAGCCAGCACATGGTAAGTCATAATATAAAACCTAACATTGCCACTCACAAAATAAAATTCAGCTCTGAAATGCAGACAAACACTAGAATGGCATATAGAAGAGCTGTAAACTACTTAATGTCTTCAGTCATCTCATGTAAGTGCACGGAAAAGACTCAGAAAGGGCTGAGTAAAATGTAAAATGAGAAAATAGGAAAAACTCTGTAAGAGTTTTTGTTTCAAAGAAGTCTAGAAATCTCTTCCAAGTATGTGAAGTGCAGCTTGATCCAGAAGGCAAGATACGACCTCAGACACAGAGAATAACAAAGAACATTTCCTGTATGTTTAAATATCTCAGCTTCTATATCTGCAATACTGATAGGCTTCACCAGGAGCTTGTGGGTGCTCAGCAGGTGCTCAGTTTTCAGGCTTTTGTTTTGTGTGTTTAATTATAAAAGCAGGGAAGAGTTTTGTATATAGAAGCAGCAGGTCACTCATATTAGAATAACTTAGACCTAAAGATGTTTTAGAATAACTGACAGCTAGGACACAATAGCTCTACGTCAAGCAGCTGATGTGAATGGGCTTTGTTATTGAACAGCATCCTTATACCAGCTGGCAGAAAAAGAAGAGAATTAGCTAGCTACAAAATGATGTAAACATTGAAATAAATGCAGTGCAAATAATAAGGAAATCTGGGATGTCGGCCAGTATAATGCTGGTCGAATTGCCTAGTAAGAACAGAGTTAATCCTTGGGACACTCTTCAGTGACCAGAATTAGTCTGGACCTATGAAGTCCTGAAATACTCATTGTTTCTCCTAAAGCTGTCTTATGGAACAATTACCTAGAGTCTGTGTAATCCACTGACACATTCACTTGTTATATGCTTTTATTACACTCCCCTGCAGATGTTGCTGTTTCCAATTAGAGATGTAACTCCTACCACTGGCTGTTAATAACTATTTTGCCTTGAGACATATCTTATTTGCTAACTGGAAAAGGCAGGTTAATGGTGTCTGCACTATAGTATATTATTAGAAGTGAGTTTGTGAAGTAAACTCCCAGTGACTCTAATCTCAGGAATGCTGACTCCTCCTGAGGTCAGTAATTGGGTATTTTGGAATTTGCCATAGCAGCAGGCCTAAGCCTGTCTTCAGCTTTCTTTGAAATTTGGACCCTGAGGTCAGCAAAATAATTGGTTCATTTGAACTGAAAACCAGAAAGTGAAGGGTCCACTTTTCCCATAGTGTCTGACTTCCAATTCACCGAACAGATTTTGAGATCTTCTCTCTCCTTTAGGCAGCACAACAGTTAGGCACTGTTCAGTTTCATTTCCACTTTACTCTCCCTGCCTGAAATTTTTGGTTTGTCATGAATCTAGACAACAAGTAGAGTAAGGCATGGTTACTCTCTTCGTATATTTTAGAAACACTTTTTGCTTTCACTACTTGAGCATTATAACAAGACAAGATCTATTTCTGTTTTTTTTTTTTTTTCCAGTTTTATGTATTTGAAAGGTCTTTCTATTGGTCTCAAAGTATAGCTTTGACTGCCTCAAGGACTTGCTTTTGAGCCACCCTATTGCTCTTTATTTTGATGGACCTTGGCTATAATTATTAATCACTAATCATCCTGTTTACACAGAGTTTGAAATGAAAGTTTCCTATCCATATTCATGGCCCTACGAGTTTTGGCATATGTTAACAAGTAAGTCTTCAGCAGTTTAGGGTTTTTGATGTCACCAAAACAGTAGAATAAGGCCAGGATAAGTGAAGAGATCAGTATATCATAGAATCACAGAATGGTTTTGGTTGGAAGGGACCCTAAGGATCATAGACTTCTCTACCATGGGCAGGGACACCTTCCACTAGAACAGGTAGCTCAGAGTTTCATCGAGCCTGGCCTTGAACACCTCCAAGGATGGGGCATCCACAAATCTGGGCAACCTGTTCCTGTGCCTCATCCTCACAGTTAAGAATTTCTTCCTAACATCTAATTTAAGCCTACTCTCTTTTAGTTTGAAGCCATTTCCCCTTGTACTAATACTACACACTCTTGTAAAAAGTCTTGCTCCATCTTTTTTGTAGGCTCCCTTTAGGTCCTGGAAGGCTGCAAGTAGGTCACCCCAAAGCCTTCTCTTCCCCAGGCTGAACAATCCCAGTTCTTTCCTCACAGGAGAGGTGTTTCATCCCTCTAATTGTCTTGGTGACCCTCCTCTGGACTCGCTTCAACAGGTCCGTGTCCTTCCTGTGCTGGGACCCCAGAGCTGGATGCAGAGTTCCAGGTGGGCTCTCACCAGAGCAGAGCAGAGGGGCAGAATCCCCTCCCTGGCCCTGCTGCCCACGCTGCTTTGGATGCAGCCCAGGACACGTTTGGCTCTCTGGGCTGTGAGAGCTCATGGCTGGGTCATGTCCAGCCTCTCACCCACCAGCACTCCCAAGTCCTTTTTGCAGGGCTGCTCTTTATCTGTTCATCCCCCAGCCCGTGTTGTTATCAGGGGTTACCTCAATCCAGGTGCAGCACCTTGCACTTGGTCTTGTTAGACCTCACGAGATTCCCAATGACCCCACTTCTCAAGCTTGTCCAGGTCCTTCTGGATGACATCTCTTCTTTCAGGCATGTATCCTTCCCTAATGAAAACACTAAACAGTTGAGTTTGCTTTGAACAACACAGCCTAAGTGAGCCATAATAATGCTCTGTCTCAAATGGAAAAAAAAAAAAAAAAAAGAAAGAAAGTACAGGATTAATACTGCAGAGATAAAAAACACACAGCAGTTTGGCTACTATTTCTGCAAAACTTAAAATACATGATCTTCCCATCAGTAATTCAGTGCACATGGCTGCTTTGCAGTTTCAAACATGTAACATCTGAATAAAAGGCACCAAATAAGTATGGTTCTTTTCAAAATTCTTCTAAGGAAGAAAAGTGATACATTGAATCTAGGTAGTGTTATGGGTACCAGTACTCTGGAGCAAAGACACTCACAGTATGGCATGTTATAAAGAGATGTCAGATTCGATTACCACTTACACCCAGGCTGTGCTTGAAAAGAGTGGAAAAGTGTCAGGAATGATGTTTGCATCCTGGATCCTGAATATCAGCCTTGATGTGGGTTAAATCAGAATGCTAGTTTATGCAACTTGTTTGGACTAATGTTAATAATGTGACAATAATAATAATAGCTTATTTTCAGAGGGACAAATCTTGAAATTCTGGCATGATTTTTGCTGAGATTTGTTTGAAGGAAATATGTCCATTTGTGTTTTGTGTCTTACATAAAAAATAACCTTAGTTATTTTCATTCTTCCCCCTCCCCTTTTTTTTCCTTTTTTTTGCCTGAAGGTGATTTTCATGATTATTGTAAACTTTGTACACTATAAATGCTTCTCTGCTGAAAGGAATGAAAAATGTTTTTGCAAGTGGGAATGCCATGAGCAGAGACAGACACTGGAATTTTTCCCATATTTTTCTCATTTGCCATTGTTTTTTGTTTGCTTGTTGGGTTGGTTTTCTTCCTTGTGTTACTTATTACTTGATATTTCATTTTCCAAGAAGTTCTGAAAGCTTTATTCCTGCCAGATTCTGCTCTGGTCAACAATGGAATCTGAATCAGGACTGAGGATTCTCTGCAGTCTTCACCACCCACATTTTATATGCTTTGTGATGATGACAATGTCTATTTTGAATTGTTAGGCACCTCAAATTATACAAAATAAAAAGCTAAAGTTATGGAGCCTTTGCATTCTTCTTAGGTTATTTTAGGAAGGTTATTAAAAACAGCCTATTCCTAAAAAAAAAATATGTTATTCTAAACATCATTACTCTTAATAAAGAAAGGTATTACAATGCATCCATAATACAAATTGCTTTCTCCGTCACTACGATTCCTGGCTCTTTATACTCTACTGTGCATTTCTTCTTTGAAACCTAGTAATTCAGTCAAAAAGAAGGAGCCAGATTGTGGATCTATGAAGAAGAAAGCAACCCCACAGCAGGTGGGGTTTTCACAGGAATGCCTATAAAATCCTCACTACTAAAAGCAACAACAGGATAACCAAATTGCACAGTGCTGGAGATTTGTTATGGCAGTCAGCTTTCTGTCAATACAACAGGGATCTGGCTCCATAATAGAAACAATAATCCAGGGAATGTTTGTTAGGCACCAAACTTCCAACTTTCTACCATAGTAGTAACCTGTGGATTCTGACTCTGAAACTGAACTGCATCTGGCACAATTTAGGTGGACTGGGGATAAGGGTGTTGTTACCACATACTGCTCCCATGCCAGTACAGAAACCAGGCTGGCTCACGTCACACAAATTAACTGGAGGCTGATCGATTTTATGCTGTCCGACTGTTTTCCACAGGGTTGCTTAGACAGCCTGGGGTTGCTAGGGAAGTATAGAGCCTGAAGACATCCATCTCTCTAAGACAAGTTCTCACTGTGGATGAGAACAATCATCCCCCATCACTGTGGATGACTGGGGAGAAGCTGATATGCTGACAGTACCACGGAGGGACAACATTCCGGGGTCAGAGCTAGCAGTTTTCTGCTGCTTGTTGTGCCTTGGGAGCTACATAAATCAGCCAAAGAGGAGGCAGGATCTGCCTCACAGGAGGAATGACCACTGAAGATGATCTGGAAAAAAGATAATTTTGATGCTTGGGGCCTGCTAAAGCTCTATACATAAAAAGTGAAAAGTAACAGAAATGTAACCAGACCTGCTGGATGATGCTGGTTACCATCATTCCTGATCCCTGCAGTGCTAATGACACTTTTTTTTTCTGTCTGGCAATCTTTATCTTGGCTCCTTCTTGGAAATTAATCCCTTGTTCTTAACTCCTCTGTTTCTGTGTTGGTTTGACTAAGACTTCTGTGGGAAAGTTTGAGATTTTCTTCTGTTTCATTGGCAATGTTTCACCTTTTCCTCCACCCCCTCCTCATTTCTTTGGACAGATTTCATTCCCCAAACAGATGTCCCTTGTTTCTGAAAGCAACATCCACATACACAAGATTTCTTTCTTGTACCATATTTTTTCATGCTTTTAAAGTCATTTTCTTTTTCCTTGCTTTCTTTCTTTCTAATCTAAATCACTGTGTATATTCCACAAATCAGTTCTGAAAAACTATTTCGGAAGAATAATTTTACTGTGGATTTTCTACTACTCGATGCCTACAGAGGCACACCAGAGGCCCTGAAGGCTGGAATTTTGTGTAACAGGATAATAACAGAGCTTCTACATAATTATCTGCAGAGGTAATCAGGGCATGCATGCATACAGATACCCAGCAACAGGTGCATAGGCCTATTCCTTACATCCAGAGCCTGAGACTTTGTACCATTCCAGTGAGAGGCTGGCAAGATGCAGGGCCCTGCTGCTGTTTCAAAATCATATGGTCAAGCTGAAGAGCTGTACTTATGAGGAACACTGCTTCTGCATTTGGTAGAGTTCAGGCTTCAAGCTGCCTTATGTATGTTGGCCAGGCAGAAAGAATTCAGCTTTAGTTCCAGCATGTGTAGGTATATGCCAAATGCTCGCTGACAGTCCACGCACTTAGGACTGAAGTTCTTAAGTATTAAGTAGAGGCCCTTTTTTTTACCTCAGAACCAACTAGAGCCTGTGCCCAAGAGAATGACTGTCTGTGATACATAGCCATGGATGTAAGTACCTGTATTTTGAGATACTCATTTTTTTTTAGAACACTTCCAAGTCAGATTTTCAAAGTTGAACCTTGAGTTTTGATCTTCTCAATACCTATTCTTTTTGTCAACAGGTCTTGAGATGGTCAAGGGTTTCTTAAGATATCTAGGTGCCTAAGTAGCACTGAGAATCTGTGAAATATGAACATGACCAAGACTTTGCATATTTTTCATATGCCCCAGGAGAGCTGAGGCCTGTCCTTCTATGCAGAAGCACAGCTAGTAGAGCCACCTCTAGCCAGGCTTCCTCAAGGGTAAGGAAGTTGCACAAACATGCGCTTGGCTCTGAACTCATTAACCAATTAAAGCAACTATCTTTGAATGTTCTTGTGCTCTCCAGAGCCTCTGAATTCAACTGGGATGACAAGGGCATGAGCAGAGCTTCTTGAGTCGGAGCTCTGCACCAGGCATGACAAGAACTCTTGCCCACCTCAAAGATTGTAACATAGATAAACATTTACAAAAAGCCATCCACATCCTTCCTTCTAACATGCAGGTACTATTGGCAAACCTGAGGTTGGTGAGTTTGACCAGATCCTTAAGTCTTCTCCTTGCAGGCTTATAAGTATGTGCACAGGACCACGAAGAAAAAGACATGTTGTGCGCATATGGGATTTGTAGGAATCTGAATGTTTAACGAGAAGTCTTCGATTACTTCATGGTCCATTTCTGGTGCCCAACTTAATTTTGAACTACTGATGTCATGGTGGGTCTAAGGAGAAGAGCCATATGTCTATCACCAATGAAAACCATTTCCATATGTCCCATGTATCCCCCCTGTTATGTGCCTGGCTTCCCACAGTCAGTATTGCCTTGGGATGTCGAGCAAACAGGGAAGGAGAAACAGAAATCTGCTTTTATTTAAACCTGATTAAAAGAAGGAATAAATTTAGGTAACCTGTTCCGAAGCTGTTGAAATTCATTCTAAGAGGTTGACCGCATAGCTTATGTAGAAAGCAGCTGCCAGCTTTTCTTACTAGTTTCCACCCCATGCCCCGATCAAATCTTTTCATAATCTTCAGCCAGAGTGCAAGCATGGCACCTTGAACTTCTTTCAAGGTCTTGTCCTTTAGACGTTGAAAACAGCTGCCTGCCTCTGTCCAGGAGCAGAGCGAAGCTTGCCCAGAAAATGAGAAAAACAAGCAAGCACACCTCTATAGAGCTGAGACTTGGAATGAGAGTCTACTTCTAGTCTAGAATCACGCTCACCTCTGCTTTCATTTTTACTCTAGTCAGATTCTTCCTCCAGTGTAATTTAAATGCAAACAACAAAAATTAAGAGGTACTCTTTGCAGTGTAGGCGCAAGAGAACAAACAGGCTTTGGCCCATTGCAGGGCTGGACCCCAATACACAGTGTAACGGTATATCAATTGTCAAGTATATCACCATATTTGGACCCTTTCTGAGACAGTTACATTAACTAAGCTCATTCTTGTCAGCACTATTTTGTAAAATCATGATGCAAAACCTTTAACAGATTTTCATCAGCCTCTATAAACACCAAAAGGATGAGCAAAATTGCCTTGCATTGATGCTAAAGCATTGCAATAGGCATACACAAATTTTTCAAATATAAATAAGGCATTCTTTGTGTCATCAGTAGAGTAATAATCAGGATTTCAGAGGCATATGTGTAAGGTCAAAAATGAGTGTGCAATTTACTTCAAGTCAGACATCAATACCCAGCTAGTCTGTCACCATGGAACTGTGGGATTCAATTCTCTCTACAGCTGGGAAGCAAAAATGTTATACACCAGGGAAAGTTTGGGTTGACCCTAATTAATTCTTAAACTTTTCATAGCTTCACATGGATGAAATTGACTATATATATGGAATTGTAAAAGAAAATGTAGTTGGCCAAAAATCAGTCGAAATATTTCAATTCATTGTATTCCTTGGCTTATAGAAAGAAGAAAATGTTACTGGAGATACCAAGTAACGTTTATGCTCTGTTGTTCATAACTTGGAAGTGCCTTCTGAAATACTGGGTACAGTCCAGTCTGCAGAGTTTTCATGGGTCTATGTATGAGTTCACATAATTTCTAAGTTCATGAGGGACTTATATATTTTTACATTAGCATTTTTCCAGGTCCTGCAGAAAAAAAGAATAAATATGTGTATTTTAAGTTCATTCCCCATCTTTTTTTCTTAGCAGAAAAGATATGGAGTTTGTGTCAGCTGCGTTTAGGTGGTGATCAGTAAAAAAAAATTCTGTTGCAAAAAAAAAAAGATGTCTTCATGTTGGATAAGAATGCCACAGTTGTAGGTCATCTGAGCAAAAAAATCAGGATGGGTCCTGAGTGTACAAATGATGCATGCAATGATGGGAACAATGTAAAGAAACACATTTAAAAAGAATGGAAAACAAAAATGTAAAAAGACAGGAAGAGTGTCCAGTTGGAACAGTACTGTCACTGGGAACTCTGCTGGTCTAACATATAACAGACCTGTAGGCACAAGGCTCTCTGCCTCTTCATTTTTATTTGGAAATGAAAAGATGCCTGTTGCCAGGATCATCAAAGAATGTTATTCTTCATTAAAGCCATGAGACCTTGGAAAACCTTACCCAGCTCATTTTTTAAAAACAAAAATAAGTAAGTTCTGCAAATGCCTAAAGGGAGGATAAGGTTACTTATTGTTGCTTAAAAATTCATTTGGTGCCCTGTCAAAGCAGCAGTGGGTATATTTTAAAGTGACAGGTCTAAAAAATATTGTTCTTATTCCCACCTGCCCCTGAACTCCCTCCATACCAAAAGAAGCATTCTCCATAGTCCCCAATTAGTGAGCTGGAGTATTTAAAATTCAAACAAGGACCTTCTTCTCACTCTCATACTCATTAGCTCACTCCAGCCCTCCTTAGTCAAGGGATTTTCTAAAGAGTCCATTTAGGAGTGCTAATAATAGTAATTAGAGGTCGAGAAACCATCTTGAAACTTGACCCAAATTTTCACCCAAAACTTGAAATGAACACAAACCCTTTCTCAGTTTTGAAGGAACTGGGAACCCCTTCAAAGAAGAAGTTCGTGACTTGGAAATTTCCCTTTTAAAATGTTGTTTCAGTCCTGCATACCAAGTCCTTGAAAAATTATCTAAGCAGAAAGGCTGCTTTTTAGGAACCTTCTAGAAGCATTTGTTGTGCTGTTCTTTTGCGCCTGCTCAAAATGCATGCAGTATTACTGAGCCTATTGTAAAGTGTGGGCCTCTTTTCTCCCTCATTCACATTTATTCTATGCCAATGGGGTGATATTAAATTACCTCCTGCACCTCCCAGGAGTTCAAGCATTCTTTGCACTACCTTTTTCATGTCACAGATTCCAGGCTGCCACAGTCTCCTGCAGATAGCTACAGCAGCCCTGTGGCTGCTTTAATACACAGATTTTTCATACAGCTCCTTTTGTTCCAGTCTGTAGCTCAAAGCAGCTGAAATGTTAGTGGCCCAGCTGTTCCTCTTTCTTTCATGATAGGATACATCCAGCTGCACATTGAGAATGCTCAGCTAGGGTGGCTAGAGCCACCTCCATGCATGGGACAGAAGCAAAAAGCCATATTGGCAGCTAAATTCTCTTTCACTGGCTCCACTGGAAATTCATCCTGGATGCTGGGGCAAATAAAAATGCAGTAAGGTCCAGTGCTTCTAGTGATAGCTTTGCATTGTCCACATCCATCCTTCTCATGTATCTGTCTCCAAGTAAACAGGACATCTGCAGAAAGACACAGAAATCAAGTCTGAACTGGGCAACACATAGAAAAGTTTAAGCCTTCTATAACTAGATTGATGTGATAATAATTTAGATTTGGAAATACATGCTGACCTGCTAAAATTATTAGTAATATTTTTAGCTATAATGTAAGCACTGGGCCTTACTATGACCCTGCACTGCCTGAATAGTTTGTCTTATAAATCTTATTTTATGGCTATTACTTAAAGCTTCTAGAAATGTACTGTATATTATTGTATATATTATGTATTATATATTTTCTATTCTGGCAGATTACTCTGGAACAAAAGGATTCTATATTATCTTGCAAAGAACTTTTAAAGTCACTGGCAAGTTTTCCCTTGTAATTTGGATAAAATAAGAACAGCTTTTTAGATTCATAACATCTTGAACAAATTTATATGTAGTTCATTATCAGAAGCAGACGTGGTCCAAAACTGGAATTTCTTACTGCAGGGATGTTTTAATATTTGGGTTTGTCCCGAACTGAAACAAAATGTCAAAAAGGCAAAGCAATGCATAGAATGAAAAGTGGATAAAAGATTGATTCAGAAATATCAAAACATTTCATTTTGAAAATGTCAAAAAAATATTCTGGAAATGTCTAAATGTTTCAGTTAAGAATTTTTCATCCAAATGGAACATTCAGCGTTCTTAAACACAATATTTCATATCTGGCTGCGCTTACCTAGGCTGCTTTATCAAAGCTCGATTACCAAATATGATCACTTCTTCTGGAAAGAAGATTATTGCTTCTAAATGGTGTGTGAACTATGTGCTGTTTTAAAAAGATCCTGATATATTAAGATTACNTAAATATTTTTTGAAGACAATGCCTTTTTCAGAGAGACCATAATGGGATATTGACTTGAAGTTCTCTTTTGCACAATGGCCATTTGATTAAAAGTGACCTTTGATTAAAAATGTTAATGTCTATAAAAATTGTTTAACCAAGGCAATTTTTAATTACTGAGCGAGTTTTAATTTTTCAAATATCTCTTGTCAATACAAATACTGCCTTCCTTAACATCAGACATTAGTACTTTACAAATAAACAACTAAGTTGCTGCAACACTGATATTATTCCTCTAGTTTTTAGAGGGGAAAAAAAAAAGATATTTGGTTTGTTGATTTACCTCTCTGTCTGCAAAGAAAATACTTGAAGTCTTCTAACTACATAATGGATGG
>VYXC01007351.1:17741-29084 GCA_013397175.1 Platysteira castanea | reverse complement strand
TGCTATACACAGTTCTGTAGCTCATTATTTTCTACACAAAGCCACTTTAAAACCTCTCATATGCTTCTAATATATCACTTAGCATTACGCAATTGCTACTTCCTCTTCAGTTTTCAGACTCTTAAGTCTTCAAGCTCTTAAAAAGTACAGTGTTCTGGCAATTTTTATAAAACCACAGGGAATGAAAACTATTTTTTGCTTACCAGGTCACAAGCATTAAAAAAAAAGAGGGGCTTGCTACAATTTCTTGTACTTTAAAATCTTTTAAGTTAGTGGTGGGTCAGGCTTAATTTTTCTTTTGCAGGTGTTCTCATCAAATAAGATAAAACTTAGGAACTTGCATGGCATGCATATTTGCTACAAACTCAGCTGCTTATACAAAGTTCACTGTATGCTTTATGGAGGAAATTGTGAGGTTATTTTGCTGGTGTTTCACTCTGTAAAGAATGCTCAAAGTGTTGACAAATGGAAACAATATTAGAAATAATAAAGTCTGCAGATATTTACCTATATAAAATATCTGTGATGCACAATGTGCACTTTTGTGTTTCATGTCAATGAATGTCAACATTTGGAAGTTCCTTTTCTTTCTGTTTCTTGCCAGAGAAATAATAAAGTTTACAAGGCAAAAAATGAATGTCTGCATTAAAAAATGCTTTTTAGTAATTTTTAGATTACTGTTTAGATGAGAAAGCCGAAGAAGACACTACTGACACTGGTATTTCATATAACTGTTCAAAATGGAATATTAAAGGTCTTACAATGGAAAAGCTACATCATCAGTAAAGCACTGGCAAGGCACTTAGAGGAACAACTGAAAAAGTAAAAAAAACTGGTAAAGCTTTCTGATTACCAAAGCCTTACTTCATAGACCTTCAGATTAAATTTTAGTGCCTGCTATTCGTTAATTATGAATGAAAGAGAATTCAACACTAGGCCTATCCTTTCTTGGTATTTCATCATCCAGAAATGATCACTTACTTTAGCTGAGCTTTATCTCATATCCTGTTACATCTGGCTGAATTTAAATTTGTAACTGCCTTTTGACTAAATATTGCAAAGTAACAAATTCTTCATTCAGGTTTGTTTGATATAATAATATTTTAAGTCAGATGTAGTCCAGAAGATGACCTTGGCAATCTCTTGACACACCCTCCAAGGCATGGAAATAGTTTAGGGAACTGTGAAAGTACAGAATGCAAAAGGCTGCAGGCATTGCATGGGATGATGACAAGAAAATCAAGACCAAAAGTAGATGATGCATTTCAGATGAAATTTTTTCAGGAAATAGCTAAATACTGGCATAAGGTTGAGGGATTCCTAAGCATAACCATATTACACACTTTCAGATCAAAGAATATTTTTTCAGGGTTGCAAAGAATTCAACATTTACATTAGGGAACATTTCCAGCTTAGGGGAAACCTTGCTGTTTCAATACTTCAGTAATGCCAAAGATTTGCAAGCAATTAAACATGAAGGAAATATAGTATATTCATTATTTATATAACATTTTTATATTAAAAAGATGTTTCTCAACATAGATATAAAAAGAAAATACCAATAGTTGCATTCAATCATTCTTTCAGGATCTTATTAGTGAAAAATATTACAGTTACAGCTAATTTCACATATGTTGTCTTAATACCATTGGTAAAATCTGTCAGATTGAAACAGCATTTAAGCAAGTTATGCTCTATCTATTAAAAAAAAAAAAGAGAAAAGCAAATTACATCAGAGGTATAAATAGTAAAAAATGATACTATTAATAATGGATCATAAAATAGTTTTATTTTTTGTTTCCTAGGACATGAGATAATGTCTGTAAGTTGGACACAGAATTGAAGACATATTGGAATATTAAGTAATTCATCGATATTGGTGGTAATCATGATCTGAATCCTTTTTAAAAACATACTAATTGTCTTGTTAAAATTAGCCATGATTTCCCTTATAATAACTGAGCAAAGTTTAAACCTTTCCTTTCTAGACCATTTAGATAACTTCCTCTAATAACCTCTTTTCCTTACAGTGATGGATTTTACAATGAGAAATATGATGTTCATGATGAAAACTAAATGGAGAACTTATGAATTGTCTTCTGTCTTTGCACTACTGATGCCTGGATCTTATTGAATGTCAGTTCTTCATTTTTCAGTGTTTGATTGAAGACCTTATCTCCTTTTAGAAGGCTGGTCCATAGAGGCAAGTGAAGCCAACACAAACTGTGCTTGAATTTTCAAAGAGCACTCTAACAATAAGCACTCTAAGAAAGACCAGCCCAAAACCAAACAAGCAAAAAAGCTCTTTATGCCAAAGATTTTATGAGATTAGTGTAGATGCTTTTGGTTTTAAGCTCTCTTATGATTCTCTTCCATATTTAAAACCTGATCGCAAATTCCTGTAAGTTGGATATGGTTTTCATAGGAAAATTAATTTGAGGGAAGTACTGTAAAGCAAATGCCAATAGAAAGCCTACATGTAAATAAGTAAATATTTATTTGAAAAATAGTTGGTATGGAATTAAGAATGATGGCCAAGGGCTACCCATTGAGTCAAGGGGAAAAGAAAATGGAAAATATAGATTGATTTCTGATTTAATATCATTTATCCTTTCCATGGCATGAGTTATAGAGAAAACACAGCCCTGTAAATCAAATAGTCATAAAATATCCTGAGTTGAAAGAGCCCACGGGTTTCATCAAGACCATATCCTGGGTCTGCTCAGGACAACTCCAATGAAAGGCCATACTACACAGCGTTCAACTCCAAAGGTAAGTGATGTCTTAGCTTTTCACCAGCTGAGCTTTAAAAACGTCTTTTCAGTGTGAGAGGAGAAACCATAGTAGCTATATATGTAGGGCACTTTTAGTAATTTGATCAACTGATGTTTTCTGTACAGGTTCAGAAGATGATCAGTGAGCACTCTTTCTTCTCTGCACAGCGAGTTTCAGTCCCAGTTCTGCTACTCTTTCTCTCTGCATCCTCAGCAGCCAGCACAGAGCAGTAAGTAATCTACTGCAAGTATGCCCCAGTAGCAGATATCTCCCCTTTTCAACAAGAGAGTTTGACATTTAGTATTGCTGTTGGTGGCCAATGCTCCTCTGTCTCAGTCTAGTTAAGGACTGGCTCTTGCTTGGGATAGTTTATTTAATCACAGTTAAAGCCTTAAAACAAGAGTCTGTAATTCAAGAAGGCCTTCCAGAGCTAGCCAACTGAGACAGTATAGTTAGCCCACGTGCAGAAAATAATGCTCTAATTGAAACTGTATTACAGCTATATTGTGTGGTTAATTTACTGTGACCCCTCTTAATTTTTTCCAATCCACCTAGCAGTAACCAAATTCTGGCTTCTGGAATTTTTACGCATTTTCATTAAAATACATATGGAAGTTGAAGTACAGATTTCTCTGTGATGAATGTTGTTTGTGTTTTATTTTTATGTTGTATATTTGTATATGTTACATGTCAAAATACATGGTTTCAGTATTCCAAGGTAGTTCCATTTCTGTAATGTAAAAATCCTATGATCTATTCTAGGGAAAACAATTTCCATTACTTACCATGACTATTGACTGTACATTAACTTCTCTTAATGTATGGTATCAAGAAATATATGACAGCCTTGTTTTGCCTTTTTAAATGTTCTGCTAAAATGCTACAGATTCCAAGGTCTCTCCACTGAACAGGAAAACAGCCAGAGCTCTGCATCTGGCTCGTATGACTCTCTAACAAAGTATTGTTTCAAACTATACCATAAGACAATAATTTAAGTATTCAAAGCAATAAAACTCCCTATAAAAATAACATTTTCTAAAACTNCAGTGATTTGGACCAGATGACCTTCAGAGCTTTCTTCTATCTCAACAATTCTGTAGTTCTGCAGTACATATGAATGCATTTTAAAGTCATCAAGCTAATACAGCAACAGTATCAGGTTATTCTCTTACCTGTTCCTTGATTTTACCTCTCTACTTCCATTATTAAAATGGTTGTTAGATGAGGCTTTTACTTACTCTCTTTTCTTCAGCCCCTTACTTCCCTCTGTCTGAGTTCTCTACTTGAAGTGAGAGAGCTCCTTCAGTGCTAGATGTTATTTTCCTTCGATAAAACATTCTGTGTAGAAATCATTTAGGAATTATCTCTTAAAAATGGAAGTGTTCTACTATCTGCCTACTTTACTGAACGGCTGCATCTCTGAATACTTTGCCCATCAGTTGTGTTGTAAAGCTCAAAAGAACATGCAAAAATGCATAGCATTCATTATTTTAATACACTAATAGGACTATAATGAGAATAAAAGTCATAGCACCTTTGTTTTCATCAGACGTGTGTGGAAAAATGACTGGTGGAAAAATCAGATAAAACTAAGTTATATTCACATTCTAGCAGAATTTGTAGGAGTATGGAAATTAGAGGGTGAAATGCAATTGCTACCCTCCGGATGGGATATGGTCAGCATGGGATATGGCAGCACAATGCTGCCTTCAGTACATGCAGTCAGCATGCCACACACAATACATCCTAAGGGTGACAGAACAGAGGGTGCAACAGAGTGGAGACACTATGACCAGTCTCTGTCAAAACCCTTGCAGAGGAGGGAACTCAGTGGTACCTTGCAGCTGATAAGTCGCATAGCAGCTGTTCAACCAAAGATTTCTTGCTGTTGAACCAGTAACTGCGGAAAGATCACAGATGGTGAAGTGCTGCAGCCTTCCAGAAGCGTCTCCTGCGAGAGGGAGCTTTGGTGCTGGGGGCCAGAGAAGAGGCAGGCACACACACACTCCCGATGGAGCAGGGGCACACACACACACACACAGAGCAGGCGGCGATCGGCGGCAAAGAGGCAGAAAGGGTCTTCTGTGTGGTGTTTCAGTGACAGGATTTATTGAGGGTCCAGATGTGAAGGGATCCAGGGACAGAAGACAAAATGGAGGACTGGGGGACAAGCTTATAGATGAGGAAAGGAGAGTGGGCAGAGCATCAGGTCCAGTGGTCTGAGGGCAGGGGCTGGGGTAAGGGTACAACAGCCAAGGGGGGAACAAGAAGGGAGGGGCAGAGGGATAGAGACCAACCAGGTCTCTGGAAGAACTTTCTAGGTCTTAGCTAAATAAGGTGTAAAGGGGAGGAGGCCAGAGGGCCAATCTGGAATACAGAAAATACATGTATTAGAATAATGAAAACAAGGACCCTTGGGAGATCACCCTAACCTAAAGGAGGGGTCCTGGCTTTGGTACCATCCTACCAGGAGCTGTTCTTTGTTTCTGGGTTTGTTGGCCCAACCACAGTGGCCTTGCACAGTGCAGCAGAGGGAACTCAGNCAGAAGACAAAATGGAGGACTGGGGTACAAGCTTATAGATGAGGAAAGGAGAGTGGGCAGAGCATCAGGTCCAGTGGTCTGAGGGCAGGGGCTGGGGTAAGGGTACAACAGCCAAGGGGGGAACAAGAAGGGAGGGGCAGAGGGATAGAGACCAACCAGGTCTCTGGAAGAACTTTCTAGGTCTTAGCTAAATAAGGTGTAAAGGGGAGGAGGCCAGAGGGCCAATCTGGAATACAGAAAATACATGTATTAGAATAATGAAAACAAGGACCCTTGGGAGATCACCCTAACCTAAAGGAGGGGTCCTGGCTTTGGTACCATCCTACCAGGAGCTGTTCTTTGTTTCTGGGTTTGTTGGCCCAACCACAGTGGCCTTGCACAGTGCAGCAGAGGGAACTCAGTGGTACCTTGTAGCTGATAAGTAGCATACCAGCTGTTCAACAGAAGATTTCTTGTGGTTTAACCAGCAACTGTGGAAGGATCACAGATGCCCACCTTCATCCTAAAGGTTAGCTCAGATGTAATACTGATGTTACCCACCTCCAAGGTATGACCACCCACCAATGAACATGATGTATGTCCAGATTCACTCAAGCTCCATCTAAATATAAAAATAGTATAAAAGTAAATTAAAGATGGAAAGGAGTTAGAGAAGAATGCATAGTAGCTCCTGGGATCAGTTAACGGTCTGTTTTTTCTCCCCTAGGGATGGCTGCTGGGTAAGAACCGTACCCTATATGTGCTGATTGATTATCCCAAGCTAGTTTTTGTTAGGGATTAGATCTTATCCATATATTGCTTTGACTATGTTTTTGCAGCCAGATACTATCACTGGCACTCTTCAAACCTTAACCTGTCAGAATTTTCTATTATATTAACAAAGAGTGTTACTCTGTAAAGTGTTAATTGTGAGCCCTTCAAGGGTTTTAACAGCTGCCGGCAGCAGTAACTCTCCACTTGCTTATGGAGACCCAGAACGGAGTCTCTCTCATGCTCTCGGCGTGTGTCCCTGAATCCTTCCTTTTGCTGACAGACCAATTAAAGGTGTGGAAACCCAGGAGAGGGCCTTCTGTTTGCATGGAACCCTGAACAAGTCAGTTGAACCACCCTCCAATCCAGCAGGACTGCTCAGAGAAGGGTCCCCATAAAAGGACACCTAACAGTTGGGCACAAGGGTCTCAGCTTTTCTGTGGCACTGACAGACTAATCAAACACAAATGGTTTGAGAAAATCTCCACTTTCACGTGACAGAAGTATTATAAATAAGCACAGGAAAGGAAATTATATCCATCTATTTCAATTGTCCACAAGCATAACAACTCTAACTAGAAAAAATCTGGATTAAGGAAAAAACAAAAAATGAAAACAGAAACACAAAGAAAAAAAAAAACCACAGCAAAAAGCAAGTTTCAAACCACCTTCTGTATTATCAATACATGAAAATTAGGGAAACAACAACTATTTATAAAAATTTATAGGAAGTTATTTGGTTATTATAGGAAGATAAAGAAATGTTTAGGGTTGTTAAAGGAATTCCACAAAGCACACACTCTTCTTTCTAGAATGCTACACTTATAATGGTTAGAAACTAGTTTTGCGTGAAAGAACATCAGATAAAAATCTAAGGAATACCTCCAAATACAAAGGAGCTCAACACTGATGACAGAGTTGTGTACATATCAAAAAAATCAACATGGCAGAGGAGATCTCTGATAATGAATGAGCTGGTATGTCTAGCCTGCAAGTCCCTCTCAGTATCTTACATTGAATATCTCAGGATTTTATTCTCTAAGTGGCATAACTTAACAATTTATCATCTGGAAAAGGTTTTCCCCAGCTTATAATGAATTCCTTTTTTGCTTTACTGTAATTGTAGCCATTGGCTTCAGAGACAGAGCACTTAAGATCTTATTAAACTCCAAAGCAAGAAAATCTTGCTATCTGTATTAGCTTTAATATTATGAGGTAAATTATTTAACATGGGTCACTTAGAAAATGCCAACATAAGTTACACTAAGAAGCATTTTTTACTATTCACTCTTCTATATTATAGGCAAGAAAATGACTTTAAAGTTTTATTTCAAATAAATGAATGCCAAACTAAAGAATTTGTGAAACACTTGTTATATGATGAAGATAATAAAAAGAAAGAAAAATTAACAAAATATATTTTTTTGTCAATCATGAAGGTACTGAAAAGTGATGTCATTTTTGTAAACATCTTAGTCAAACCTAAAGCACTGCTAAAGGAATCACCTCATTTCTAACTTAGTTGCCTGATCACAGGATTGAGTTATCTGCTGTATGTGCTATTTATACTTAGTCTTTTAGACAGCTGGTACTAAAATGCCCAAGATGAACAGCAAATTCAGAAATACAGAATTTCGCACAATAGGAAAAACTAAGCATAAAAATAAAAAGTTTCCTTCTTTTAAAGGCTTGACTTTCTATCAGGTAGTTCTAAGTCCAGGAGTGGGCATGAAAAAACATTAAGAATAGGCAGAAATTTCTTACTGTTTGGGAATAGAGCTCAGTCTTGTACACTGCAGAAACACTGAGCATTTTTCAAAGTACTAATTGGGCAAAGCATGCAGGTGTCTCCATGATTTAAAAAAACTTCCATGAATGAGTGCAGACAAGGAGAAGTCAGCTCATTCTAAGATTTGTGTACATCATCCATCTGGAAGCAGCATCTTGTTGGTTTCAAAATTTGCATTTAATCAAGTAAGATAATGCCATTCCTACTATATAACAGGGGCTGTAGTATCCAGTTTGGACCAGACCAGTCTGAAATATTCCGTTAAAAATTCAAGACTAAATCACAAATATCTGTGAACATGTACAGTTTTCCACTACACATTTCAAATAAACCAAATAGATATCAAGAAAAAAATAAGCAAGATGATGCATGTAAGACTTATCTAATTAAATTACTTGGCGCTATTTTTAATAATGTTTTCAGGATTTTCTCAGTACAATACAAACATAAACCAAGCCTGAACTATGTGGAATTACAATAGTAAAAAAACCCTAAAACCCAAAACCCAGTTTAAAAAAACACTCACAAGAACTACCAGAAAGAAAAAAAGAAGTTACAATCACCACTAAAAAGACTTCAAGGTTGAGAAAATATCTAAAATTCCCTGTATTTGATGCAAAATCTGCACGACAATGCCTCTTCACTGATTTAATGCTGCATGCATGTGAGAGGAAATACTGGCGTTAATATTGACACTATCTAGATGACTCTAGTGCAACGTTGTTAGCAGAATAAAAATATTGAAACACCAATATTTTCTTTGCTTTGCCAATATATTTTAAAGTCTTCTTTCCCTTTTTCTTTCCCTTTCTCCAGCTAACTTTGACTGTTTACCTATTACGTGAAAGTCAGTCTGCTGGTTTTGCTTGTTAAAGCTCTCCAGAT
Source organism: Platysteira castanea (assembly GCA_013397175.1). Taxonomy (NCBI): domain Eukaryota; kingdom Metazoa; phylum Chordata; class Aves; order Passeriformes; genus Platysteira; species Platysteira castanea. The sequence goes on along the minus strand of VYXC01007351.1, from coordinate 20,342 downwards.
TTCTGACTAGAGCATCCTTCCTGCTTATTGGTTGTGCTCCTCACAAATGTAAAGTGAAGATAGTGTGTAAAATTGTCCATTCTTGTAAGCACCTTGCATTTCCCTGCTCTGTCTCCCTCTTAACTTCCAGCCTTAAAGTTTTCCAGACACCAGTGTATATCCTAAATGACTCCAGCTGAAATGTGGCATTATAATTCACAGAATTTTTTTCGTATTTCAGAATTTTTATTTGGTGAAATTTTTCCCAGGGTCATATATGTCTTCAGCATATCAGTACAAAATTCAGATAAGTCCATTAATGTAAAGCTTTTCATTGCAATTTACTGCCTGTAACTTCATAGAAAATATTCAGTAATTTCTTTAATTTCTTCTTTTTATTTCTCCATCTCTTAGCTACTTGCATGTATCCTTTTGTTCCTCACACTTGGAAGATTCTCCCTCAGACTCCCTAAATCCCCAATTACTTCAAAAAATCCATTGCCTATCAAAAGTACTGATCAACTGTACTCTCAGAATTTAATATAGGCTGCTACAGTCCTGTATGGCTATAATGAATATCTAATTTTTCTGATTAATATAATCTCAAGTGAAAGTTAGGAAAGAATTTGTTTAGGAAATGGAATAGCATGCCTCCGAATTACACTCCCAATTCTAAAAAAGGAGCAAGTTACTGCTGAATACTTGCCTCCTTCCACTTCTCGTTCTCCTAACATTTTTTCTATTTTCCTTATCTACATGCTAAAATTAATTCAGAAAGCTACAGCATATTGAAAATAATTGAAAATTTACTGTTTCAGTTTGTTGACTTTTTTTCTATGTTGTTGACTTTTGAAAATTTACTGTTTGTTGACTTTTTTTTCTATGACTTTTTTTTCGCATCATTCAAAATAAACTAAAATATTTAATGTGAGAATATAACATTTTAAAAAGTAATTTATTTATTCTATCTGCAAACCCTATTTATTTATCAGAAAATAAGATACTTTCCTAAGTGGGCTTGATAGATACTTGCATTGACAAAACTTCCAAAATTTTAGGACATTTGTTTTAAATTACCACTTCTAAGTGTAACTTGTGCATTAAAATATTTTCTTGTAGCATCTTGTGAGAATGGAAATTTGGTCAAAACGTACATACTATTTCAAAGGAAACCTGATGTGACACCATAAATAACTCTTTTTGTCTTCCTAAAATGGAAGAGTACATGAGATTTGACTGCACTATTACACACATCAAACCTATGAGTTTCATTCCTTTCCAGTAAGCCATTGCATTTAGAGATTCCAGTGTGTCTTATTATTTGTGAAGCATAGAGTGGAATATGTAAATTGACTAATAGATTTGAGACAAGATCTTTGCATGTTGCCTGTGAGCCTTCTGTCAAAATCAGTAGTGCAGACACACTCTCAAACAGAGTGGTGGAATAGCTGGTTCACTGAGTGAAAACAAAGGTTTAATCGGGTTGCTAATGTGCTATAGGGGCATATTTTAGATCCAACAATAAAATGTAGGTACAGCTCTTTAAATATGTTTGAAACTCACCTTGCCAGACCATTCCTTTAATATGTTGAAATTCACACTTCAGTGTAAGTGGGTTTGTGTTTGGGTAAGGTCTTCCTATTCACCTTCTCTGCTGTTTTCTGAGGAAAAGGAACAATTTTCTTGGAGTGTAAGTCAATTGTGGGTTTGTTCAGTGGTAGTTTTCTATATTACGTAAACATCCATGTGAATGTATTTCTTTGGAAGAGTTAATGGATAGATTTATTCCCAGTGAGTGACTTTTCTTTGTTTTCTATTTTAAAGATACAAAGAGCTCACTGAAAGCAGAGTCAAAAATAGTGTATACAGAAGCCTGTGTTTATTAAAAAAAAATCACAGAAAAGTCAAGACAGGTGCCACTATTAAAGAAAATTCTTTAAAAAACCTTCTATTTGAAAAGGGACAAAAGGAGACTTCATTTAAAATTTCTTTACTACATTGTAAATGACATCTGATGGAGGGTAGAAAAGTATTTCCTTACTCATTTAGTCTGTGATGTAGTAAGTTGTCTAATCACTGAGCTCTATCAGAGCCTGACATGTCACTTTCCCTGATGAGTTGACTGAGAACAATCTATCACAAAAAGTATTAGTTTGATAGATATTTCTAAAAATACTTTTTGTAATATCATATAGAAAATGGTATTTGTAGTGGGTTTGCTCACATTCTTTACTTTCTGTGAGATAAGAATTAGGAGAAATGCAAAGCAGGCACCAAACTTAAAGAATATAAAGAAGTTTATTAATAGAACTAAAAGTAAAAAGAAATAAGAAGGCATTAAAGCAAAAACCCCCTTTTTCCTCCAGCACCTCCCCCCTTCACCCAACTCACACAAAGGATAACAGACCACGATTTTGGTCAGTATAAACCTTCAGAACACTTCTCCTCCTCCCATCCTCCTCCCTCCTTCCATTTACAATACAAAGACAAAAACTTGAGATTATTTCAGTCAGTTTACCACCTCTATAATAAATCTTTCATCAGTTCATTTAGGGAGAGGAGTCTATTTTGCTCGTGCTATGGAGCTTTTCCACAAGAAACAGTCTTCTCGTGGCTTCAATG
>VYXC01007351.1:0-17412 GCA_013397175.1 Platysteira castanea | reverse complement strand
GAACAGGAGCAGCTAAGATCTTGCCAAGCTGTGCTATGGGCTGTGGCCTGTCCCTTGGCAGGCCCAGTGGTGAGGACCCAGCCTGGCCCTCCGGGGCTGAGCAGGCCCTCCGGTTACCTGTTCCACAGACTGGAAAGAAAGAGAGCCTCCCAGGGTTTTTTGTCTTTAAATGTTGTTTTTTGCAGAGGCATGTCAGCTTCTATCTGGCTTATTAGAGCTGCCAATATTCTAATTAGATATTTGATTTGTTCTGCCAGGTTCTGGAGTAAGTTACAACAGCCCCTCGCAACAAACATCACTTCCTTGGATGCTGGAATATTTTTTTCTTAACTAGAACTCCAAGCTGTGCTAACCCATGACAGTATGTTGAGAACTGGACAAAAGAAATCAAGTACAAGCCTGCTAAGCATTTAGGATAATGAAGAATATTTCATAAAGGGTTATCTGCCAAGCATGTCTGAACCTTCAGCTCCCATGGTTTTCAGTGGTCCTATGTTTGATTTTACCACATGTAGCATATTTCCTATGGTTCTCAATGGGTTCAGTGCTTGCAAAATGCCTCTTAGGAAGTGTGGTCAGTGATGAGCAGAATGATCTAACATAACTTTCTAAACACATGCATAGCCTTGTGAGGGGAGTAGAGGGTTTTAGCCAACAGAGGTTCCAGGTTGGTTTTAACTTCTGTTATCCTCTGAGCCAAGAAAAATCTTTTCACTATGAAATAGCATTTTGAAGTGTTTTGGTGCTTTGCACTCTGTGAAATGTTTACAAAAGTTTCTCCCAGTTTTAACTCTCTCTGTGCACCTTCAAAACACCAACACCTCTGCTTCTGTCAACTCCAGTAGATTACTGAGGCAAGAACTAGCAAAATCTCTACATTGCCTTACTGTTTTAGCTAGAGAGCACTGACCCATGAAACAAAAGAAATTCTGTTGTGAAATTCTTCATTCTCTTGTCATGGACTTACTCAGATTCGCTTTTGCTGACACAGATCATAAAGTAAAAGTCATGACACACTGATAAACACCATAATTAGATGCTCTGCTTTTTATCAAGATACAATTTTTCGTTAATATATTATACTTATTTAGGCATTTAATCATTTAGAACTACAGAAATGCTGCTGATGAGATGGAACAAGAGAGTGAAGTTAGTATGAACTCAGACTTTCCTTATGGAAGTGCATTTCCTGGTTTTATTCCAAAGTCCACAGCATTAACACACACAGAGCTTCTCTTTAATTTCATTTTTGAGACACTAATCTCTTCATTAATCATCCTTTTTTCTACATGAAACATTGCTAAAATAAGAGAATTCAACACTTCTGATGACTAAACAAAATGCTGCATTAACCTCCAAACACTGCACACAGACTGTGTAGTCTAGAGTGAAAATTTAACAGCATTTCTATAAAACTATTCCCAATAGATGCTCAAACATACAAACATAAACATGATACAGAGAGGTGACGATTTGAAATGCATTAAAGAGCAATACACTTAATATATCTTCATCATAAAGTTTCAGTGGGTGACAAGATATATACCTGTTACTGGCTATCAAGCAGATTAACTGAAGAACTGTAGTAAACAGTAAGTCAGAATTTATTAGCATTAATGGTGAGTAAAACCATGAAAACTTTTAGTGATGAAAACTTCTGGTGATGAAAACAAGGTGAAATTTTCAATAGGACTCTTTTTTTTTTCTTAATAGCCTGAATATTAAATTTAAAATTATCTGAACAGTTAAATCTAATGATTTCTCTACTAGAGTTCAGTTCCTAAATGATTTTTTAAATGGCCTTTAGGTCCTATTTTTCTGTAATTTTAGTGTAAATAAAGGTAGATAGTGTAAAAAAAGCATAAAATGTAACAGAAGTGAAGAAGAAGATAGACAAGGGGATTTTATATTTAAATTACAAGAATAAAGAGAAACTTTTCAGAAATGCCACATTACTAGTTCAGTGTTCAAAGCCTGTATTACTAAAACATTCTGCAAAACTACAAAGAATCATGAATACAGAACATGTTTTGTATGAGAATATGGGAATCAGGTTTAAGCTACCTGGCATGGATTTTCCAATTCTTTTACCTTGAACCTACACCAGAAATTGCAAATGCACTTTACCAAAGTTTGTCACATCATCATATATTTCACTTTTCCCTGAAATAGTTAAAGCTACCACAAGTTAGCAGTGCTTTTTTTAGTTCCTGTTCACCTTTCTCTGAGATAACTGTAACAGCCCATTGTCCTCGAGAAGAGTCTAGGCCTGATTCCTGACTAAGCTTTGAAGCAAAGATATTGCTGTGCAAGAACATAACTCAAGTATTACCATGCTCAAATCTTTTGCTTGTGTTTTCCTGGGCAATAAAAGCCATATTATTTGAAATGTACCGTATGTCACGGATGTATGAAGTATCAAGCATCATCTGTTAAATCTAAAGAAATGTAAAGCTGTGAGAAATAGACATTAGAAGAAAGAATTTAAAATATCTAACCTGACAAAAGAATGTTTCAGAGAAAGCTAAAATAGTGAAATACCTTTTATTTCTTCAGAAAAGCAACAATGATGAATTTACTCTGATTTAAAAAAGCATTATCCAACGAAGATTTTTTCCTTGCAAATTATCATTATAAAGGAGCTAGATAGATTTTCAGGCCTCTTCTCTTTTTGTTCTCCTCCGAGAAAAGAACAGATAGGTTTTCTTTCTTTAATGACAACAATTAATTGCAATGTTTCAAAACACTCATGCTGTTGCTAGTAATAGCAATTGAAGAAATTTTTAAGTGTTATAACTATCATTAATTTAAAACAAAAGAAAATGAGGTCTCTAATGAAAAAATCAAGAAATAATTTGAATTAAGCACTGAATGAGAGGAAAGAAAAGGCAAAAAAACCCAAATACTAAAATGTGTTTATGGTTTTAAAATAAATACCTGTGATAATTTTTGCAAATACTGGTAGCCAGTAAAATTTGATACAGAATGCTAGCCATTTTTATTTTGAGCTCCTTAATACAAAATTTACTGTTGTCGTATACCATTAAAAAATTAAAGGGACAACTAGAAAAAGGGAATGGTGCAATCATACTCTAGATGAAAACAGGCACATAGGAAACTAAGAATGATGGTTAGAGAGAATACAATTATACTTTGCTTTGCAGTTTTCTGTTTATGTTTTTTCAGGCATGTTTGCAGGCAAGAACTCAAAGAAGCCCTAAGCCTTTCCTTCTTCCTCTTATTCAGTCAACCATGTGGCATGTGCTGCTGTGATGAAATATTTGCACTAAACAGAATGTAAGTACAAAGCATGCAGTGATGGATAGCACTGTCTTTCTTGGAATTTCTTTTTTTTAAATTGGGAAATTCTAAACACACTTCCCCCTATGCTTTCAAATCACAGAATAACTGGATTAATCTGGAGTTGCAGCAATATCGGAGCAGTCACTAATTTTGCATGGAAAATAAAGAAATAAATCCCACAAAGGCTTGTCACTTTTCCAGCTCCTGAAATAATGTATTATTAAAAACAAATTATGGTGTGTCAAACTGCATCGTATTATGATGTGATGTGGATGTAAAGCAGACATAAATCCAAGACTTTGGGAAATAAATTTATGATGTCCTGTGTAGCTTCATGTCATGAAATGAAGTCACAAAATTATTGTGGTGTATTACTGGAAGCAGCTTTATTTCCCCTCAGTATCATTTAAATTCTCAGCTGAGCAAAACATATTCAGGAAATGATTCTGATCCAGAATGAGGAAAAATCAGAAATATTTTTTTTCCCTCTCCTTACCTTCCAAAGTTGGTTGTTTTGTTTTTTGATTTTTTTTCTTTACCTAGACTTAACAGACTTTCAAACTTCTCAGGTTTGGCTTAACTTGGCAACAAATCCACCACCACTTGACTACATTTCATCAGCTTCAATTGTATTAATTTGAATCTGTTCTGAATATGACAGAAAAAAATATTTAAACTGTAAAGGTAAATGTTCTGGCACATTCTCCATTGCAGCTGCTTCCTGGCCTAGTATTTGCCCATGCTACCATAGTGTCAGGAAATCTTTGCAGCTCTGAGCAAAGGTTCCTCACTTGAAGACCATTTTGAGGGATAACTCCAGACAGACTAGCTAACCAGCACCAACATTGCAGTGTGAGCAATCACTCATATCCCTCTATTTTCTCTGACAGTTATTGGGTTATTTGGTCCTCTTCAAGGACAATAATTCAACAGAGCTTTGGCCAAGTATGTTGCTAACTTATGATACATATGGTAGACATTAATGTTTAAAAGTCTCCTTTAATGACACAGATTTCAGATTAATGCCTTTGTCTAATCTGCTATTATACTAAAACTGTTAGCTCTTTAGAGAAGGAATTGTCTTTTCTGTCATATTTGAATGTTTTGGCTAGAATATCTGCCCCCTGCTCAGACAAAAGGCCCATGCAAAATGGTATTGTGTCTCTGAAGTGACCAGTACAGAACGCATAGGTGACAGCTCAGGAAAAGTCAGATGAAGCATACAGTCTTACTTCTCCAAAATACTATCCTGAATTTAGCCTTTTTATAACAGAGCCATTTCCCATTTTTCTACATGTAGAATATCTCTTGAAAATTCTCAAAAATTACCTCTAATAAATTATGATTCCAAATAGTGGACATCAACAAATTACTGTGAGTTAAGAAAGTTATATTTCCAATTTAAGTGCTTCCTTACTATCCTTCTAGTGATACGGAATCATGGGCTTATCCTACTGTATGTAAGGCATCTCATAGGTAGCATATATCATACATGGCATGTTTTAAATATTATTAGCTGACTGATAAATTTACAAAAACTATTTTACAGGCCTCTCAAACCACAATATACGTGTATCCTGGTTTCAGCCAAGGACAGCGCTAATTTTCTGCAGTAGCTATGAAGGGGCACAGCCTGGAGATGCATGGGCATTGCCAAGACCCTAATGTTATTCTGTACCGTCTTAGATCACTGCCGGGGCAGGGGAGACAGACTGTCTCTCACTTCTGAGAAGGGCATTGATTTTCTGGGCAGGAGAAAGTGTGGTGGGGTGGGACAGCTGGTCAGTCAGTATTCTGTCATGGTTCTTCTGTGTAAATAGTTTCTTTCTTTTATACCTTTTGTTAATAATATTGTTGCTGTTACTGATTGTTTGTCTTATCTCATTGCTGTTTCCCATAAATTGCTCTTATCTCAGCCAATAATCTTTGCCTTGTGTGCCTCTAATTCTCCTCTCCAGCCACCTGTGAGCAGAAGATAGGGGAGACAGGAAACAAGTGAGGAGGGTGTGGGTTTGGAGTCTCATCAGGTAGGACACTAAACTGGGGAGGGTGTCCACCATTCCTAAACTACAGCAGCCTTAACTGGAGTCAAATGTTGAGCCTGAAGGTTTGAAATAGCAATAGATCTGCCCTTAGCGGATTGGAAACAAACTTGATCTAAGCACCTATGTGGTAGGTGTGGAGTCCCTGGTCACAATGTTGCCTGTCTGTTGGTATGGGTATGGGACCTAACACACATGTTCTGCTATGTGCTTCTCACAGCACTCTTTTTCAGAGCAGAGAGTGGGATCAGGATTGCTTTGTCACTGTACTGTGATATCAGTTTATGACATAGCATCAAGGGCAGTAAGGGTCATTTGGGATGTGTATTCAGTGTCATTCTCCTGCCTTGGCTTGGGTGATACGTCTGGGAATTCATTAATAATCATACTGTGCTTTCAGCCTCCAGCTGGGTGAGCTTGCAGTGACCTGTCTGCTTGGATGCTGGGATATTATGGCCCCTGGTATGAAACTTGATGGTAGGGAAGCCAAGCAACTGTGATCCCTGTCCCAGGATGTAGGCATCAACAAGGGGATTGTGAAGAGAACAGAGAGTCTCAGCAGGCAGCTCGTGTCAAGTGTGAAGGAAAGGTGTTGTATCAAGGATGAACTAGTAGTGCGCCCATGCAGATGGAATGCTTTGGAGAAAGGTATCAGGTACCTCAGAGAATTACCTATGATGGAGGAAATCTATTCAAATTCAAATAACAAGCAGTCCCGTGTAGATCCAGATGAGATCCAGTGTGTGCCATCCCTGTGGTGGAAGCTTGTATGAAGCATGATATTGTCATACACCTACTCACTGGCATTGATGTCAGTGGAAGAAGGAGTCGAAACAGTGCTTGATGTGACTCTCTGCTTCTAGCCAACAGGGTAATTAACACCTGAAGCTGTACTGATTGAGCTGGCCCCACCCAATCAAAACCTTCTTGTACTCTGTAAAAGGGAATAAAGTCCCCATAGTGCATATGAGAAATAGTCCTGCCTCAAGCAAAGGCATGCCCATCTCTGGGATTGTTTTTGCTCAAGGCACTGGGTGCTCTTAGTGGGTAACACAGAGGGACCAGGAAATTCAATGTGCCCCTCAAGGGAATTCGATTTTGGGGTGAGAACAGTCTATAATGTTGAATTGTATAATATAGGTTGCTGAATGACACTACCAGTGTATGCCAGAACTACCATGGACAATGAGTATGGACTGCTCCAGATACACCAGTTGTGAACTCCTGGTGCACAGTGCAACCCCAACAGCTCACCAGCCCTCCTGCCCTGGAAGACCTCTAGGGCAGACAGAACCCACAGTTATGGAGTAAATGAACTCAGCAGACTTCTTGGAGGAACAGCTGCTGACTATGGAAATGATACCTGTGCTTGTGTATATTTACATATATATGTGTATGTATATGTATATGTATATGTGTATGCATATAATTGGAAGGTGTAGGCTCTGGGTATGATGTAGATGGCATAGAGTGGATAATGTCCTGGTTTCAGACAACAGGATTAATTTTTCACAGTATCACGGAGGGACTGGAGCCTGGAGATGCATGAGCATGGCCAAGCCACTGATTCTTATTTGACACCATCTTACATCATTGTTGGGGCAGGAGAAAGGGGCTCTGTCTCACTTCTGAGAAGGGCATCCCTTTTCCGGGTGACAGAAAGTGTGGCGTGATGCGGCAGTCGTGTCTTATAATGGTTTTTCTGTCTAAACCATTACTTACACTTTTTGTTAGTAATATTGTTGCTGTTACTGTTGGTTTTCTTATCTCATTGCTGTTTCCAGTAAGTTGATGTTATCTCATCCTGTGATCTCTGCCTTCTGTGTCTCCAATTCTCCTTTCCAGCCACCTGTAAGGGGAAGAGGAGGGCGAGGGTAAGTACATGAGTGGCCTGTGGTTTTGGAGTCTTGGTGAGGGGGGCGCTAATTTAGGGAGTACCATTTGTAAAATATGACAACTTAGCTGTATATATACCCTCTTATTTGAATTCATATGCTGTAGTCTGACCTTTGAATTCAAATATGCATTCATATTTTGAAATAGCCTGATTTTAGAATAGCGTGAAATACATGAAAATACTAAGGATGAGTGCACCCTCATGCTTTAATTAACATTAGGTTAACCTGCAAAATAGTGAAATGTCAATTTCCACTGACTACATGAGGGATAAGCTAGACCCTTAGGCAGGATATATGTGCTGTCCAATAGACTATAAATTAAATAAAAAGGTCAGTTGTATCATTCTGAAGGGATCCAAGTACACATCAATAGTGGCATGTTTACTGGCTGCTGACATGTGAGCAATTGGGGAAGTCTAAGCCCATAGTAAGAGACTTCAGAGCACATATTAGCAGAAATATTTAGCATGAGACAAGACTAATAAAAAAGAGCTTATCTCCATTCCACCACGTGTATCAGAAATACAATGTGTTGCAAAATCTATTTTCTAAGGCTATCAATAAAAAAAATAAATTGTTTCTAAAATGCAGTATTAATTTATCGTGGAAAGAGCTTCTAGCATATTTATAATATAATACACGAGTACCATAACAATAGTACTGTAAAAGACCTAATTGCTACAAGTGTTGAGCATGTGACAGTGCATTCTGTTGGTAGTATGATGTGAGGATTGCTGATGAAGTAATTTCCTTCACTGAACTGTAAAATAAAGCCCTCTGCCTGAGTTACTGTCTCATGTGAATGAAATTGACAGCATAATTCCAGAGTCTATTTTAGCCTCTGTTTGGTCAATTAAAAAAAGAAAATGAAATATAAGCTAGTGGCAGGCTGTCAAGCAATCTACTGCCAGGTAAGAGTAGTTTTTAGACTTCCCCTTGGAAACAATGCTGTAACACGGTTTCTTTTAAGTCTTCAACATATCACACTTTTAAGCTCCAGTAAAAAGAAGAGAAAAGCATCCTTTAGTCCTTTATAAATTCTCTGTAAGCATTGTGCAAGGCTTAAAGTTAGTCGTTTTTCCTGTGCTGTCTTCCACAAAAACAAAATACATTTAAAGTAGTTGCTGCCTGGGAGATACAAGCCATAACTGCCAGTGACCCTATCACAGAGGAAGAAAAGACTACACACCAAAGATGCACATGGTATCTTCCAAAAATTATTGATGAAGATGTGTCCATGTAATCTGTTTTTAAAAGGGGCAGATATTTGTTGCCTTCTTCAAAAGGGTTAAGAGTTTGTTGTTAGCTTATGGGTCATAGATCACACTTGGAGCGCCTAAGCTTAAAGACACACTTCATTGAACTCCATCTAGCAAGCTTCATGCTTATGAAGGTGTTCCTCTTGATTGCTTTTCATCTGGGCTGCAGAGTGATTTGTTTGGAGGGTGGCATTGATTAAGTGCAAGAGAACCATGGTTTACTGTGACAGCTGCTAGGCCTCTGTCAACAAATCAATGGGGCTTTTTTGCTTTTTTTTCTGTGCCTTTTTTTTCCCCCTGGTATTCTTAGCTCTCCTGTTAGCATCCTGCTGTTACTGAAGATTAAAAACATCTTTATAGCTGTCTTATGATTTAACATTTTCTGATTTGTCAATCACATAAAATGTTTATTGGATGGGAAAAAGACCCTCTGCTCCTGGATTCTCCGGGATATAGAGAATACATAGGAGTAAAGGGTGTACAACACCACAATAATTCTTCTAAAAAAAAAGTTGCTCATTTCTACATAGATTAAAGCATGAATATCAAACTTGTCTTTGATGAAATTATGTGGAGCAAAGCTCTCTACTGTTCTTTTCTAAAACACTTACCGCAGTGTATATTTCTGGTCATAAAGCGTCAGTTTCCAAATTTACTTTAAATAGCAATCAAGTGACAAATAGCCTAAGTTTATTTTTAATGAAGTCACTTCAAACATTTACATTTTATATTTTATGTATTTATTTCACATCAAACATCTCATCATAAATTTTCCACAACCTTGTGTTTTTATTGTTATTTTCAATCTTTTTTCCGGATTTGTTTTAGGAACAGAGCAAATTTTTCATTTAAGATTCTTAGTTTTAGTCAAATTTATTGTCAAAAACTAATTAAGGAGTCTATTTCTAGAAAAGCAATTAAAACGTTTTTCTTATATATGGCAGATACATAGCAGACCATGTTATCCACTTGCTGTCCAAGGCCAGTTTGGATAAGGCTTTGAGCAACCTGGTCTAGTGGGGATGTCCCTGCCCATGGCAGGGGAGGTTGGAACTAGACAGTCTTTAAGGTCCCTTTCCACTCCTTAATATTCTATGATTCATTCATTTTATGTGCTTAATTTTGAGTCATAAATTGGTTGTTCCATGGTTAAGCACATATATTTTTATTAAATTAAAATTTAAAAATTCAGAATGTTGAAATGAAATGTAGAAGAGATAAATCATTAGTCTGATTTTTTTCAAATACCTAGTAGGAAAATGCTATCTGGTAACCAGGAAGAAGGAACCTTTTTGATTCAAAGAAACCTTAACATTAAAAATGCATCCAGAAAAAAAAATACAATGCAAAGGAAAATAATCTGTTGTCAAGTTGCAGTTACACTGTCAATAATAGAGATAAAAGAACAACATAAGATAATTTTAGGGAGTGCTACAAAAATCATAAAACATCATTGTATTGATTTTAAAATATGGACATAAAATCCTGATGAGTCCAGTACTTTGGATGAGTCATCTAAAGGTGTAAGTTGTTCTAGAGGAGTTTAGACAGGCAAAATACTTTCACATGCAGATGTTATAAAAGCCATCCTTGGAACACCTCATCTTCCAGCTACAAAAGGTAAATTGAAGTGAACACAAAAATGCACTGTTGCAGATAAAAACTGTTCCATTAGAGTTAGACTCATAAAATTTCCAAACATATTTATATATACATAAAATTTTCACTTAGTGAAAACACTGAGAATCTGAAATAGTAGGATTTTGTTACACAAAGAAGTGCTCAAAGAGTGCTTGTGGATAAAGAAGATTGCAACTCTTATCTTTGCAAACGATGCCCCAAGAAGCAAAACACACATTTTGGAAATACAACAGAAAAGACAGCAAAGTAAATGGGATTTTACCATTGACTTTTGTAAAATTTCTGCTGAAATTTCTGGCAGTAGCCAGACCTTTTAAGTTATATGCATTGCAGACAGGCAGCTTCAGAATACAACTTCCCTATGTCCTGATAGCTTTTACATAGTAGCAAGACCTGCAAGCTTGACCATATTTCAAACAGGTACTATACTACTGAATAATCAAAAGTAAGTGGTGGTGGTGGGAAGTGGGGTGAGGGGGCAGAGGCTGTGGGGTTTTGTTGCTGTTGGTTGGTTGGTTGGTTGGTTTTTGTCTGCTTTTATCCAGCTGAAGTATTCCTTTATATACAGTAGAACACAATGTTACATCAGGCTGGTGCTGGTTCCCCAGGGCTCAGCTTTAGGGACAATGCTCTGTTGTGGTTTGACACAGGTTTAAACGTCAAGCACATGAAGTCTACTTGCATAAGGGGAAAATTAAAGACTGTTGAGGAAAACAGGAAAACTGCAAGGCAAAACAGGTTTACACCTAAACAGTTGCAGTATAATGCAAGCTTATTGCTAACAGAATTAAAAGTAAAAAAATAAGTAAGAAGAAATAAAAGCAAACTCCCCTTTCTTCCAGCAGCCCCTCTTTCTAACTCACTTGCACAAAAGATAACAAAACATGGGATTTGGTCAGTGTTACAGTTCTTAAAAGTCTCTTTCTTATGCTTAAGGAAAAAAGTTTCTTCTGCTGTGCCGTGGAATTCTTCTCAACTCAGCAATCTACCTGGTAAATACAATTGGCTGAAATGAAAAAATATCTCTCCCATGAAAATCTCACAGTCCCTTCACACTGCCAGTCATGGGCCACAACATGGGGTTTTTAGTCTTTTTAAAGATGAATTATTCTAGCCTGAAGACGAAGGCTCTCTGCTTCAAAATCTCTAGAATCTTCTTCACAGCTATATAACCTGGCATAGGCATTTCTTATTTTCACAGGCATGGATTTTCCATCTCCCCATGTACTCCAAAATGGATTAAAAAGACAAATGGTTTATGATATTACAGCTTTTTTACCACGGCCTGCAAGAAGCATTTTTAAGCTCCACGTTGGGTGTGCCTCTCCCCTCTTTTCTCGCTGCCATCTTGGCTTCGTCCCATGTGACCTACTTTCCTTTTCTTTCTGACCTTGGAGTCGCCATATTCTTCTCCCTCCTGTGACTTGCTTTACTCTTCTTTCTCGCTGACTTGGAAGAAAAGGTGTCTTTGTTGGTTGTGTATGATGTTCTTTTCGATTTGGTGCGAGCTGTGCTGGCTGCACAAAGGAGGCTCCGCTGGCCTGCGCTGGCTCTGCGCAGGGCCATGCCAGCCGTGTGGAGGAGAGGGGAGGCCCGCTGGTCCCCAGAAGCCACGCCAGGTGGTTTTAGCTGTGCAGCAGTTTATGGCCGATTTTTAACTGCCTGTGGCTCCGAGATGGCTTCCCCACAGTGACCCGGGGTCCGTGCCAGTGCACCGAGGGAGGGGAGGGGGGAAGGGGGCCCAGCCTGGACCCAGGACAGGCCCGGAGCCTCTCCCCGGCCCTGGAATCCGGAACAAAGAAGAGAAGTTCCTGCCCTGGCGCGCTGTTTAAATATGCAAATCACAGAAGTGCCATGCACTCAGGAACTTGTCCATCAACTCAGCTTCAGCCTACTACATGCTCTTAAATCATAGAATCACAGAATAAGTTGAGCTGGAAGGGACTCACAGGGATTATTGAGTCTTGACTCCTGGCCCTGAACAACATATGAGTCACACCAGGTGCCCAAAAGCATTGTTCAAATGCTCTTTTAACTCTGTCACAGTGGTGCTGTGACCACTCCCTGGAGAGCCTGTGTTTATAAATGATCTCGACACAGGAATCAACTGTATGTTACTGGAGTTTAATCAAAGTACTAAACTTCAGGAGGAGATGTGGACTCTCATGAGGGTGGAGTGGCCTTATAGAGAGATCTGGTAGGCTAAAGAGCTGGATAATCACCAGCTGTATGAACTTAGAGAGCAGGGTTCTCCACCTGGGATGGAGAAATCTTTATACACAAACTGGGGCATGGAAGACTGGAGACCAGCCCCATGAAAAGAGATCTAGGGTCTTGGGTTGAGGGCAAGTTGAAAATGAGTGCACTGTCTGTCCTGGCAGCCAGAAGGGCCAACCATGTCCTGGGTGCATCAGGCACCGCATCACCAGCCAGGCAAGGGAGGTGACTGTCCCACACTCCTCCGTGCTGGTGCAGCCCCACCTCAAGTCCTGTGGTTGTAGGCACCTCAATATAAGAAGGATGTCAGACCATTAGGGTGTATTCAGAGGAGGGTGAGCAAGATGGTGAAAGGCCTCCAGGGCAAGAATTCAGAGGAGTGGCTGAGGTGACTTGGGGGGTTCAGCTTGGAGAAGGCTGAGGGATGACCTCATGGCAGTCTACCTTTTCCTCAAGGGGCATAGCCAAGCGGGAGCTACTGATCTACTCTGGTGAGCAGCAATAGGACAAGAGGAAACGAAATAAAGCTACATTAGGGGAAGTTCAGACTGGAGATTTGGAAGTGTCTCTTTACTGAGAGAGTTGCTGGTCACTGTAACTGGCTACCCAGGGAAGTGGCTGAGGCACCAAGCCTGATGGAATTTAAGGAGTGTCTGGACAATGCTCTCAGTCATACAGTTTAGTTTTAGGCAGTTTAGTTTTAGGAAGGAGCATGGAGTCAGACTCAATGGTCCTTATGGGTCTCTTCTCACTTGAGATATTTGATGATCCCATGATTCTATTCAAGAAGTCCTACTTGCAGTTTCTTTCCAATCCTCAGTCAATTCGAAAAGAATATAATGACAATAAGTTTTTGACAACACACCTATATCTCCACATCTTCCTTGCAAATTATCCAGCCTGTACCTGATTATCTGTTGTCTTCTCCTTTCAAATGTAGAAGAATACATACTGGAATAGAAAGGAATTGTTCATCACTAAAAGTTAAGGACTTTGAAATTGTATCAACTTGTGAATATTCATCAAAATACAGCCACTCACATGCCACAAAACTCTTTATCCAATTTTCAGCATTTCAATGTGTGGTCACTTTTTATGACATTTCCACCCAAGCAGGTGTACTATTGATTACCAGAAACTTCTAGCTAATAAGAAAATAAACAAATTGAAAATAAACAAACAAGCCCAACCTGGGGGGAAAAAAAACCAAAAAACAACAAAACACCCCAAACCCTCAAACTATAAAAAAGTCCTTAAAAAACCACAAAAACATGGACTGATGAGATAAATATACTTCTCTATATTTTGTCATCTTTGTGTGATGAATGTTAAACTACTCATAGGCTCAGGTACAAATGATTTCCCCTTGTGAACCCTTTCTGGAATCCAGTCTGAGTCAAAAATATAAGAGATGGGAACTATATTTACCATGCAAAATATCTTATACAATGATTGCCTCATCATTAGGTTTTCATCTGAGATGCAGATAAGGATGACTGGAAACTTAAAAAATGTACATCTTTTAAAGAATTTGTGACAATTTTAAAGATGTTTGATTCTAATTTGTTATGTTTGTACCACTTATAAGCAAATTTCAGAGACAGATCAATTTTATGAGAGTCTTTAGGTACCAAAAAACTATTAAAAATGCCAAGGCAAAAGGTACTGTAATTTCACTTCTTCTAGCTTTGAAGTTTAAAAAGGATTCTCCAGTTAGACCCTAGGCAGTCAACAAGGGACAGGACAGCAGTTCATTAGAAATAAAGAAAAATTTTTTGTGCCTTTTAACTGTGAGAGAGTAGGTATCTTCCAGCAAGGTGACAGTGCATTTCAGGTAAGAATAGGAAACAGAAATTATGTTTTGACCACAAAGCTTCCTCTGTCAATTTATGATATTCACTCTGCCCTTAAAGCTTTCAGTATCCTCAAACAGCTAAACATTGCTACTTGACATTAGTATCGTGATAACTATGAGAATTCACATAGGCTGTAGTACCATGGGCAGGCTGTGCTGCCATTGCAAATTTACCTCAATTCCTCAGAGCTCCAACTAGATACAGCACAGCAAAAGCATTCATGACTGCTGTCATATGCAGGTGCTTCCCACTCCAGGAATTGAAGTTTTCCCCATCCCAACTAGCTGCACTGCAACACCTTAGAAAATGTCATTCTTTGCTTTATTTCTGTCAGGTTGTTCCTACTTTTAGTTTCCTTAGTCAGACTTTTTTACAGCAACTAACTGAAAAGCTATGTTCCGTCTAATAGCTGAGCTTCTCATTCAAGGTAACAATTCAAAACTGTCCTATTCACAGCCCAGGTGACCACTGGACTAAATGGAATAATGGAACAATGCTATGGTTTCCTTGTTTTGATCTTCTAAGTGACTTCTCTTACGAATATATCTTGAAAGAATTCACTTTAGAGTTGTGGACATGTCTTGCCAACAAAAACTTACTTATTTAGGGTATTTTACCTTTTTTCCTATAGCTATTACTTCACTGAAAATTTCTTTCTGGTGAATAATTGGCAGGGAACATTAAGAAGAATAATTTTTTATAAATAAATGAACATCACTGGTCTAGTTTCACTCAAAGGAGAAACATCTACCTTTTCTAGCCTGAGGATGGGCTGAGAAATATTACAGAGCACTGCAGTGCTCTACTGTCAGTTTTCAATTTTACAGTTCTTTTGGCAAAGGTGCACCAGGAACAGTCATATATTTATCTTTGCATATATATATATATACAAAAATAGATATGTGTCTTAAAATGTAAAAAATAGTAATGATAACTTTTCCCTTGGAGCAAAGAAAACAAGCATCAGGTAAACCACTAGCTCAGTGACTTACAATGAGAGGTCAGTTTGAGAAATAAGAAAAAGCTAAATATAATTTTTCTGTCACAGCTTCTGCACTGAAGTGCAGAGCCCGATCAGTCCAGAATGCTCAAACTCCACCTTATACAATTCTCTCTCCTTACTAGTTAAAGTTGCTGCAGTAACAAACATGTCTTTAATACTTGTGAGGGCTTTACCAAATTAAAGAGTAATAACAGAACTTCCATCCCATTTCAATGCTATTTCCACATGCAAAATATGATACTTCTGGATTTCAGATCACTGTGTTCAATCTTCCTTTTCAGAAAGAAAAGATTCTTAGAGATGTGAACTGAGTAGAGAGTTATAAAAATTTTATTCTAAGGTCCATGGTCTTTGTTTTACCTGAGGCCAGTTACTAAGAAAGGTAATATAGGGAAGAGAAATGCTTCTCATCAAATATCTGATACCATTTTTTCAGTTACAACATAGTTCTGAGAACATCTTCTCAGTTGCCGTAAAGATCTCAGTGTTTCATTAGGCCTTTTAACCAAATTCTGCTTCACTGCTATTTGTTCCTCCAAAAGGAGGAGTAACAGTCCTTCGTGGGAATGTGACCCTATAAGGTGAAAATTTTCTGGGTACCAAATACCTTACGTCCACACCAGGTTTGCTTGTAATCACATAAACTTCAAGACTACCTTGGAACAAAAATACTTTCAAAGTTTGACACATGTAACACCAACACTTTCAGAGTCATTATGTTTTATGGAGGATGATCATCAAATATGACACCTAGAAAACAGATACTGACCCTCTATTTCAAAGAGAAAGTAATTTAAATCAATTTAGCCTTTCAAGACCTTTAAATACCTTTAAATTTGATAAATTAGAAGTGTTTGTATAAATTCTCTTTTACTGTGTGATCATAGAAGGTACCACTAAATATATAGTTTGTAAAGGACAGGTAATGTATAAACCAAAGAATTTTATATAAGTTTCATTTCAAAGCTGCAAATGTGGCAAATTTAAGCTTAGTTTCTTCTTAAATGTTTATTGCATCCATGCACTTGATTTATACTTGTGAATTATTGGAGTCCCAGTTACATTCACAAATGCACAAATGTGTGATATAATAGAATATATTCCCAAATAGATTAAGTAACATCCTGACAAATTACTGTAACTTTAATACAATATTAATAGTAAAATTAAATCCAATACATAAATGCATATGCTTTGCATTTTTTAAAAAAGGGTTTTTTCATGTAGTCTAACATTTATCTTTAAGAAAAGATATGACAGGATTTAAGCACATCCTGACCTGAACATTTGTGATCAAAGTACGTTGTTAAATGGTGACTGAAAATCACAGAATCACAGAATCACAGAATTAACTAGGTTGGAAAAGACCTTTGACATCATCAAGTCCAACGTATGATGAAACACCATTTTATCAACTAAACAGGGCACTGAGTACCACATCCAGCCTTTTTTTAAACACCTCCAGGGACGATGACTCCACCACCTCCCTGGGCAGGCCATTCCAGTATCCAGCCATGCTTTCAGTGATGAACTTCTTCCTAATGTCCAACCTAAAGTTCTCCTGGAGCAGCTTAACACTGTGTCCTCTTGTCCTGCCAGTGGTTCCCTGGGAGAAGAGACCAACCCCTACCTGGCTGTACCCTTTCAGGCAGCTANATCACCTCAGTAGAAAGCTGGTACAGCTTGGTATGTTTTCACATGCAAAAATGAGCAAACAGCAAAGGGAAGTGGTACCAAGGTACTCACTGTGGGTGAAGCTTGTACAGAGTCCCATCTACTCCAACAGTGATTTGCAAGCGCTCCACACCTTGGTTCTCTCTCTTCTTCTCCACAATAGCGGCCAGCCCTGCCCCACAGAGCCGGGCAGCTCTTCTTGAAACAACGCCACACACCTCCTTCACAACAATGCTGTCGTCACACGTGCTGTCCAGGCCGAGCTGCTGCAGGATTCGCCGCACTTGGAGGAGGGCAAGCCGGTCACTGCGCACAGGAAGCACACGGAGCAGCAAGGGGTTAGGGAAAGCTCCAGCAGCTGAGACAGGTGCGATTCAAAGGAAATGAGACCACTTCAACTCTAATACTCTCCGGTTCTTTTAAGGCAGATTTATTGTTGTGGTGCCCCAGCTTGGGATCAAGCTGGGGAATGAATTAGGAAAGGTTTTCTCGCCCCAGTTTATCTTTCATTTGTTTGCA
>VYXC01007346.1:32693-43526 GCA_013397175.1 Platysteira castanea | reverse complement strand
AACAGCCCCAAAAAATGGGAGCCATCCCAACCTGCTCGACTCTGAACTCAAATCGGGCAGGGAAAAAATCATCTGAGGAGCTCCGGTGAGAATTACTCGCCTCCAAACGCCCGAGGCAAAAAAAACAAGGAGAGCGAGAGGGAGAGGGAGAGGAGAAGATGGGAATTCTCCTGTGAGTTTGGTTAGTGGAGGGATTAAAAAAAAAAAAAAAACCCCGGCCTGAGTATGGCTGGATGGCATTTTTCAATTTGCTCCTGGTAAATGACGATCTCCAGGGCAGGAGAGGAGGGGAGGGAGAAGGGAGAGCTCTGCCCCGCTCCTGCTCAGTTCCTGCCGGGCTCACGCGGGGTTTGGGCACCTCCGGACCCCCCGAAATGAACCCCGGGCACTTCGGGTTGGCCTCTCCTCTCTCCTGGACCATGTACCTGATGAGGAAAAGCCGAGCAGCCTCGGGGTGGTTTGGTAAAGCTCCTTTCTTCTTCTTCTCCTCGGGTTTTGCTTTGGGGTGGAGTGGAGGATTCGCAGCAAGAATTGAGGGGGGAGGTGGAAAAACCCAATTAAAGCCCGAATTTCTGTTGGAAATCAGGGACTTCCAGGGACCTCCGATAAAAATGTTGCAAACCTCGGTAACTGCAGTGGTTTCTTCGTAAGAAAATGCTTCAAAATTGCTTTTATTTCAAATATTTAGGATGAGGGTGCCCCCAAAACTGGAGGGAACTGGGAGGTGATGTCCGTGCGCTGGGATCTAATGTGGGATTTAATGCTGGAAGCTTGGAAATAGCCGAGGGGTGATGAAGGATTGGGTTTTGTTGCTTGATTTGAGTCCCAGGCTTGTTCCCAATCCCGGGTTTATGGGCGCCAGTGATGCTTTTTTAATCCCAGTTCAAGGTTCAGCCTCTGGGAGTGAGGAGTTTTTAATCCCTCACAAACAGCAATCAAATAAAATATCCAAGTATATCAAATAAATATCAATCAAATATCAAATAAAAAATCCAAAATAACTTTATCAGAAGCATACTTTGGATGAAACAAGAGGAATTTTAACCTAATTGGATCGACTCTGCCATGGTTTATTTTGCATTTATAGGGAATCAAACTTTCTTCCAGCACCCCTGGAATCTCTTGCACAACCCATGTGCCATCACATCCTGATTTTTTAATAGCTGGCATCCTGTAAAATATATTTATTTCCTAGATTGCTGTGGCTCGGTCCTCAATGCCTCTTTTTCTGCTCAGTATTTCCCCATCTAAATCGATATCTGTGTGCAAAAGGGGTTTGGAGCCAGGTTTTAATGGGATTTTTTCTGTATGGGTTGGGTTTTAAAAGAGCCGAGGAACACAGGAGAATGAACGTTGGGGCTGAGGGAAGGAATATTTGTCATTTTTCATTCCTGCTTGGAGATTCCTTCACTTTCCCTCTCTCCCCCACCGTGTTTGGGCAGATTTATTTGGCACCTCCTGCTCAGGGGAGCTGCAGGAAGTTTCCTTTTGCAGCTGGACCAGGGGACTGATTTTATCCCGATTTTATCCTGATTTTATCCTGATTTTATCCCGATTTTATCCCGATTTTATCCCGATTTCATCCTGAATTTATCCCAAATTTATCCCGATTTTATCCCGATTTTATCCCGATTTTTGAATCCCTTGAGCTCTGAGTTCCTCCCGGATTTGCTTCTGTGGCAGAACCCTTGGAACGGGGGCACGGAATCATTTCCCACGTGCCAGGCAAGCCCTGGCACGGAGGGGATGGAATTTGTGCCCAGCCATTCCCTCAGGACCATCCCGGCCTTTCCCTGCTTTGCCTCCACGCTCCAAACCTCCAGAGGATTTATTTGGCTTCTCCAAAGCAGGAAAAATAGGAAAACACCTTTTTTTTTTCACCTGCCCAGGGTATTATGGCACATCCAGAATAAATTTGGGGGTTTCTGGGGTGTTTTCGGCTCGGTCAGGTGCAGGAATTCTCCGTGGTTGTCTTTTTTTGTAGGATCTGAGGAAGGAATATCTGAATTTCCTGCTTGAGAGCACGGGATAAGAAGGAATTTATGGAATAATCTTGGAATCACGGAGGGGCTGAAGCTGGGAAGGGTTTCGGGCTGAAATCCCTGCCCAGGACAGATGTGAGTGTCCAGTTAGGAATGTTCCAGGTGGAATTCCTGCTCCTGGGACACTGGGGATCCAGGAGATAAATGGGATATTCCGAGGCTGCCAGGAGGGTTGGTTTGTGCAGGGAATAAACCGAATATTTGCCATGCCCAGATTTGATTTTGTGGAGATAATTCAGATTATTCCCACCTAAAAATCCTGCAGGGATTCTTCGTGCTGGCCAAGGAAAGCTAAACCTGAGGAAGTTACAGCCCGGAAATTCCTCACTGCGCCAGTGAACGGGAGGAAAATCAGATTAAAATATCCTGGTGCACTAAAAGGAACTTCCCAGCTGATTTCCAGCACATTGAGGGAGTCAGGGGGAACATTAGGACCTGGAAAACAGGAGCTGGGTCTGGTCTGAGGCTGCTCCTGCCTGGCTTTGTTCACCCCACAGCAAATTCCCTTTGGAAAGGGGCAGGCATTTCTCCATGCTGGCATTCAGGGAGTTGTTTATTATAAATAAAAGGAGTTCTTGGGTAGTCTGGAATGTCTGGGTGGGTTTTAGGGGAGGGTTGGAGCAGGACAGGAAGGAAAGGTGAGGAGAAAAGCTGGAATTCCAGAGCTTTGTCCCAAACCGGGTGGGATTGAGGGAGTAGAGAGTCAGGGACAAGCTCAGGATTGGAGTTTGGGGACAAGGAGGCACCGGAGAGGACGAGGAACGGGACAGCAGGATCCCCACTTGGGATGTGGGATGGGACCTGGATCACCCGGGTGCTCCTTCCCTCTGCCTGGACCAACTCTGATCCCTCCTTGGCACAGGGATCTCTCTCTGATCCCTCCCTGGCACAGGGATCTCCCTCTGAGCCCTCCCTGGCACAGGGATCTCTCTCTGTTCCCATCCTGGCACTCAAATCTCCCTCTGATCCCTCCCTGGCACTCAGATCTCCCTCTGATCCCATCCTGGCACAGGGATCTCCCTCTGATCCCATCCTGGCACTCAGATCTCCCTCTGCTCCCATCCTGGCACTCAAATCTCCCTCTGCTCCCATCCTGGCACTCAAATCTCCCTCTGATCCCATCCTGGCACTCAAATCTCCCTCTGATCCCATCCTGGCACTGGGATCTCCCTCTGATCCCTCCCTGGCACAGGAATCTCCCTCTGATCCCATCCTGGCACAGGGATCTCCCTCTGATCCCTCCCTGGCACAGGGATCCCCTTCTGATCCCTCCCTGGCACAGGGATCTCCCTCTGCTCCCATCCTGGCACTCAAATCTCCCTCTGATCCCATCCTGGCACTCAAATCTCCCTCTGATCCCATCCTGGCACTCAAATCTCCCTCTGATCCCATCCTGGCACTCAAATCTCCCTCTGATCCCATCCTGGCACTGGGATCTCCCTCTGATCCCATCCTGGCACAGGGATCTCCCTCTGATCCCATCCTGGCACTCAAATCTCCCTCTGATCCCATCCTGGCACTGGGATCTCCCTCTGATCCCATCCTGGCACAGGAATCTCCCTCTGATCCCATCCTGGCACTGGGATCTCCCTCTGATCCCATCCTGGCACAGGGATCTCCCTCTGATCCCATCCTGGCACTCAAATCTCCCTCTGATCCCATCCTGGCACTCAGATCTCCCTCTGATCCCATCCTGGCACTCAAATCTTTTTTTGAGCCCATCCTGGCACAGGAATCTCCCTCTGATCCCATCCTGGCACTCAAATCTCCCTCTGATCCAATCCTGGCACAGGGATCTCCCTCTGCTCCCATCCTGGCACTCAAATCCACATTCCCCCCAAATTCCTGGAATCCTCCCGTGTCCCGCAGATTTATCCCAGCACTGATTTCGAGGACATGGATTGGGGTTTGCAGATGATTTTTCATCTCAGTGGCAGTGACCCTGAGCCACAGTGTGGTGCTGAGACAAAAAAAAAGGAGCTTTCTTCCCTAAAAACCCCCAATTTTTCCATCTCTGGGTATCCAGGCCTGTCCTGAATTATCCTTGGGGCTCTGGTGCCTCCAGATCCTGGGAGATGAGAAAATTTAGGAGCCTGTCGTGGATATAAACTTGGCTTGGGAAGTCTTGGTTTAACTGATGGACTCCTCCTCAGTTCAGGAGTCCCCGAAAATAATCCAATTGTGGAAGAGCCCTGAAATAATCGAGTTGTAAAAGAAGTGTTGGTGTTAAAGCGGGATGGGAATGGCAAAAGGAAGTGGAATTGGGGGAAAAAACCCTGAAAGAAATGAAACAGCTGGGAAAGGGGCTCAGCTGAGGAGGGGTCGGGCTCTGCTGCCAGGGAACAGGGACAGGAGGAGAGGGAACGGCCTCAGGCTGGGCCAGGGGAGGCTGGGCTTGGACACCAGGAGCAATTTCCCCCTGGCAAGGGAGCTCAGGCCTTGGCAGGGGCTGCCCAGGGAGGTTTGGAGTGCCCATCCCTGGAGGTGTGCCAGGAGTGCCTGGAGGTGGCACTCAGTGCTCTGGGCTGGGGACAAGGTGGGCATGGGGCACAGCTGGGCCTGGCTGGGCTGGGAGGGCTTTTCCAGCCTAAATCCTGGGATTTTGTGGCTTTCACTCCAACATTCCCAGCTGGAAGCAGGGGAGCCTCACAAGTGAATCCCTAAATTGGTTTTTTTTCCCCACTGGATACCCACCCGTGCTGGGCAGCTCCGAGCCTGGGAATGCCAGTGTCCCCCCCCATGGCACCCTGTGCCCACCGGGAGGCTCCCAGCTGGGGGATTTGTGGGATAGGGATTAAAACAGCTTCAGGAGGATAGAAAATCCCAAATAGGATGGGTTGGAAGGGACCTTAACGATCATCTCATCCCACCCTCTGCCATGGGCAGGGAGCTTTCCACCATCCCAGGCTGCTCCGAGCTCCATCCTAAATCTTGTCAGATTCCTTAGATAACGACCTGAATGACAGCATTAAGAAGAGAAAAATATCTGTATATTTTATATTTATATTTTTAATCCTGATTTATAATACAAAAACCAGCTAAAAAGCCACTTGTTCCCAAAAAACCAGGAGCACTCCCACAGGGAATTGTTCTTTTCTGCTAAACTCCACAAATTAAGACCCATTTCCAGTTTTAGGCTCGGCTTATGGAGCCAGGAGAGATGGATTAGGACCGGTCTTACCTTCGTGCAAGGTTTTAATTCTCCTTTTCCCTTGATAATGAGAATTCAGTGGAAAAATCAGTTCTGAACGTGACCTGCACCCATGCAGAGCTCAGAGCTGTGCACGGAATCCCAGAATAATTTGGGATGGAAAAGACCCGAGCAGTGAATGAATATGCAGAGGGGTGACAGATTTTGGGGATTTAAAAACCTTTCTGCTGGAAAGTTTCACTGCTTGAAACTCGGGCCGAGGTTCGTGGTGATTGAGGCTTAAATTTTATATTGTAAAAAAGTAAAATGTGGGTGTTTTATGTATTTGATGAAAATGAAGGTTTGTCCCTAAAAATCCCCTGTGACTGTGGGGTTTTTATTGGAATGGACCTGAATTTCTCGGTCACTCACCTCTAACCCTCCCTTCTTTATTTTTATTTTATTTTTCCCCCCATTTGCTGCTCCAAGGCGTCCGTGGTGATCCTACAGCAGCTCAAAACCCCAGTATTACAATTCTGATAAGAACCTGAGCACATAAAACACCCAGAAAATCCGAGGTAGGGGTGAAATTATCTGAATTAACCCAGGCGTGGAATGAACAGAACATAATGGCACAAAATGTGCATTTTTAAGTCTCCAAAGCAGCAACTTCTTGGAGCAGGTGGCAGCTTTTCAGCAATTCCTGTTCCTCCTCCCCCCCACATTCCCAGGTTTTTCGAGTAATCAGCTTCTCCTCTAGGGAATGACCACAGTAAAATCTTATTTAATTCCCTCATTTTCCCTGCTTAGCCGTACACATCCACATATTTTTAAATCTTGGCCCGTGAGGAGGCAGAAACCCAAAAGCTTGGAGCGTTTGCGGGGTTTTTTCCCCTCAAAATCCGCGTTTTTATGTTGTCCCCAGCATTTTTGGGCTTGGCTTCTGCTCTTCCTTCAGCTTTTCCCCGCCGAGGTTCCTGTTGATCTGTGGTTTCAGAAATCCAGGTGCTGCTGGATGCGGGGCTTCCCCGGGAATTTCGTGTTGGAAGCGCGTTCTGCTTTTCCAGCAAGGAGCCAGCAGCTTAATGAAGGGATGAAATCTGTAGGATCGGGGATTTTAGGGGCATAAATTGAAGGAGTTCAGGTGTGAGAGGTGCGAGCAGACCCCGGGAATAATTCCCTGCTCGATCTGGGGCTCGGTGTTGCCCCTGCTCTTCAAACTGAACTGGTTTTCCTTCACGTGGCATCTGTTATCTCTTGCCTTATCGTTTTGAGCTGATGAGAGCAGTCCCTGCCCTCCCTCCTCACTGCCGCCCTTCAAATCCGTGGAAACCTCAGGCACCCTGGCTTCCCTTTCATCCCAAATTATTTCTGGGTGGATTTCACTCCTTTAGTCTCTCCTTAGAGGCGCTTCCTTCCAGATCTTTAATCTCTGGAGTTGTCCTGCTCTGGAATCACTTCTCTCATTCCCTGATACCCACTCAGAGCACCCCGGGCAGGGCTAATCCCGCTGCTTTCCTGGGATTTGAGCGTTGGGAAAATGAGATTGGATAATCCCTCAGCTCTGGGTGCAATCCCTCTGTTCTGCACCTCCGGAGAGCCCATCCCAGCTGGAATGCTNAGGCCGGGCTGGACACTGGGGCTGGGAGCAGCCTGGGACAGTGGGAGGTGTCCCTGCCCATGGCAGGGGTGAAATGGGATGATCTCAAAGATCCCTTCCTTCCCAAACCATTCCATGACTCCATAAAAACCCAAATTCCACTCGAGGAGCGCAAAATTCATCCCAGCCGCAGAGCGATGCCTTCACATCCACAGGGGAGGGAGCAAAACCACACAGGACAAACCCCCAAAAGGGATTTTTGCCCCAGAAATTTCCCCCCAGTCCCCACTGCTCCCCAGGGTTTTGCAGCAGCTGTGTAAACCCAAGGAGGAAACTCCTTGGTGACGTTCTGGCAGGAATTTTTGTGTCCTTCCCTTTTTGCCTCCCACCCCTTTCCCCTCACTGCCACCGGCGAGTTTTAGTCAAGGGATAATCTTTGGGGTGCAGTTCCTGAGGGATGGGGGGGCTGAAATGAGGAAAGGAAATTCCCCTCGAGTGTAGATCCGTGTCCATCCCACCCATTTCTTGAAGAACCTGCTGGATATTTAGGAAAACCCTTCCCCACATCCTAAAACAGGAGCCACGTCCGCCTCCTGAAATGTTTGGAATGCCAAGAGTGCGGGTTGTCCTCTTGGGAAAGAGAAAAGCTCTGGGGAAAAACGGGATGGGGTTTTAGGGTCCTAAAGGGGATGGGGGTTTACCCACCATTATCACCTGAGGATCCTAAAAGCGAGGGGGTTTTAACCATCATCATCTCCCGAGAATCCTAAAGGATTTGAGGTTTTAAACACCGTTATCACCTGAGGATCCTAAAGCTGATGGGGTTTTAACCACCATCATCACCTAAGAATCCTAAAGGATTTGGGGTTTTAAGCAGAGTTTTCACCTGAGGATCCTAAAGGTTTTGGGGTTTTAACCACCGTCATCACCCGAGAATCCTAAAGGATTTGGGATTTTAAGCACAGTTTTCACCTGAGAATCCTAAAGGATTTGGGGTTTTAACCATCATCATCTCCCAAGAATCCTAAAGGATTTGGGATTTTAAGCACAGTTTTCACCTGAGGATCCTAAAGGCTTTGGGGTTTTAAAGCACCGTTATCACCTGAGGATCCTAAAGGCTTTGGCGTTTTAAAGCACCGTTATCACCTGAGGATCCTAAAGACGATGGGGTTTTAACCACCGTCATCACCTGAGAATCCTAAAGGATTTGGGGTTTTAAGCACAGTTTTCACCTGAGGATCCTAAAGGCTTTGGGGTTTTAAGCATTATCAGCTGAGGATCCTAAAGACGATGGGGTTTTTACCACTGTTATCACCTGAGGGTCCCTAAAGGGGCTGAAAGTCCTCGGGGAGTTTTTCCAGGATCCCAAATAATCCGATGTTTGGGTTAAAGGTCCCAACTGGAGCCGGGTTTATTTCCCTCTCCTCCCCACCCCTTGCTTTGCATGGAATGAGCTCCAGCACTTTCCCCGCTCCCAGAGGGAACTGTGGCTCTTATCAGAGATCCAAGATTCCCGGAGGGATTTAGGCTCTTCCCAATCCCTGGAAGTCAGGGAGTACTCCATCCACCTGTCCCACCTCATTCCTGGTGGCATTTTGGATAATTTCCCATTGTGCAGGAAATAAGGAGAAATTCACCTTTTTCTTTGCTGGCTGATCATTTTCCCTGTTCACTGTGTCATTATTAGCCCCCAAATAATTTAATCGAGATTTATAGGATATTTTTCAGCTCAGGCAGTGACTCCAAAGCACTAAATATTTGCAGGGATAAAAGTATATTTATGGTGGTGTTTTAAGCGTGGTTTGCTTCTTTGAACCAGCAGCTTAATGAATGAAATTTGTAGGATCGGAGAGGGGGGGTTGGGGCATAAATCAAAGGAATTCAGGTGCAAGAGGTAAGAACTTGCCCAGGGAATATTTACGTGCGTCGTTCAGGCTGTTTAAAATTCACCCCTAAATTGTTGCCGCCTCTCTCCGACACTTCCAAAGCTTTCCTTGGCTGCGATATGGAAAAAAACTCGGGGTTTTGTGGTCGAGGAATTCCGTGCCGCAGAGACGAGGATGGAGATTCCCTTGGGGTTTTTTTTCCCGGCGGGGATAAACTGGTGCCAACATCCAAAGCGGGGAAGTTGTAACACCCGCAGCAGCTCCCAAAACTCCGTCCGAGCGCCCGCCTTAAATTTAGGGACGTAAAAAGCCTCATTATGGGAGAAGCAGCATCAGCTTTGCATCGTTCCCTAGTCCCAAAAGCTGCTTCATTCCCATTTTTCCAGAGCATCTGCACGAAAGGCCGATAAATACCAGGGAGAGCCCTTATCACGCAAAAATAAAATTATAAGGGAGAGGATGAATGGAATTGGCTAAAAAACTACAGAAAAAAAAAAAAACCAACCCAAAACCACAAAAAACCCAACACTAAGCCAAAAAAAAAAAAAACCAAACAAAACCAAACCCAGCCAGGTGCGGGCAGCGCTAATGGGGCTGGAAAATAAACAGCTCGGTCTGCATCAAAATCTCCTCACCGCGGTGTTTGCCCCGGCCGCTCTCTCTTTTTAACTCCTCAACTTCCCTCGCAAAAGCTCCCGCGCAGTGAAAAAGAAAATTGTCGCCTTTAACCCTCAATAAAGTCCCGGTAACGCCGGGAATTGATGGGGAAAATGTAAACACGACGGGTTTTCTGCGTCGCTCCTAAATCGTGGCATTTTCTGGGTCTCTCCACGTGCATGGGGCGCGTTTATTTTGTGTTTGCAGCAAGGAGCTCTCGAATTCAGGCGAGATGCAAAGCAGGGAGCGCAACTCAGCTCGATATATTTAAATATAAAACCCTCCCCGCCTCTTGGCTAAAAAAAGAGAACCAATTAAATGGTGTTTTTTCATGTTTTAGCAGCTGGATGCGCATCAGTAAAATGACTTTTCTTATTTCTGCCGTGGCCCTGAAAAGTTATCAGCCGCCAATACAGCTCAGGTGGTTTTTAGGCTGTGGTTTGTAGCAGCCTGGATATTTCTTTTTTTCCCCGCTTAAAACAGAAAAGCAATTGAAATTCGGGATCGTTTCATGCGAGAAAGTGGAAAACACGGGATGAAAAAAAAAAAATTTAATATAAAGAATAATTTTACAAACTTAGAAAAATTCAGGAACTCGGCGCGGAATAGTTTTAGCACCAAATTCGGCTGCTTGAAAACAAGGACCTGTTGCAAATGCAATGGGCGGACGCTTTTTGGGGGGCGGCGGGACCCGAAAATTGTCCTGGGCAGTGCGGGATGGGCAGTGCGGGATGGGCAGTGCCGGGATGGGCATCCCCGGGTCCCTCCGCCAAGGGACAGCGGGACAGGGGCCACCCGGAGCCCACTCAGGGAAAGACGCTCCTGGCCCGCCCCGCAGGGATGCGGGAAAAGCTTCACCCGGCGCTGGTGCCGGGAATTCGGGCCCCGCGACGCATTCCTCTCGCGGCAGCAGGCGCCGAGTTCTCCCCGCCAGTTTAATTATTTCTTTTCCCAGTTTAATTGCGTTAAACCCCGCAGCATCAAAGGCAGTGACTCGCTGGTGCTCCATCCCCGCATGCCCACGCGTCCCCGCGGAGACTCCCGGCACACCCGAGCATCCGGCGGGGCGGGGGGTGCCCGGGCGGGTGAACGGGGATGCGGGGGGTCTCAGCCCCTGTGAGGACAGGAGGAGGCGAGCTCCCGAGGCCGCAGCGGCCGCTCCAAACCCCAANAGGCGGGTGAGAGTTGGCGGAGGGAAGCGCAAGACAGCGCCGAGAGCGCGGCGGGGACGGGGCGGGATCGCCCCATTCCCGGTGCGGGTTACGCTCGCGGGATCGGCGACCAGCACCCAAAAAAAAAAAAAAAAAAAAAAAAAAAAAAAAAAGAATAATAAAGTTTTGTGNAAAAAAAAATCAAAAGAAGGAAAGAAAGCCACCAAACCTAAAAAACCCCAGCCCGACCCAGCCCGAAAGGACAGCCACGCCTCCACCCAGCATCCTCGCTACCGGCTCCGCGGGCCCAGAGCGACCGGCGGCTGGCGACTCGCTGCTGCTCGTGTGGCTCTGCCCGAGCTGTCCC
>VYXC01007346.1:0-31914 GCA_013397175.1 Platysteira castanea | reverse complement strand
CGCGGCCGCGCCCCGGTAGGGCCGTGATTGGCCGGTGCCCTCCCCGTATGCAAAGCACCGGGGGAATGACATTCCTCCGCACGCCTCCGCCGCCCCGACTCGCTCCCGGCCACCTCCAGCCAGCCCGGCGGCGGCCGCCGGCCGGGCGCGCTCCCACCGCGGCCCCGCGCATCCCAGCAGGAATTCCGCCTTCCCCACGTGAAGCGCCGGCAGCTCCCCGCCGTGGAAACGCGCTCGGGCCGAGCGCTGCTCTCTAAACCCGGCTGGCAACTCTGGGGGTTGGATCGCGCCCGGCGCTTTCCGCCTCTCTCGTCGCTGTGGGGTCAGCGGCTCCGCCACCCCCTCCCGCCGCCTCCTCGTTTTGCGGAAGGAAAGATTTCACCCGTTCAGAAGCAGCGACTTTGCTGAGTGGTGGTTTTTTTTTCTCTCTCTCTCTCTTTTTGAATTTTTACTTTTTTAATTGTCGCCGGTGGTTTTGGTTTTCTGTGTGCGCGTCGGGCTCCATCCCGCAGGACGAGAGGGAGAAAAGCCATGTTTCCCAAAGCGGGCTTCCACCTGCTGCGGTTCAAATCTTGTTAAGCAGCCGGTTCCTGTGGCCGAATTAGAGGAAGACTGTCTGAGATACTGAAAAAAAAAAAAAAGAGAATTGGCAACGAGCGCCGAAGTTGTTGCAGACTGTTGGTTTGACTGCCGGGGAGGACGTGAGTGGGAGAGAGAGAGCGCTGTTGCACACACAAAACCACAGAGAGAACCCACAATTTAACCAACATCCCCAACCCCAAGTTTTCAGCTGTTGGACGTCTCAGCCTCGGCGCTTGCGATCGGCTGGGACCTTTCTTTAAACTGAGGAAAGGCGTTAAACCAAAGCCAAGTCCAAAGATAGAAATTTGAAGCTCGAGTGCCATCTCAAAGCTTTTCTTTGCTTTTCTTTTTCTCCCCCCCCCTTTTTGCGCAAGAATGATTGCAAGGTCGTGACACGAGCGCTCTTAGAGCAACGCCAACCGAACTACTGAAGCTCATTTTCAAGGCTGCTTGAAAAAAAAAAAAAAAAGAAAATCTCGCGGAGAACATTAATGGATTCCTGTTGTGTTTAAATTCTCTACAGATTCTATTGTAAATATTTGATGAAGTCCGGTAGATGTGCGTGTGCGTGAGTGTGTGGCCGTGAATTTATATCCGCAGTTGTAGCCAGCTGACCTTTGATCAGCAAGCCGAGCTCGCGATCCGCCTCCTCTGAAGAACAACCCCGAATTTCTCTCCAAGAGCGATTTTTGCCTCCGGAAGACGCCGGCGCATTTTGGTTTCTCTTGGGACCGGAGAGAAATCACCTGGAAGAAACTGGGAAGCGCCGGCTCTGCGCGTGTTTCTGACCGCGTCCCGCGCTCGCCTCCCTATTTTCATTTTTCCCTGGGAGTTTGGGATGAGCTTTCTCCCCGCTAACTTTCCGCTTCCCGGCCGCGGACTCGATGCGCGGTAAAGCCGCGCCCGCACGACCCTCGCGCTTATCGGATTAACGGGATCTGTTCCGCCTCGCCAGGAAGCCAAGAGTTAAGGCTCGGCGTGCTCGCTTGTCGGCAAAAAATTAACTCGGGGGCCCGGCGTAGGAACAACTTCGCGGCGGGTGCTCAGCCTGCGCCCGTTTATGTTGGTCCCCAGAGAGCGGCTCGCTGAGGAGTTGCGCTCGCGTGGCCGCTCTGTAGGAACTCGGTGGCGGTGCGTGGCTCTAAAGGCTTGTTGTGATGCGTATCCCCGTAGATACCAGCACCAGCCGCCGCTTCACGCCGCCCTCCACCACGCTGAGCCCGGGGAAGATGAGCGAGCCGCTGCCGCTGCCCGGCGCCGAGCACAGCGGGGCTTTGCCGGGGAAGCTGCGCAGCGCCGACCGCAGCATGGTGGAGGTCCTGGCGGATCACCCCGGGGAGCTGGTGCGCACCGACAGCCCCAACTTCCTCTGCTCCGTGCTGCCCACGCACTGGCGCTGCAACAAGACGCTGCCCATCGCCTTCAAGGTAGGTTTTGGGCAGGGGTGGGTGGGGACGGNGATGCGCGTCCCGGGATTGGGGGGCTCGGATCCGCATCCGGCTCGCTCCGCTGGGGAAGCCGAAGCGGCTCCGCGCTTCCCTCCTTCCATTCTTTCCTTTCCCTCCTTCCTTCCATCCTTTTCTTCATTACATCCTTTCCATCTCTCCTTCTATCCTTTCCCTCCTTTATTCCATCCTTTCCTTCATTCCACCCTTTCCCTCCTTCTTTCCACTCTTTCCCTCCTTCCTTCCATCCTTTCCATCTCTCCCTCCATCCTTTCCCTCCTTCCCTCTCCCGGCCGCGCTCCGGGCAGGAGCGGTGGCAGCCGGGGGAACGCGCAGGGCTGGGAAAGCTCCGTGCAGCCTCTGCCTCCCTCTCTCTTCTCCCCATTCATAGCTCTGGCAGGGACAGGCGGCTCTGCTCAAGGGGAAAAAAAAAAAGGAAATAAGTTTTTAAAAAAGCCAGACCCGCGGAGTTTGGCTGCGCTGGGGAGCAGATGCCGCAGATGGATGCGGGCGGCCCGGAACTGAAGGAGCCCCGGGATCCCCCAGAAGTCGCCCAGGGCTGTGGCGGGTCCCCGCTGCCACCCACGGGGGACACCCGCCCGCAGCCCCGGCCCCGCTCGGGACCTGCCGGGTTTCCCCTGCCAGGGACTCTCGGAGGCAGAAAACACCACAAAACAACGCAGCGACAATCCCCAAAACCCACATTTCCTCTTTTACTGGCTGGTTTTAATCACAGCAAAAGTCGCGGCCTAACCCGGGCAGACCGCTTGGAGTTCTGCCCCCGTTTCCAGAGTCTCTTGCTAAATCGAAGTAAAATCCGGGAAAAAGATGGGGAGAAGGGAATGGGAGAGCACATCCCGGGCCCCTCCTGTCCCGGGCCACCGGGACTTTGCCGGGCGGTGCGGGGGATGCTCGTGGCGCTTTCCTCCCTCCCCGTTACCCGGCTCCCGGGAAAATTATACTCCCTTGGAGCAAAACCATCGTCCCCTCGCTCATGCTCTTTTTCTGACTCGGGACTGTCGCTGCCTCCCTGAACTCGCTGCTTCTCTCGCTGCTGCTGTAGATTGGCTCCCGAGCGAGGGGAGGAAAAGGTAATTACTGTCGTTATCCTTTTATCCGGGCCGGGAGCCGCACAGACACGCAGCTCCCGGGAGCCCCCGGGCTTTGATTTAGGATCGGGATCTGTCAAGCCTGGGCTTTCGATAAACCCCGGCTGCCTCGGCACAACTTTTTTGTGTTGAAGGCCACCAGATTCGAGTCTTTCCGAGGGTTTTTTTGGGAGAGGAGAAACGAGGGAGAAGGGAATCAGCTCAGCTTTGGGAAATGCTGCTGACGAGGCGGCTTTAGGCAAAAGTTTTATTATGTCTGGTCTTGCTGCAGGCAGATAAGAGCCGGGGCAAAGGGAAGAGCTGATCACGGGGTCACTTCCTAAATTCCCACATTTAGATTAATTATTACACTCTTACCCACGCACCAGGAGGCTGCTGTTAATTACCCGGCAAGTTTTCCTCCTGGGAGGCAGAAGTCCGGGAGTGGAAGCCGCTCCGCCCCGCCGGGAAGGGAGATAAGAGGAATCCCGGTTTTTCCTGGGGGATCCCAGTCCCGGTCACCTCCCGGCGTGGCGGAGGAAGGAGAGGAGAGGTGGCTCTTCCTTCTCCTGTCCGATCACTCTCCTGCTGTAGCTGTAAATGCCCTGATGATGTGGGAATTGCCGCTGGAAAAAAATTCCAGGGGGTTTCAGAGACGCCCGCGGCCGCTTTCCCTCCTCTGCCCCCGCCCGCAGCCTCAGTGTTCAGCCCGCTCCCGCCGCGGCTTCTCCGGGAGTTTGGAATACTGGGATAATTTAACCTGGAAAAAATGAATCCAATCGATCCTAAAAGCAGGAAACGGTTTTATTAGGACAGCCTGGAAGGGTGGGCTGGGAGGCACCTGCTGGCCAGGGCGCTCTGTGTTCCTCCTGTTCACCCCCCGAATTCTCCCTCCGTGGACGGCTGGGAAATAAATCCTGAAATAATTCGCCACATCTCAGGGGTTTTCTACTGAATCTTAAACATTTGCAAAGGCTTTTTTAAAAATCGGGGTTTTTCAGACCATTTGGCCCAGGGAGAAGCAAAATAATTCGGTTCAGGTCATTCCTCTGCTGCCAGGATTTTATTTGCATCCGAGAAAACGCGCTGAGTTTCACCAAGTATTTGTTATTTTTATTCATTGTGTGAATAAAAAAGAGAGAGACAGAGAGTTTTCTCCTCACATTTAGAGAAATCCACTCGTGATGCTTGAGCGGCAGGGTCAGGATATTATTTCAAACCCAAATGATCAATTTTCATTGGTTTTTCCTAAATTTAAGAACAATTCTAAGAAACTTAGGGAAAAAATACACCATGACCAACAAGGTGCCACATAAATTCATCGTCCAAGTGCTGCTAAGAATCCAAATCTTAAATTTAAGAGGCCAATTTGGATTAATTGAAGAAGTAAATTTAGATTCCCCACAGCACTGCAGCCCTGATTCTCCTCTCACTCCTCAGGAAATACAAACGTTTAGAGGTAAAAAGTCCAACAAAGTCCTTGATAACTCCAGTAACAAGTCCCAGCTTATCTGTTTAGTCTTTTTTCTAATGTAAATATTTGTATTTCTGTTTCTATTGTCTGTGACTTTCAGGTCCAGTTTCTTTTCTGGGCTGGGTCAGTTTTTGACTCGTTTCTAAGATTTTCTTCATGTTTTCTATCCCCGAGGTTGCCTCTGGTGGGATTTGAAAGCTTTAAAATATTTCTGTCAGAGACGACTGGCCCTGGATACACGAAAAACTTGGGGAAAGCTTCAAATCCTGCCGTAAATTCCCTTAAATTAAATATTTGCATGGCAGGGTAATGCCCTGATTTTCCCTTTTCCCTTTTTTGCCCCTATTAGATGTGGATACATTAAGGTTTTGCAGGAATTTTTAAGAACTGCCTGCGGAGTTGCTGATTTTGTGAAGATTTCCAAGCTTCAACATCTCCAGCAGGGCCTCGTTTCTGCCAAAATCAGGGAAAAGCTGAGCCGAGAGCAGGCCCAAAAACCAAATTACAGCACAGAGAGGAGAACAAAAAGCCCAAATTCAGGGCCGGGGAGGAACGGGGAAAGAGGAAGTTGAAATAGAGATGTAAAGAGGGAATTTTGACCCAGAGATTTGAGCTTTGCATGTGGAAGTGAAAATCAGGGTTAGGGCTGAGCAGAGGGAGAGCACAGAAGTGAAAAGCTCGGCCTCATGTGGAGGAAAAGCTGGGAAATACCTGAAACTGGGGGATTCTCTCATATTTTGGGAGGTGGCTGCAGCTGGGGAATAAAACTCAGGGATGAATCAAGTAAAGGAGCCGCTGATCCTGTTTTTAAAGAACAACCGGGTCAGAAAAGAGAAATAAAACCAGTTTGTGACAAACTTCAGCCAATTGTAACAGCCTGGACTGAAGTCAGAAAATGTTAAGAGGAAGGAAAAATCTCGACCTGCAACTCAGAGGACGCAATGAGGGCTGGTTCCTCTTCCAGAGGGCAAAAGAGGAATTAAAAACAAGCTGGATTTTTATCTCTGGGTTTGGTTTTTTAGGGTTTGGGGGGTTTTTTTGGTGGTAGTGCTGGGCTCGCTGCTGGGGAATTGGGGAAATAATAATGGGCTCTTAAGAAAACCTGACAAGGTAATTCCAGCTCTGATTTTTGTCAGAGGATGTGGAGAGAGATCCCAGGTATCCATGGAATTCCAGCATGTTGAATTTGTTTGGGGAATTCGAGTAGATGAAATAAAAATTAAATTATTCATCCTTAAACCAGTGTGAACAATGGAAACAAATCAGAATATTTAAGTTCAGAAATCTTTATCTCTCTCATCAAAAACCCAGTGAATCCCGTGCTCCCAAGCATTTGATGGATTCTGGCACCAAGGAGCACAAATATTTTGGGAAAATTTGGCAGATTTCCTTAGTTCAGGTCATGATTTCCATCCATCCACTCGAGGGTGAGGGCTGAAAATTATTTGCTTCTTGCTCCTAAAGGAAAATAAGGAATTGTTCAGTAAATTGGGATTAAAGGTTTGATTGAGGCCCAGTTCTGGATTTCTGCTTGGGCAGCTCTGTTAAGAGCCCCTGCTATAAATCAAACCACGGAGCGCTGTTACTTGAGTTTATTTATTGGCAATTACAGAGATTTTGGGAAGCTCATTTCCTGTATTTTTCATCTCAGAGCGTTTTTCATCTCACATCCAGCTGGGCGTTTTGGAGGTGCATCAATGGAGAGAAACCTCTGTCCAACCATACAGAAAAACCGGGTTTGAAATGGTAGAAATCCACTGTGAGGAGTAAAAAAGATGCATTTAAAATAATATAAATTATGTTGATATAATGATGTAAAAAAAATTCACACTCTTAGGTCCTTCAGTTCTGCAGGGAATGGGGAGAATTTCTGTCCCAGTCTGAAAACATTTCAGTGCAGCAACAAATCAACCACACGATGCCATTTAGCAGTGAGGGGGTGAGGAATTTATCATTTCAGAGCTCAAATCCCATAATCAAATTGACAACCCTTGATTAGAGACTGACAAAGGGGGCAACATCTTGGGGAAGAAGAGGATTTCCATTCCAGATGATTCCCACCTCCTCCAACACCCGCTCGCTCCACCCAGATTTTTACCGCGGATTCTTCCCCCCGTATTTTTCCCCCGTGGCTTTCGGAGGGAAAACGAAGCAATCCGAGCGTTC
Source organism: Platysteira castanea (assembly GCA_013397175.1). Classification (NCBI taxonomy): domain Eukaryota; kingdom Metazoa; phylum Chordata; class Aves; order Passeriformes; genus Platysteira; species Platysteira castanea. Next base: position 25,159 of record VYXC01007346.1, on the reverse strand, counting down.
TCCTCCTTGCTGTTGCAGGTGGTGGCCTTGGGGGACGTCCCGGATGGGACCCTGGTGACGGTGATGGCCGGGAATGACGAGAATTACTCGGCGGAGCTGCGGAACGCCACGGCCGCCATGAAGAACCAGGTGGCGCGGTTCAACGACCTGCGCTTCGTGGGCAGGAGCGGCAGAGGTACGGGGCAGCTTCCAGCTCCTCCTGCGGCATCTTCTGCCTCTGGATGCAGAGTTGGGGATTTTTATCCACTCAGGGATGCTGGGAAATGTGGCAGAGGTCGATTCCATGGGCTGGGTGGGTTGCCGTGTTTCCTCCCGGCCCGTTTTCCGCATCACTGCAATTTTTAAACAGTGAAATCTTTTTGGGAAAATAATTAATACCGCCCAGAGAGGGATGTTTCAACTCTGGCAGATGCCTCCGCTAATTTAGGCAGCACAGCATTCCCCGTGGTTAGGTTTAAGAGGCAGATTTTCAGTTTAAAAGGAGAATTTTCGGCTTGTGGTCATCTCGGGGCTCCCCAGCAGTCTCTGCAAAATCTCACCAAGCTAAGAGTACAAATAATTCCTGCACAGATCTAAAAATTTTGCAGGTTCCTGGCCTGCTGAAGGCTCTTTTTCTGATCTTTTTTTCTCTCGAAATGCAACAGTCCTATTAATTAATGTCTCCTGCAATGTGGATGGGAGAGGCCAGGCAGGACAGAGGGGTTTGAAATCTGATTTACCGTGTCTCTGCCATAACCGGTAGTTACTGCTATAAATAAAAAGGCTTTTGGAGCATAAATAACAAACAAGAGTTGAAGCTGACTTAGATTGGGACTCTATGAAAATATTAGGAAGCTGCAAATAGCACCTGATGCATTGCCTGTGAGTGGGCAAGTGCACAAAGCTTCATCCCAAAAAAATCAACAGAAGGACCCTTCAACACTTCATTCCTTGATCTTAAAGCCCATGAATTCCAAGCCACTGTCCTAACAGTTTATTTTAAATGCTTCCCTTGGTGCTGTGAGGGGACTTGGGGGGAGGTTCAGTCAAACCCCCAAAGAGAAGCCAGCAAACTGTGGCTCAGAAAAAGCTCGGCAGAAGGAGCAGCCTCTCTCTTTTAAGGTCAGGGATGAAAATCCGTCCCATTTCCAATGGGCATCCGTGTGGGATTTTATGTATTTTCCTGTTGTATTTGTCTTTAAAATTGGAACGGGGCACCAAGGTCTTCCAGCGATATTCCAGGACAATTTAGTGACAGGGCAGTGTCTCCTGAACTTCAGGAGGTTTCAATTTGGAGCAATTTGTGCCCTGGTGTCCCTCAGCAGTCAGAGATTTCTGACCCTTCCTCCCCACCTTCCCCTCCCTCTGTCCCCGAGCCATGTCCTGGTTCCACACGGGGATCCCTGAGCGCGTTTCGGGAGAGTCCCAAAGCTGACCCACTTCTGTTCCCAACGGGAGATGTGTCAGGCTGCAGAGCAAGGAAGTTCTCCTGATTATACACCACAGCCTTTCCTCGCCTTTGAAGTGAGGAGCACCCATGGATCCCCTTCCAACACAAACACAGCCCCGGCGCTGGAAAAGCGCGGCCCTGCCGCGGCAGTAAATACATTTTAGGGATAAAATCCAGTTTTCCTCTGGGCCCTGCAGCGTTTTCAGCTGAGGGCACAGAGGCAGCTGTCTCTCAAACTGTGTTGTTTGGGCCGCCTTCAAATGCGCTCGGTGGAAAACACCCGCAGCTGAGAACGTCGCCTCGTAATGCCAGCGAGGAATAATAATAGGGTAATGCAGAGCAAATTATATCCATTTACTGAAAACATGAGAGGTGCTGTAATGTCTAAAAGTATCAGTCATTAAACGTGGTCATTTGGTATATTAAAGGTACCACCTTTTCAGTAAATGGAATTTGCATTATGATTCAGAGCCGACTGTTTAGAAGATTCAAATGAATGGCTGGCAGAGTGCTGGAGAAGCTCATAAAAACAAACCTGTAGTTCAGTTCCTGGCCATGGTAATGAAGCTGGAAATCATAACAGGCGGCTGGGGGAGCCTCAAGGTCAAAATCCAGCAGCTGGGACAAAACAGGGCCTATTTATTGGGAATAGGGAGCGTGGCCGAGCTCTTACCCTGCTCCAGAAGCCCACAGACACCAGCCTGGGGAAGGCAGGTGATATCCAGGTGTGATCCCGAGGAGCCTTTAAGTGGAGGGATTTGGGAATGCTGCGTGCTATTAGTCAGGCTCCCAGCTCAAACATCCTCACCTGGCCGGGCTGCCCATCTTTGGGGCGCTGACTAATGGATGCTTTTGTTTACTCCTGCGCCAGGGGATTGTTTTCCAAAGGCGGGGATTGTTTGCCTTTGTGCGGGGTTTCGGAGCTGCTGTTCTGCGGCATTTGCACAAAGCCTGCAGCAGAAGGTGGCTGCTTCAAAGGCCACTGCTGCCTTTGATACTGGGCTGCAGGAAAAGGAACCCCAAGTTTGTTTGCTGTGGAATATTTGAGCTGGGATCAGCTCAGTGCTGCCGGTGATAATGCCGCGCCAGGGGCGAGCGGGGGCTGAGAGCTCGCGTTGGTTCAGGGCACAGTGGAGGCTCCTTGTGTCCATCGCGGGGTTTAAAATCCCTGTTTTAAATCCCTGATGGAGAACCAGGAGTGGTTTTGAGTGGGGAACATCGGGTGTAAGCCACCCTGGTTAAAATCCCCTTGGCAGCCACAGCTCTGTCCCTTCGGAGGAGGAAATTCCCGTTCTTGGCGCTCTCCATAAATAATTCCAATTTCTTCTGTGAAATCCAGCAAGATGGTTTTACCAAACATTATTTTCCATGTTTTCCTCCTGGGTTTGGGAAGGTCACGAGTCCCCCTGGCCTGGGGGTTGATTTCCCCTAATCCATATTTGGCACCAAGTCTCAGCCAAAGTTTCGGCCTCGTTCCGCGTCCAACACGCAGAGCTTGCCTCGTGCTGCTGAGCCTTGTTGAGAGTTAAAAACCCAAAACATTTGATTTTCTTCACACCCAGAGTGGGAGCTGAGCTATCACAGGTCACCCAAAACCTGGAGATGTGGTAGAAAAAGCAATTTGTTTTTTTTTTTTCCTCAACCAAAGAGATTTCCATTGGATTTGGCCGGGATCCAGGGCTCCGATTCCTCAGCCCAGTTGGAGAATGCTACTGGGCAAACCTGCCCGTCTGGCTCGAGAGCCCCACCGAGTCATTTCGGAAAGAAAAATGTCCTTTTAAAGCTCCAGCCAATCTCAGCCTCCCCCCTTGGCCTGATTACCTGCTTAAAACTAAATTAATCTTGATTTTTCGCCCTCTGCTCATGAACATTCCGAGCTCCCAACTGCTCCTGCTGCGACGTATCCCTGTTTTTTTAGCGGATAAAGAACCGGTTTAGGTCACTCTGATGAAATGGATCTGATGCAAAAAGCCTGACACCGTAGAAGTTCATTGGCTGAAGTGAAAAATAAATAGTTATTTTGGAGAGGGAGAGCTCCGTGGCTTGGGGAACACGACATATTTTCCTCATGGAATCACTAATCCCGGTTCCTATCTTCTCTGTGGGACGTAAGATTCCAAAAATCCCAACAAATAAGCATGTTTTCCAGATGAAAATGATTATTAATGGGTTATCCTAAGAGTAGCTGATGGAGAAGTGTCTTGGCTTGCTGCAGGAGATCTCAATCTAAACCTGAGAGCCGGAGCTCCAGGTTGTAAAAACCACGTCTTGGAAAGGATGGAAAATGAAATCCACGCACGCATTTCCTCAGGATTAGAGGAATCGGTAAATTTTATGGAATTTTTCAATTTCCACTGAGCCAAAGCAGGTGTAGAACACGAGAGGTTTCACCAAGCAGAATTTCTGCCAGCGGGACTCTTCCTTCTGGATATCGTTCTCAGGGAAAGAAAATTCACTCTGAGACAAAATCTCAAAAACACTCAAACTCCAAAAATTACTGGCCAGGATTCCAAATCCAATTATTTTTATTGGTTTTCCCAAGCCAGAATTTTGCTCCTTCTGTGCAGCTTCGCTTCGTGGCTGCGTTATTGGAGCCCTTGGTTGAAGTTGATTTCGTTTGTTTTGACTTAAATGCACTCAGAATGATAAAAGTATGTGCAAAAACAGAGGGTGCTGCTCTTCAGCAGGGTCGTAAAACCAGTATTAAGCAGGCGTCCAGGTTCTGATCCAAGCCTTTGGAATGCTGCAGGGGACGTGGGATCAGATCCTGGAGTCACAATAAGCAGAGTTTGCCAGATGGGATGGAAATAGGAGAAATCCAACAGCAATCGACTGAAAAAAAAGGTCAATTGATAGAGTTTAAAACAAAATATCTATTTAGAGTCTGGATTGATAAGGATGTGGCAACTGAAGGATGCTACAGCCAGCGGGAGGGAGGTTTGGCTGCAGAGAGATGGGGATTTTCTTTGGATATTGGGAAGAAATTCTTCCCTGTGAGGGTGGCGAGGGGCTGGAATGGATTTCCCAGAGAAGCTGTGGCTGCCCCTGGATCCCTGGAAGTGTCCAAGGCCAGCTTGGAGCAACCTGGGGTAGTGAAAGGTATCCCTGCCCAGGGAACGGGATGATCTCTAGTGCTCCTTCCAATCCAAACCATTCCATGATTTTATGGCTCAGTGAAAGGAAGGGGCTGTGCCCTGGGCGTGTGTTAGAGGACAAGGACTCTTCTCCCTCCATTCTGCTCTGAACGGGGAATTTTTCCCTAAAAAACAGAGGCCAGGAGTGATAATTTTATTTTTAAGTGATTTGGGGTGTCTTGGTCACATCTTTAATTTGAGTCAGGATTTCTGTGCAATCCCAGTGAGGCTGAGCAGCAAACCCAGCCCTCCAAAGGGATGGAAACTGGGCTGGGATGCAGGGGCAGGAGGACAGGAGAGGAGAAGCCTTTCCCAGTGCCTGAGGTGCTCCCTCGCTCTGAGCAGCTGGATTTGGGAATCCCCGATTGTGGAATTAACTCCATGGATGATGCAGCTCCATGCAGGGGTTGAACTCCCAAAATCCATCCTGTGGGATGAGGCTGAGCAGCTTCTTCCAGCGCTTCTTCCAGCTCCCTCGCTCTGAGCAGCCAAATTTGAGAATCCCTGATTGCGGAATTAACTCCCTGGATGATGCTGCTCCTCACAGGGGACTCCCAAAAACCATCCTGTGGGATGAGGCTGAGCAGCAAACCCGGCCCTCCAAAGGGATGGAAACTGGGCAGGGATGCAGTGGGAGGAGGAGAGGAGAGGGGAGCGGAGGGGAGAGGAGAGGACACGCGATCCCCNCCTGATTGCGGAATTAACTCCCTGGATGATGCTGCTCCTCACAGGGGACTCCCAAAAACCATCCTGTGGGATGAGGCTGAGCAGCAAACCCGGCCCTCCAAAGGGATGGAAACTGGGCAGGGATGCAGTGGGAGGAGGAGAGGAGAGAGGAGAGGAGTGGAGAGGAGAGGAGAGGAGAGGAGAAGCTTCTCCCAGTGCCCGAGGTGCTCCCTTACTCTGAGCAGCTGGATTTGGGAATCCCTGATTGTGGAATTAACCCCACGGATGATGCTGCTCCTCAGAGGGGTTGGACTCCCAAAAATAACCTTGTGGGATGAGGCTGAGCAGCAAACCCAGCCCTCCAAGGGGATGCAGTGGAAGTAGGAGAGGAGAGGAAAACCCCTTCCCAGTGCCTCAGGTGCCAGGGGCTTGCTCCAAGCAGCTGGATTTGGGAATCCCTGATTGTGGAATTAACCCCACGGATGATGCTGCTCCACGCAGGGGTTGCACCCCCAAAACCCATCCCATGGGATGAGGCTGAGCTAGAGGCTCTGCCAGCACCCAAAACCCCTCTCTGTGCCGCGTCACTGAAAATTTCACCCGGGAGAAAAACCTCCCGCTCCGAGCGCGTCAACAGGAGAAAAATAATGGCAGAGGGCTCGGAGAACTTCCTGTCTCCGGGAGCATTCCTGCTGTAAACAGTGGCCATGCCAAGTGCTGAACCACTGCCCTCAGTCCAATAACAATAAATCTATTTTTTGGTCCCGCACTGGGCATTTTTGCAGCAGCGAGGATGAGGCAGACGCCGTCCTCGGAGCGTTCTCCCCGTTTGTTTTTTGCCCTGATGAAAAGGGCTTCCCAGAAGGTTGTTTAGGGAAAACAAAGTACCTCTCGAGATGCAAAGGTTACATAGTTTCGGGAGAGCTGTTTGCCCTGCAGCTTTTTTTCTCTCGTTGGTTTTGTATTTTTTTGAAATTTGTTTTGATTTTGCTGTTTAGGTTTTGGTGCCGCCCTTCAGAGCTGGTGGAGTTCTGGTCAAAATCTCCAGATTTTTTCGGGGTGCCTCTATTTGTTGTCCCCACATCCCAACTCCAATAAGAGCAGCTATGTTGTCACCAAAATAAAATCCTGCTGGGAGAGAAATCAGGCTTAGGGTTGGCCCGAGAACTTGAGTAGGAGTGAGGATGCTGCAAATCAGTGGCTCACAATTGCTGTCAAGAAAGCCTTTTCCAGCACAATCATGTGCAGAAACCCTCATCCGGCTGAATCAGTCTCTGTTCCCTTCCAAAAACCCTTTAGGAGCAGGAAAAGATATTAAAAATAGATTTTTTAAAATTTTCTATTCTCTTAATGCTGCGCCTCTCCGCACTTTTTGCCCCCATCCTGCTTCCCCAATGTTTTTCCCACCATATTATTTCCACACCGTTTTCTCAGCCTCTCCAAATAGTTATTCCCTTCATCTCTGCCCCCTTTCCTCCCTCTCTTGAGGATATTCCTGGGAGTCCCCTCGGAGAGCTGCAGCCTCTGGACACGGGGTGGGAATTCCATGCGAGCCTTTAGCACCGGGGCAGGTTTTGGGCTCCAAAAAAAGGATGCAAGGAACGATCCTAAATTCCTGTTGCCTTTTCCCACCGAACCTGCCGTGTGGGGAGGGTGAGGGAGGAGGTTCTGGAGAGGGAAAGAGGAGGGAAGCAGCTGCCTGGAAGGCTCAGAGCCATGAGAGCTCTCCAGCGGGGCGGTGCTTGGAGCTGTGTACGTCCACATCAGTTCCCTTCAAGTTTAGGGAGGAACTGAAGGAAAAGCTTTGGCAAAGCCACGGATTTTCCACAGGCTGGGCTTGAAGCACTAAGCCCTGTCCATCTCCAAGGCCACGGAGCTGGCTCTGGGGGAAGCTGGCAGCTGCCAGGTTGGTAATGGCAGCATTATCCCCAATCCCTGGGTCTCCATCGAGTGACCCCGGGGCTGTTCCCAGCTCTGGGATCAATGTGCTCTGCATTAGCGGGATGGCAGCCTGGAGAGTCCTTGCTCCAAGGAAATCAGCTCCGAGGGAACACTCCCAGGGCAGCTTCCAGGCTCAGAGAGCTGCTGGAGAAAGGAATTGTCAGGTTGGGATCGATCCGATTCCGCTGCAGGTGGGATTCCTCCCTGCTGGAGTGTCAGTGATGGTGCTGGAAGTGCTCCTCGCTTTTCCTGGTCAGATAGGGTGCTGCTCTTCCAGGGAATCCACACCTTCCTGGCTCCCTGGAGCTGGGGCCTCTGCCTGAGGCCGTGTCCTGGGGTCACCAGTGCTCCACAGGGCAGGGAGAGGGTTTGTTCCCAGCTCCGGCACTGCGCCATGGAATCATGGAATGGTTTGGGAAGGGAGGGATCTTAAAGATCGCCTCATTCCCACCCCCCTGCCACAGGCAGGGACACCTCCCACTCTCCCAGGCTGTTCAGAACCACATCCAGCCTGGCCTTGGGCACTGCCAGGGATCCAGGGGCAGCCACAGCTGCTCTGGGCACCCTGGGCCAGGGTCTGCCCACCCTGCCAGGGAACAATTCCTGCCCAAGATCCCATCCAGCCCTGCCCTCTGGCACTGGGAAGCCATTCCCTGGCTCCTGGCCCTGCAGCCCTTGGCAATTGTCTCTCTTCATTCCTTGGAGAAGAGCAGCAGCTTCCAAACCAAGGAGAAGGGACAAAAGCTGCAGGTCAAGGCCAGCTGACCCCTCTGTGGCCTGGAGGGCTTGGGGGTGTTTTTTAGGAGAAGCCCCCTCAGAAACCCCCCTGGATTGGGGGAATGGCAGAGGGGAGAGGTGCAGTTTTGGACTGAAGCGTTTGAATCCAGCCTGGATCTCACTTCAGATGGATAAATCCGCTCATGAAGCTGGGCCTTAACCTCTCCATGTCTCTGTCATCCCTATAAAGTCTGGGGGATAATTTCTACCTCAAAAAGCTGATGAATGGTCTGAAATTATAGCTGGGCTCAGGGCTATTATTAAGCTTAAGGATCCTAAGGCATTTTCAGTGAGAAGGTGGGAGCAGCTTTGCACTGGAGCCATTTCATCCTGAACTGTCCTTTCCAGCTGCTGTTCCTGTTTTTCCCTTTCCCTGCACTCCTCAGTGGTGACACAGCAGCCAGGGCAGTTTGTGGACAGAGCTGGATGCACTCTGTGAAGGCCAGGTCATTTCTGACCAAGCTCTGGGCCAGGCGAGCATTTCATTTAAAACAAAAATGATTTTGCTCTGAGGGAAAAAAATCCAAATTCCCTGATATTTACATCTCAGCTTGGAAGCAAAGATTCAGGGTTTGGGGTAGCCCGTGCATAGAAGCATCAGAAATTTCCATTAGAGCCATTTTGAGGGAAAAAAATCCAAATTCCCTGATATTTACATCTCAGCTTGGAAGCAAAGATTCAGGGTTTGGGGTAGCCCGTGCATAGAAGCATCAGAAATTTCCATTAGAGCCATTTTGAGGGAAAAAAATCCAAATTCCCTGATATTTACATCTCAGCTTGGAAGCAAAGATTCAGGGTTTGGGGTAGCCCGTGCATAGAAGCATCAGAAATTTCCATTAGAGCCATTTTGAGGGAAAAAAATAATTCCACCCTCTCCAAATGTGTGTTCGAACGTTATGTTTGTGGAAATTGAGTAGCTATATTTCAAGCATTAAAATATTTTAATAATAATCGTTGCTTCTAAGGGTTCCACGTGAGCAGGGGCCAGGCACCCCAAGCATTTTATTCATGCTGTGCTGTAATTATTGTCTCCACCCAAGTTCATAAGAATTTTATAGTGGTTACTGCAGCAGCTCCACTAAGAGGTAGAGGCTGCTTGGCTTTTCCAGTAAAAGGTCTTCCTTCCTCCCCTTGCTCTGTGGATTTAATGCTTTAATCCATTTTGGAAACTTGATCCGCAGGCTTTCAGTCTCAGGCAGCGTCCCACCCCAAAAATTCAGCCCCAGCAGGTCACGGGGGTTGTCTTTGAGGGCAGAAAGGAAAATTATCCCGCAGAGACTGGGTGACTCTGGTGCAGAGACATCCCCAGAAACCAGCTCCACCCCAGTGCCCACAGCTGGGGTTTCCACAGGGCCTCGGGATGCTGAAACACAAATCGTGGTCCTGGCAGCCAAATTCCTCCCACAGCTCCCAACAGTCCCACTCTGGAACTGGCTGTGACCACCCAGGGGCTTTCCTGCTGGGTTGGTGTTTGGGGTGGTTGGTGTTGGCAGGCAGAGGTGGCTCAGCTGTGGCAGCTCCTGGGTGTCACCCTGAGGTGGCTTTTGTGCCCCTGTGCCCCACTCAGGTGAGAGCCCACCTGCAGAGCTGCCCCAGCCCTGGGGCCCAGCACAGGGAGGCCGTGGAGCTGCTGGAGAGAGGCCAGAGGAGGCACCAGGATGAGCAGAGGGATGGAGCAGCTCTGCTGGGAGCAAAGGCTGCCAGAGCTGGGATTGTTCAGCCTGGAGAGGAGAAGCTCTGGGCTGAGCTCAGGGTGGCCTTGCAGGGCCTGAAGGAGCCCCAGGAAGCATGGAGAGAGACAATTGCCAAGGGCTGCAGGGCCAGGAGCCAGGGAATGGCTTCCCAGTGCCAGAGGGCAGGGCTGGGTGGGATCTTGGGCAGGAATTGTTCCCTGGGAGGGTGGGCAGGCCCTGGCCCAGGGTGCCCAGAGCAGCTGTGGCTGCCCCTGGATCCCTGGCAGTGGCCAAGGCCAGGCTGGACCCTGGGGCTGGGAGCAGCCTGGGACAGTGGGAGGTGTCCCTGCCCATGGCAGTGGGAATGAGATGATTTTTAAGGTCCCTCCAAACCCCACCATTCTGGGATTCTGCTGTAGGACATCCCATCTTTCACAGCACAGTCACAGAAAAATCCCACGAAGGGGCAGAAGCAGCAGCCTGAGAGAGGGAGAACGCAGGAATCCAGCTGGGACTCCTGTCTCACATCCCAGCCAGGAGCTTTTCCAAGGAATGCACATCCAACCCAAGCTGCTGGAGGAGTGAAGAGCCATCAGGTGCCACCAGGCTGCCCTTTTCCACCTTTGCTCAGGCTGCCAGGGAGGGGATTAGCACAAGATGCTGTCACCACCACAGCACGCACGGCCTGGGGAAGTGAAACCCCTCAGCAGCACAGAAGTGAAACTGGCTGCACACAAATCGCCAAATTCAAGCGTAAACATCTCTCCCCCACCAAAAAAAAAGCAAAAAACCCCACGGACAGAAAAATCGTGGCTGTTTCAGTGACCTCAGTCCCACCCTCGCAACGCTCGGCAGGGTGAGCAAGCCCTGCTGTGCAAGGGAGAGGCTTTGAGGGCTCCAGGTGAAATGCTGAAGGTCCAGGAAGGGACAAAAAGCAGCATTCGAGGAGAAATGTGATTTTAAAAATGGCACTGACACATTTCTGGGATGCTGGGTTCTGGCATTTTTTGTTTCTCCCGTCAGGAAGATGTTGTTCTGTTTCTCTGAGGGAAGGGATTTGAATGTTGCACCACTGCAGCCCAAGAAAAGAGGGGGGAAAGTGACTTTGGAACCTCCCTTCCACCTCCTTGAGGGAGCTGAGATTTCAGGGAGCAGCCCCAGGCTCTTCCAGGGAAACTTCCCAAGATATTTGTGCTCTTTTGGTGTTCTGGGATCCACTTGAAACTCCTCTGAGGATCCCCCCAAGTCTTTCCATCCCTCGATTCAGGCGCTGGCTCTCCCAGGGAGCAGCCCCAGCCTCCTGCAAGGAACCTGCCCATGCCAATTTTTCTCTTCTCATGGAACCTGAGATTCCTCCCAGGCATTTTTTTGGGGGGAAGCCTTTTCAAATCTCCTCCACAGAACTGAAATCCCAGGACAGCAGCAAAACTCAGGGTCTGAGTCAGCTCGATCCGAACAGCTGGAAAACAACACCAAGTGCAGCAGCAGCAGCAGCTTCCACATCTGCCTGGGTCAATATTTCATGTCCACAGCTCAGGATGAGGCTTTTGACTTCTGGAAGAAGCAGAGTGGCAGGGAAAATCTCCATGAGATCAACAGGGACTTCCCTTATCACCCCAGCAAGGTGGAATTTGATTTGAGTGCCCGCTGAGCTTGATGAGGTCTCTGTTAAGGTTCCTTGATTTTGGTGATGTAATTTGGTTGCTCAATGTAATTCCTGCGCTGCCTCGGGTTAAAAGTGCCACCATAATTGGCACATCTTGGCCCAGCACCATCGTTTGGACTTCCCCAAAATAATTGAAAGGATTCCACCCCTAGACACAACCTTCTCCTGGCTCTGGGAATGCCACAGCGGCCCTGCTGCTTTCCATCCCAGAAATGGAGTTGTTAGGCAGGAAAAAAACTTGGAGAATGGGAGGGAAAGAGTGTGGAGGGCATGTCTGGAGTGCTGCAGGGAGTTCCAAACCAAGTGGAAAGGGGAAAAGCCAGCACGAGGCATATTCCTGCAGGAATGAGGTGCTTTTCCATCCTTATTGCATAAAAAAATTAGGATTTGGGAGCTGGGAAGGAAAGGGAAAGGGAAAAGCCCAGACCAGCTGTGTCCCTGCAGGAATGAGGTGCTTTTCCATCCTTATTGCATAAAAAAATTAGGATTTGGGAGCTGGGAAGGAAAGGAAAGGGGAAATGCCAGGACCAGCTCTGTTTCTGCAGGAATGAGCTGCTTTTCCACCTTTATTCCAAAAAATTTAGGATTTGGGAGCTGCGAAGGAAAGAGAAGGGGAAAAGCCAGGACCAGCTGTGTTCCTGCAGGAATGAGCTGCTTTTCCAACCTAACTGCACGAAAAGTCAGGATTTGGGAGCTGGGGAGGAAAGGAAAAGGGAAAAGCCAGCACAAACAATTTCCCAGCAGGAATGAGCCACTTTTCCACCTTTATTACATAAAAAATTTAGGATTTGGGAGCTGGGAAGGAAAAGAAAAGCAAAAAGCCACAGCCAGCTGTGTTCCTGCAGGAATGAGCTGCTTTTCCACAAATAATGCAAAAAGAATCAGGATTTGGGAGCTGGGAAGGAAAGGAAAAGGGATAAGCCACAACCAGCTGTGTTCCTGCAGGAATGAGCTGCTTTTCCACCTTTATTACATAAAAAAGTTAGGATTTGGGAGCTGGGGAGGAACGGAAAAGGGAAAAGCCAGCACAAACAATTTCCCAGCAGGAATGAGCCACTTTTCCACCTTTATTACATAAAAAAGTTAGGATTTGGGAGCTGGGGAGGAAAGGGAAGGGGAAAAGCCAGCACCAACAATTTCCCTGCAGGACCAAGCTGCTTTTCCACCCTTATCGCACAAAAATCCTGTATTTCTGGGGATTCCAGTTTGCAGCAGGACCCCTTTTGGCCCCATAGAAATCCAGAACAAAACATTTATTGATTTAGAGCACTGGGGATTTCATTCTGGGTAAGGAGACGCTGTGCAAACACAGAGAGAAGAACTTCCTGGAGTGAGACACTCGGCAGAAACGCTCCCAAGTGCGGGTTTATCTGAGCCAGGCAGCTTTGGCAGGAGGGAAGGGGGTGTATTTCCCAAATTTCCAGCTTGATACAGGCTTAAACCCTAAAAAAAAATCCCTAAAAACACACAAACAGCTCTGTTCCCCTCTGGGACTGGTTTGCATGGGGAGTTTTGGAATCATGGAGTGGTTTGGGTTGGAAGGGACCTTAAAAATCATCCAGTGCCACGGGCAGGGACACCTTCCACTATCCCAGGGTGCTCCAAGCTGGCTTTGGGTGCTTCCAGGGATGGGACAGCCACAGCTTTTCTGTGCCAGCACCTCCCCCTCTCACAGGGAAAAATTCCTTCCCAAAATCCCACCTAACCCTTCCTTCCTCCGTCTTAAACCATCCCTGTCCCTCCACGCCTTGTCCCAAGACCCTCTCCAGCTGTTTTGGAGCTCCTTTAGGCACCAGAAGAGGCTCTGAGTTCTCCCTGGGGCTTTTTTTTGGGCCACCACCCTCACTGGGGTGTTTGCACCGTTGGTTTGCGGTGGTCACAATTTACAAACCATTCCCAGCTCGGAGCAGCTGAGGTCAATAGCAGCTTTGTTTCATATTTAAATCCAGTGGCCTCTGCGGTGCTGCTGGTAAACAAATCGTGGTGTTTTTTCTGATGCCTCTCGCTCCAGCTGCAGCTTGATTTTTTTTTCCTGATGAAACAGCACCAGAGCAAACGTAAGAGGCAAAATTTTATTCTGTGCCAAACCATCGCTGGTGGCAGGAGAAAAAAAAAAGCCACCACCTGAGCACTGAATTTTGCCACGTGCAGGCTTTGAACACCTGCAAAACCCTTTCACTCCTGGGAGGAGCAGAAGTAAACTCAGGAAAATCAGCCCTTCTCCTCCTGCTGATCAGATCTGGAGTGCTCGGAGGGGAGAACCAGCCACAGCTGGCCCCAGGGTCTGCCAGGTGACATTTGGGGGTAGGTTTGGAATGTCTGGGTGGCATCCTGGAGATGGTTAAAGGCAGGAGAGCTCCTGGCCTTGGCAGAGAGCCAGGGAGATGCTGTAGGGAACCATAAAATTGGGAAAATTTATCATTTGGCGTGGTTTAATAGCGGTGCACAGGGGCTAAAAAGTCGAAACTGGATTAAAAAAAAAAACCAAATAAAATCATCCTCTTTCTTCCTAGAACCTGGAATTCTCTCCCTAAGTGAACAGAAATGGCTGTAATGTCATTTGTGTTGCATTTGTGCCTCACATTTCAGAGTTTTCCACCCATACCTTTTGTCTTTGTCAGCACAGACATTCCTGGCTGCTTTCCTTCTTTTTTCCCTTCTGTTTTTCCTTCTCTTTATCTAATAATTTTATCTAATAATAATTTTACGTAACAATTTTTTAAAAGAAAAAGAAAACCCCAAACAACCAAACCAAATTTAACGGCACGAATGTTCATTAGGACAAAGCCCAAAAGTAAAAGGCAGTGATTACACCGACCCCATCCCTTTGTCTGCCTTTTTCTCCCCCCTTCCACAGCCAAATTTCCCAAGTTTTCACTCCATTTTTTTCTGGTCCCATTGGGATCACCCTTTATCCATGGATTCGATGACTTTTTCTACCAGAGAAAAAAAATGGATCGAAATGAAGCAAGAGGTTCAAGTTGTGGCCTCTTTTCCCAGCAGTTCTCACTCCCTTTTCCACCTGCCCATGCAGCCACTCTTACTTGAAGTGTTCCTCCCCTCCCGCAGCCCCAGCTGATGGTGACACTGCTCAGGGGTGACTCAAGCAGGACACAGGAGCTCCATGTGACCGTGGTGTCACCCGGGATTCATGTTTTCCCCCTTGGTTCCTCTCAGACATCCCCAGGGGCTGCAGCTCATGAGCCTCTTGCTCCCTCTAGAGCTCTTCAGGCACTTCTGGAGACCACTGAAATCCTGCTGGACAGGAGCTGGTTCTGCTCCGGCCTCTGGAGGTGGGGTGGACGGGGAACGGGGGCTTCAAATTCCCAGATTTCAGTGCAGGGCACAGGCAAAACATCATCAGATGCTTCAGTCTTGGAGGCTGATCATGGAGTCATGGAATGGCCTGGGTTGAAGGGAAAATATCACCAGATCCAAAAATCCCTGAGGTTGGAAAAGCCCTCCCAGCCCAGCCAGGCCCAGCTGTGCCCCATGCCCACCTTGTCCCCAGCCCAGAGCACTGAGTGCCACCTCCAGGCACTCCTGTGACACCTCCAGGGATGGGCACTCCAAACCTCCCTGGGCAGCCCCTGCCAAGGCCTGAGCTCCCTTTCCAGCAGGAAATTTTTCCTAACATCCAATGTAAACCTCCCCTGACCCAGCCTGAGGCCGTTCCCTCTCCTCCTGTCAGGCCGAGCTTTGTGCTTTGTTCTTCTTCTGAATTTCTCTCAGTTTTGCCCAATCTCAAGGGACCTCCTGAGCAATCCTGTGAAGTCCTGTGGGGACAACTCAGAATCCATCTGAGCTGGTGGAGTGCCCATCCCTGGAGGTGTCCCAGGAGTGCCTGGAGGTGGCACTCAGTGCTCCGGGCTGGGGACAAGGTGGGCATGGGGCACAGCTGGGGCTGGCTGGGCTGGGAGGGCTTTTCCAGCCTCAGGGATTCTGCAATTCCGTGACTTCAGCTGCCACATCAGTGACACTTGAGGTCACTTTTGAAGCCCAGTCTCTACGAAAGCCACCAGCAGTGTCCAGATAACATTTCCAAAGCCATGTATCCCAGCCAGGACTGCTGCTGTTCCCAGTGCTTCGTCTGGAAGGGTTCTGACCTTACAGCTCTTGCAATCAGGAACATTCCCAAGCAGTTTTTCCTACCCTGGTTGGGAGGGAAGAGCTGATGGAAGCTGTTAATCCTGGGCTGTGCCCTCACACATCTGAGGCCTTGATGTTTGTGGGAAGGGTTTCCAAAGGCAGAGCCCTGTCCCCCCTCTGGAGAATTTAATCCTTGTGTTCACCAGGTACCTGATACCAGGAACTACCAGGGGTAGCTCTCAAGAGAAACTCAAGTGGCTCTTGCACCCCAAAACCCCTTTCATCCTCATCAAAGACTCCCAGGATGACCCAAGAACGATTGGCTTCCAACCACGCAGACCTGAGCTGATTTCTGTGTGGTTTTCCATAGATGTATAGAATGTTGAACCCAGAGGCGCTCAGATTTTGACGTTAGCTCGTGCTGCTGGCTTCCTGTGACTGCTGTGACACTTTCAGTGTGACTCTCGGAGGCATCCAAACAAGGCCAGAGTTTCAGGATGACTTTTGGGGACGTTTGGTCCCTTTTTCCAGTCACCAGCAAGGTCAGGCCCTCTCTGCCTGACTCAGTTTTGGGCAGTCTGTCTGTGCAGACACACTTACGCAAGTGCTGTTAGAAATAAAATCTGCATCATAACACATCAAAGCCAGGAGGAGACGTTCGTGGCCCTGCTGTCATCCCAACCCAGGAATACCCATAAATCCCAAATTTAACTGACAGTCCCTCCCATCCAACCCTGCCTTAACCAGCCCCATAAACGGTGAATAATGCAGGAGCGATAAAACCACTTGACAAAGCTGGATGTGAATGGGACAGAAGAAGCAGGGAATGAAACCCAGGCGGAATTGTTGGTGAGTGACACGCGGGTTTATGGCTGTGGTTAACCAGGATGTGGTTAATGAGCAGCCTGCTGGCAGCAAGGAGCAACCCAAGTGTCTTCCTGCTCCTGCCAGCTCGTGTCACAGCCCCACGCGGGCTTGGGCAAGTCTGTTCTGTGAAACATCTTTTAAAAACAGAAAAGCAGCTCCCTCTTCTTGTTTATCCGGGTTTTGTGGCCTGGTAAAATGGCCACGTTTTGCTACATTGTTATTGGGGTTTTTCCTGCAGTTGTTTTCTAGATAGAAGCTTCTCCAGAGCTTTCTAGAGGAATAAATTGATTATGTGTTCTAGCAGAGCAGCAGGTGTCAAAATAAACCCCAAACTGGGAGCAAGATGGAAATACTGTAGATCAGTCCAGAGAATAAAGTTTGTTTTTAAATTGTCTTTCTGTTTTAGTGGTCTAGATGTTGTATTTAGTGATACAGGGAATTACATCTTGGAAAGAAGGAAGATCCCTGTCCAGGCCATTCATTTGAGCGCTGGACTGGGTGATCCTTGTGGGTTTCTCCCTCTTCTTCTTCATTCTGGTTTTACAGGCTGGAATTATGGCCACATTTTTCTAAATATCACTGCTGTTGGTTTTTCCCTGCAGTTATTTTCTATATAGAGACTTCTCCAGAGCCTTCTAAAGGAATAAATTGATTATGTGTTCTAGCAGAGCAGCAGGTGTCAAAATAAACCCCAAACTGGGAGCAAGATGGAAATACTGTAGATCAGTCCAGAGAATAAAGTTTGTTTTTAAATTGTCTTTCTGTTTTAGTGGTCTAGATGTTGTATTTAGTGATACAGGGAATTACATCTTGGAAAGAAGGAAGATCCCTGTCCAGGCCATTCATTTGAGCGCTGGACTGGGTGATCCTTGTGGGTTTCTCCCTCTTCTTCTTCATTCTGGTTTTACAGGCTGGAATTATGGCCACATTTTTCTGCATTTCACTGCTGTTGTTGGGGTTTTTCCTGCATTTTTTTTCTAGATAGAAACTTCTCCAGAACCTTCTAAATCTTTTAAAAACAGAAAAGCAGCTCCCTCTTCTTCTTTTTCCGGGTTTTGTAGCCTGGTAAAATGGCCACATTTTGCTACGTGGTTATTGGGGTTTTTCCTGCAGTTGTTTTCTAGATAGAAGCTTCTCCAGAGCCTTCTAAAGGAATAAATTGATTATGTGTTCTAGCAGAGCAGCAGGTGTCAAAATAAACCCCAAACTGGAAGTCAGGTGGAAACACTAAAGATCCAGAGAATAAAGTATAGTTTTATATTCTTTCCATGTTTTAGTGATAACTATTGCATTTAGTGATGNCTACATTGTTATTGGGGTTTTTTTCTGTAGGTGTTTTCTAGATAGAAGCTTCTCCAGAGCCTTCTAGAGGAATAAATTGATTATGTGTTCTAGCAGAGCAGCAGGTGTCAAAATAAACCCCAAACTGGAAGTCAGGTGGAAACACTAAAGATCCAGAGAATAAAGTATAGTTTTATATTCTTTCTATGTTTTAGTGATAACTATTGCATTTAGTGATGCAGGGAATTCTGTTTTGGAAAGGAGGAAGATCCCTGTCCAGGCCATTCACTTGAGAGCTGGACTGGGTGATCCTTGTGGGTTTCTCCCTCTTCTTCTTCATTCTGGTTTTACAGGCTGGAATTATGGCCACATTTTTCTGCATTTCACTGCTGTTGTTGGGGTTTTCCTGCATTTTTTTTCTAGATAGAAACTTCTCCAGAACCTTCTAAATCTTTTAAAAACAGAAAAGCAGCTCCCTCTTCTTCTTTTTCCGGGTTTTGTAGCCTGGTAAAATGGCCACATTTTGCTACGTGGTTATTGGGGTTTTTCCTGCAGTTGTTTTCTAGATAGAAGCTTCTCCAGAGCCTTCTAAAGGAATAAATTGATTATGTGTTCTAGCAGAGCAGTAGGTGTCAAAATAAACCCCAAACTGGAAGTCAGGTGGAAACACTAAAGATCCAGAGAATAAAGTATAGTTTTATATTCTTTCTATGTTTTAGTGATAACTATTGCATTTAGTGATTCAGGGAATTCTGTTTTGGAAAGGAGGAAGATCCCTGTCCAGGCCATTCACTTGAGAGCTGGACTGGGTGATCCTTGTGGGTTTCTCCCTCTTCTTCTTCATTCTTGTCTTACAGACTGGAATTATGGCCACATTTTTCTAAATATCACTGCTGTTGGTTTTTCCCTGCAGTTATTTTCTATATAGAGACTTCTCCAGAGCCTTCTAAAGGAATAAATTGATTATGTGTTCTAGCAGAGCAGCAGGTGTCAAAATAAACCCCAAACTGGGAGCAAGATGGAAATACTGCAGATCAGTCCAGAGCATAAAGTATAATTTCAAAGTTTTCCTGTTTTAGTGTTAAGTGTTGTATTTAGTGATACAGGGAATTCTGTTTTGGAAAGGAGGAAGATCCCTGTCCAGGCCATTCACTTGGGAGCTGGACTGGGTGATCCCTGTGTGTCCCAACTCGGAATTCTCTATGATTCTATGACCTACAGGTGCCTCTCTGATGGGTGGTCAAGCTTCAGGGAGGGGATTTGTCAGACTTTATTCCTGTGGTGCTGGCAGGGAAAGATGAGCAAAGCCGTAAAGCTTTATCACAAAAGTTGCTCTTTAAAGGACACCAAGAGCTCAGCCACCCTTGCTGGGGAGAGATGTGGGCCGGAGGAGAGGAATGTGAAAGGATGTTCACAACTCCATCCACCTCCAGGACTGCTGTTTGGCCAGGATGTGGCTGTGGGAAGACCCTGGGATTTGCAAGGCTGGCGTTCATCTTCGGGTGGTGATTCCGGGTTAGAGCCTGGTTTAGCTGCAGCAGCCGAGCTCTTCCATCCCTGGCTTCCAGTGAGACCCTGGCCGAGAGTCTTCACCTCCCCACAGCTCCTCATCCCCGGGGGAAGAGGGGAGGCTGAGTCCCGAATTCCCACAAATTAGGGACAGTTTCCAGGAGTGGGTTTGTGGTGTCGCTGCAGCCCCTCAGTGCCCGAGTGGGAGCTGCCTTAAGGGCAGGGAATTTCCAGGGAATGCTCCTTGGATCTCTCCTACAGTTACATTTATATTCAAATTTAACCTTATTTATAGACCTCACTGAAGCAAACAATAAAAATGGGTGGAAGGGAGGAAACTCCTCTCTCAGGCTGCAGCCAGGTGCTGAAATGAGGGAGGCACATCCTCCAAAGGAGCAGAACCTCCTTTTTCTTACGACAATCCCTGGTTATCCGACTCGGGGTGATGTCCCCTGATGTCTCTGGCTGATAACAGAGATTCCTGTCAGCCTCTGAGTCCTCTCTGATGCTGAGATGACGATGCTGAAGCTGCTGCCAGGCAATGTTTTTCTTGCTGCCAAGGCCAACACCATCATTTGAGGTCTTATCAAAGATGCAGAATGTTACTTCTGTTCTTTAAACGACGCCAGGAGCAAATCCAGGGGTAGCAGTCCTTTTCCCAAAGAGGAGCCATGCCATGCACAGAACAATTTGGAAAAGGCCTTCACAGTTTTCTTGCTGAATAATAGAAAAACTGAGCCTTCAACTGTGCTGTGGCTCCATAGGATGTTTTAATTCTCTGTGGACGAGCTGTAGGGATTCTTTTATTTTTTTCCTTCCTTTCCTTCTTGGCATTGCATTAGCAGATGATTTTCAGAGGAGTCTGCTCCACAATATGGAATTGATCTCCTGCTGGCCTCAGCCACAGAGTGTGGGATTTTACAATCTGAGCACCCACTTCTCTTTCATTTTAACAAGTGCTCTTCCTAGATTCCCATGGCACGTTTGGAAAAGCCAGCCACGATTTCCCAGCCTCCCTGAACAAACACTCCTGAGTCAGGAATATCAGATAAACCCTGACTGTTAGGGGTAACCTCCTATTTATTTTTTTTTCTTTTAACAAACAGAGTGGAGATGATTTAAATATAAATTAATTTTGTTTCCCCGAAAGCTTTGAGCAGTTGCCACGGAGGGAATGAATCCAGCACCAGGATTCTACAACCCATAAAAGCTTTTAGTGCCTTGCAGGGGGTTCAAGCTCCACCAGAAACGAGGAGTTTGCTTTTCTCAACGCTCGCTCGGGGATTTTTTTTCTCAGTAACACTGTTTTTTTTCTTTTTTTTTCCTGTTGCAGGGAAAAGCTTCACTCTGACTATCACGGTGTTCACAAATCCTCCCCAAGTAGCCACGTACCACAGAGCCATCAAGATCACCGTGGATGGACCTCGGGAACCCCGAAGTAAGTGAGCTCCAGAGGGAATTTCCAGAGGGATAAACTGATTTAATGTAGGGGCTCATCCCCATCCTCACAAAATCCAATGCATATGGAGAAATGGGAATATTTTAAGCTTTACAAATGGTTTTAATCCTGCCTACCTGAGGTTTTCTTTTTTGCTGGTGTCCAGCTGATTCAGTGACTTGCATTTCTGAAATATCCAGCCAGGCATGGCTTGGCTCATCTCCAAGAGCTGACAGAAGGGATGCTGGTAAAAGGTGGGCAGTGAATACCTTGCACATCATTTCTTGCTTTTCAGATGTTAAGAGGATTTTAAAGCATTGGAAACCAATGTGGGCATTGATCAAACCCTTCAGGCTCGGCCACCCTGCAAACAGGAATAAATCCCATGGTTGCTGCTTCCTGGAGTTCCCTGAAACTCAGCTGTGGAACAGCTTGGGAGGTCCCATGTGTTTGCCCAGAGAGCAAATCCTTCCTCCTTTCTTTCTTTCTTGCCTTTTTGAAAGGAATTAAGCACAAGGAGGAGCTGAAGGATTCGATATTCCCAGGGAATGCCCGAGCCTTGCACACAGGTGGTTCTTGTGTTCAGGTGCTGAGGGCACAGTTCTGTCTGGGTGAAATGCAGTCAGAGTGGAGCAGATGTGCAAGGAGAGGTCACAGAATCAGGGAATGGGAAGGAAGGGATCTTAAAGATCTCATTCCAACACAAACCATGAGCAGGGACACCTCCCACTGTCCCAGGCTGCTCCCAGCCCCAGTGTCCAGCCTGGCCTTGGCCACTGCTAGGGATCCAGGGGCAGCCACAGCTGCTCTGGGCACCCTGGGCCAGGGCCTGCCCACCCTCCCAGGGAACAATTCCTGCCCAAGATCCCACCCAGCCCTGCCCTCTGGCACTGGGAAGCCATTCCCTGGCTCCTGGCCCTGCAGCCCTTGGCAATTGTCTCTCTCCATGCTTCCTGGGGCTCCTTCAGGCCCTGCAAGGCCACCCTGAGCTCAGCCCAGAGCTTCTCCTCTCCAGGCTGAACAATCCCAGCTCTGGCAGCCTTTGCTCCCAGCAGAGCTGCTCCATCCCTCTGCTCATCCTGGTGCCTCTGGAGTCACTCCAGCAGCTCCACGTCCTTCCCGAGCTGGGATCCCAGAGTCTCTGCCCATCACCAGAGGCAACCCTTGGCCTCAGTCACTACCCCAAGTGGGCTATTTGCATATTGTTATCAAAATGTAAATTGAGGTTTGGGATGAGTTTCTTGCACCCCTCCCACACTCTTGGCAGAAGTTCTGGATGTTGCTTAAGTGGAATTGTCCCGGGAGAATGGAGCAGCAGGACTCAAACACCCTCCAGGGAATGAGACTCACAGGTCAAGGCTGCTTAACCAGGAAAGAAATGTTTAAAACTTCAGCTAAAATAGCTTAGAAAACTCAGGTTTTCTTCTGGAGCCTTCATTTACCTGAGCTGCATCATGATCCATGTTTCGAGTGGAAAAATCTGACCTAAATTTTTTTAATTTGAGGACAGGCCTTAAAACAAATACTCTGTCAGCGTAAGGTTCCTTATTTATTTATTTATTCTTATTTCTTTAGTTTGTTGTTTGGGTTTTTTTTTTTTAAACTGTGGTCGAATTGTCCCTGAAAAATATCCTCAGTGAACCAGGCAGCTGTGCACAGAAAAAGCTATCTGTGTATGCAAATTCCAGATTTGCATATGCAATTACCTGGGCATGCTCATGGTTTGCAGACAACAAATAAACTTCAGTTCTTTGAATATGCATCTGCTTGAAACAAAATCCTCCTGCAGGCAAACCTTCTGCTGGAAATCGATTCTTCAGTTGGGAGAAGAGTTAATATTTAATAAGATTCTGCATTTTAAAAAGGAAGTGGAGATATGATCCATACGGAAGCAGCACAGGGATCTGCCCGACCCAAATGTATGCAAAGGTTTTCTTGGCATTAATATCTCTTGTTTTAGGCAAATCAGCTGCACAGTGAGGGAGGTTTTAGGGATCTCATGAGGAAAGGTTGGACTCCCACCAGCAGGAATTCCCCCCAGTGGGAATTCACACCTTTTTTTATTGCTGAGTCATTTGTGACACGGCGTAGAAGGGATTGTGGGATCATGGAATGGTTTGGGTTGGAAAGGACCTTAAAAATCATCTCATTCCACGCCCTGCCATGGGCAGGGACACCTTCCACTGTCCCAGGCTGCTCCAAGCCTCATCCAACCTGGCCTTGAATTCCATTAGGGATGGGGCAGCCACAGCCTCTCTGGACAACCTCTCCCAAGGCCTCACCACCCCCTGAGGGAAGAATTTCTTCCCAATATCCCATCTAACCCTGTCCTCTGTTTAAAACCAGTCCCCTTTTTCCTGTCACTCTCTGCCTGCATAAAAAGTCCTTCTCCCTCCTTTTCATGACCCCTGGAAGGGGCTCTGAGGTCTCCCTGGAGCCTTCTCCTCTCCAGGCCGAACACCCCCAGCTCCCCCAGCTTTCCCAATGATTATATTTTGCTCCCTTCATTTTTAAGTGGGTTTCAAAGTCCTCCAATTTGACTTCTCGCCAAGATTTCCAAATCACAGCTGCAGCCACGACCACTCCAGTGTCTCTTCCCTAAATACCTTTGATGGAGACATGGACTGGGCCTGGCTCGCCCACAGGTCGAACCAGGCCTGCTGTGGACTGAAGGGATTTAGAAGGATCTCAGCCTTCTTGGATTGGGATGGGATTCAAAACCTGCTGGATTAGAGTGTTTTAGTTTCAGGAATCGATATTTGGGAATATTCCCACAGATCCATGACTCACTCAGTCACTTGAGCTGAAGGAATTGCAAACAGGCCAAGATGTGTTTTCTCCTGATTCACCAGAGATCTCTGGAAGCAATGGGAACAAAATGAGATCCTGCTGTCTTCCAGAGATCTGGAAAAAAAACCTGCTGAGGTCCAAAACCCACATCAGGAAGAATTTTTGGTTCATTTTCTATAACCACCTCCAGCAAGAGTTTTTGATTCATTTCCTTTATGTTTGTGGTGATTCTCAGCCTGAATTCCAATAAGTGCAAGGGGCCAGGGGAGGGTCAGATGAAGGATTAAAAGCAATTTTTCCCTGCCAGAGTGGTGAGGCCTTGGAATGAGTTGCCCAGGGAGGCGATGGAGTCACTATCTCTGGGATTGTCCCAGCAGAGTCTGGATGTGATCCTTGGGGACATGGTTTGGGCTGGTGATGGTGGCACTGGATGATCCTGGGGGACATAGTTTGGACTGGTGATGGTGGCACTGGATGGTCCTGAAGGGCTCTTCCCACCTTTCTGGGATTCTGTGACTTTTGGGCTCCCTGGGACATGTGGAGGTGACAAGAGGTGGCAATGGCACTGTCACAGGGCCACCTTTGCTCTGCACAAAGGCCTGTGGACATCGTGTTCCTGCACATCCCACTGCTCATTAGGTCTTCATTCAGCAGAACCTCTGCACATCTAAATTTTCACTTAAATTGGGGTAAATTCCCATCAGTGGCGCTTCCACATTTTCCTTTTTTTGCCAGTGGATTCCTGTCCGTGCCTACCCAGACAAAACTTCTCCTCAGATTATCACAGCTCGTAAAGAGAGCCAAGGTACTTAAAAACCTGGCTCTTCCTCCCCTGCTTTCATTATGGATTTTTAAAACCTCTTTTGAACTGAGCATTTTTATTCCCCGCTTCTGAATAAATGCTTATTTTCAAAATGTTTTTATTTCTCTTCTGAAAAGAAATCCTGCTGCACTGTCAGGGAGAAGGGCAGGATGACCTAACCCATCATTTTCTTCTCCAACTTCTCTGATTCTATGATTCATAAAGCAATTTCTGTTTTTATGAGCTAAGTCCATGGGGAAAATCATTAGCAGTAACCAGATCAAGAGTAGTGCTCCTGATGAAAATACTTTTGGTTAGGAAACTTGGTAGAAATAGTCTGAGCCTTAAATTAAATATTTCCCTTAGGCCATTTGACCTACTGTGTACATCTGCAGAAAAATTAGGGTTTTTTTCTTCTTTTGACTGCTTTTTTCTGGTTTTCCTCATTGAATTGTTTTAACCTACATAGCTCTGAAAAATTCACTCATGGCCCAGGTGCCTGAAAGTGATGCAAAAGGAAAGGCTATGTGGATTTAGCCTTGGTTAAGCTGGGCATTAAATGTGATTATTCCCTGTTGGATATGTAGTTTTCCCAAATACTGCTGGTGGGAAAAAAATATCCAAGATTGGGATGCTGAGGAGTGAGGAGAGAGGGGATATATTGCTGAGCAGGAGTTGAGAAGGAGCCTAAAAAACTGCTGATTCTGTTCTGAAGGAAATCTGGCCCTCCCTGAGGTCATTTTTAGGGAAACCCCAAGAACCTTTTCCTAATACAATAATAATAAAAGTCAAACTGTTCCCCAAAATAGTCTTTTCATCCCGATGGGCTGAAATAATATTAATGCCTTTATTTCTTACTCGTTTTCTGCTGCAAGAGCCTCATATTTTGGAAACTGAGGCTGAATTGTACCAAATAACAACTTAGAAACCATAAAAAATGAAGCATTTTGTTATTGGAATATATCCAGCATATAAATTTCAGTGGTGGATTATCAGATCCTTCAGTTCACCTGGAATTACAGGGTCTGAGAGTTACGTAGGAGAAAAGACATGAAGGAGGCTCCAGCATGGGAAGAACATGGAGCTGCTGGAGAGAG
>VYXC01007344.1:0-103128 GCA_013397175.1 Platysteira castanea | reverse complement strand
CCAAATATGCTAAAAACATGCTTACCAGGTATTGTAAATCAAAAATATTGCAAATTATATAGAGAAAGTCCCAATAAAGAATTTTATGTTCATATAAACTTAAAAATGTTTAAGAGAAAGAAAGTGGAAAACCACACCTGAAGAATGAAATCAATTCAGATTACTCTTTCCAGCAGACAGGAGAAAGGCCCTCTGACCAAATTATTTTAGTTGTAGAGTAAAAGTCTTCTTTCATGTGTGAGACAGAACGGGTCAAAAATGCATAGCAGGAAGTCAAAATGGAAAAGGAAAATGGAGGATGGCAGATGATGGAATCCTTTCAAGATTATATTAACTTATTCTATATGTCAGTATGAGTAAAGTTTATTGGTTTAAATTGTTTCCAGCTTTTAGGATGAAAAAAGTCCTGGTTAAACTTCTCACTGAAGCAACTGGAGCTATTTTTCATTGTTCTCTCCCTTGAAAAGTCTGACTTAAATTGACTCTCATTATTCACACAAAAAATCCTAATCCATCAAAAGGAAAGAGATATATTTAACTGCTATTTTATGAAGGACAAGTATTCATCATCTCAGTTTATAATTACACATTATGACCACAAGGCTTAACTGCTTTAAACAAGTAGGGTTGTTTGATGCAAACACAGACACCAAAATCAAACTGCCTGAATTGATTTGTTATCCTACAAGAGACTCTGCATTCTCATGTGCTATTTGCCTGAAAGGATAACTGCTAATTCAAATAACTGTGACAGAAAGGTTCCTTGACGGGAGGGAGAAATCATCATTTAAGTTGTGGTGACTTTCACAGCCTCATCTGTAACCTCAAGGCTGACATTTTCTGAACAGCTGCTGTACTCTGGTTCTGCAGAACGAGAGTGCAACATGGGTCTGCACTTGCTTCACCATACTTCCAAACCTTAGCCACACTGAACTTGCTTAGAGGGTCAGGATACTGTTCATCTGCTTCACAAGGCTCAATAAAATAAAAATTGGAGATCAGGTAATTGTTTTTTGCTGTCCATGCCAAGGCTGAGGTCACTGTGGTCCCCAGTACTAACACTTTGATTACTAATTTCCAGCACATGGTGAAATCTGAAACACTTACAGAATACTTCGGTTTTTTCTTCATTATACTTGTACAGACAGAACTATATTACCATAACATACAGAATGTTGCTTTATAGAGATTTTCACACAAATCCTCAAGATACTAATTTCCTAATTCTCACTATTTCTTTAATGCATTTTTCATATGCACTGCATGTGGAATCTTTCTAGATCTGAGAGATTCCAAAAATATGCCCCTCATTTCAACATTGAATATCACCTACTATGATCATTTTTGTATGCTGTTGTTTGAACCAAGTCTTCAGAATTTCATGCATAAATTACAGAACTCTCTCTGTTGCCATTCCAAATATTATGATAATTTTGCCTAATATATACTTCTAAGTGAAATCTAGACTTGTCTTTTGTATAATGTAGTCAGATGATTCTTTCTTCACTTGTTTTAACTGACTGTAAAATTTTAACGTGGAAATCTTACAGACTTTGAAGGAACACTGTTAAGAGTAAACATAAGACACTGTAACAAATATTGTTCTTGTGGAAAATTTTTTCTTCATCTGTTAACTATGACACTTGTAATGAAAGCTCATTTTCACTGCTGTACAAGAAAAGCTTATATGTTGCAGAACACATTAATAGTTTTAATTTTTACTGCTGAGATTTTTTTCTAGATTTTTCTAAAGTTACTGTCTCAGTTTCTGAAAAACATGCAACTTGACATGCTTTTTATTGCTGCCTTGACTGGTGCAATTAGACAGGATGGCCTGTGGCATAATAGTATTTTGTGGTAATAGCATCTTTCCATTTTAAATTTATTCACTGTTCTTAAGCACTGTGGCTGCACTTTAGATGATAATTACATTGCGTAAATTAGTGGTATTTTCTAGTTTTCCTTTACATAGATGAAAATTTCAAAGTGGACCAAAAGCTATTCAGCCAATGATTTCAATATGCCTTTGATGAAACTTCTCTAGTATAGAAACTCAAATATTTAAATTTAAGTTAGCCACTCAAATTGTCAAGTCATTTTCTGTGCAGGTTACCAATGCCACTGCAAAATCAAAGTAGGAGAAGAACCTTGAAATTCACACTCATATTTGAGAAGTGCAAATATAATTTTTGTATTCTAATGGATTCCCTTGTATTTCATTATGCTTAATAGTTGGAATTCCATCATTACTGAGATTACTTACGGTGCAGCCTTAAGTGTTCAAAAGAATATGTAAAAGAAGGTGCAGGGAAGGATGATACAGGATTGAACAGGGTAGCCAGTTTTGTGAGAGTAGACATGAAAAGTTGGATTTCTTTAAATTCCAAATGCAAAGGAGTTATGTTATGACTTAATTTATGACTTGATTGTCTTTGGTAAGTTTATCAAAGGGGAGGAAGAAAACATTTTAAATCTAAGGACAAGAATATCCTTCCTTAACTACCTATAAATTTAGACTGAACTGAAATGTTTCATCTTTTTTCTTATGCTAACAAACACTGGTGATACTTTCACTGGTCTTATTTGTTACAGCAAATAAAGGAATTATATATATTTTTATTACATCTTTGCACTATTACTGGAGTACTGTGCACAGTTCTAATTTTCCCAGCATGAAAAGGACATGGAACTGTTTGAGCAAGTCCAGAGGAGGGCCACAAAATTGATAAGAGGACTCGAAAACCTCTGCCACAAAGACAGGGTGAGAAAGTTGGGGGTCTTCAGCCTGGGGAAGAGAAGGTTGAACGAAGAAATTTTTTACTCTGAGAGTAGCAACACACTGGAACAAGGAGGTTCTGGATGCTGCAGCCATGGCAGTGTTCAAGGGCAGTTGGATAAGGCCTTGAGCAACCTGGTCTAGTGGGAGATGTCCCTGCCCACAGCAGGGGGGTTGGGACTGGATGATGTTTAAGATCCATTCCAACTCCTTAAAATTTTATGATTCTATGGTTATAGGTCTGAACTGCAGCAAGGATAGTACATATATCTATGCTGTTTGGCAGTTCAATTAATGAGTGAAAACCAGTTGCAACAGGCTCCATGCTCCACCATCAACTGTAACTCATTAATCTCTTACAGATTTACCATAGCAGCTAAAGAGAAATTAACTGATTTAAATCAGTTGCTTAGTACTTAGCTTTAATTGACACATTAAATCTGTGTCTGAGAACCAAGATTTGACTAATTCCAAACAGCCCTGAGAACATGATTTTCTGTACTGAAAAGCTGTAGGGCACTCATTACAGGAAGCAGTGTAGCTGCACTGTTGATTATGTTAAAGAGTTTGTCTGTGGCACAGAGAATCCTTCTTGGTGATCTGTTGCTGGATATTTCCATAGGTGAAATCTCTCCTTCCAGAACTGATTTTGGCAGTGGGTAAACTAAGGATGTCCTGATTGTTCTGACTCTGGAATTACAGAATCCATTGAGAGGCTGAGAGCAACTGCAGTAATGTACCTCTCCCTCAGTAAGAAGTAACTTCATGAATTTTCTAGAACCACATGATCCCTCCCTCAGACAGCAATGTCTTCATGGATATGCCTTAGGAGAAAGCTATCTTGCAGTTTTTGTTTCTAACGCTCCAACTCCTGAGATTTTGCTGTATAAGGAAAAGGATTCAGTTCCATGCACAAACACACGGAGAACTTTCCTATCTGTTCCTGCCTGAAGTTAGTTGGCTAAACACTTTGTGGGTGATTAGGATCTCTAGATTTCAGCCCTTGGAGGCTGAGGATGAGCAGTAAGGCCTATTCAGTTCCTGGATAAAAGCTCTAATCCTAGTCTAGTTTGAAAATTGTGGGTGCTCCTGCTCCCTCCATTAAGTAGGACAACCCAGATGCTTGGGAGGTTAAGGTAAGGACTAACTTGCCTGTGATCTCAGGAAGATTTAAGAAATTATTTGAGTTATTCAGAAAAGATTGTTGATGGATTTGGATGAACAGCTCCTCTGAGTAGCAGATTTTGAGATGTGCATTAATGTTTTAAATATTTCTGGGTGGGGGTTTTTTTTGTTTGTTTGTTTTTTTCTAAGTTAATTTTTGGGGTTTTAATTTGGTTTTGTTTGTTTCTCATACATTTCAGAACTACTAGATATCCTGATGGGTGTCCTGTGAATGGTTTGGTTAAAGCTTTATTTCAGTTTTGCCTAATTCCTTTCAGAGTTTGACTCCAATAACTATCCATCAATACTCACATTGAAGTCAGTAGAACTAGAACTCACTCAGCAAAGAGCTGACTAAAACTAGTACTTCGACATTGCTACCTGTAATGTCAGATCTCTCAGACTTCCTTACAAAATTAAAATTCAGAGTTCAGCAAATGAATTTACACACTACTTCCACACCAAGCGCTCTTCCTAGGTGTGCCACCTGCTTTCATACCCTTGGATTCTGAAGTGGTATGGCTTCTGTTAGCATGCTGGCTGGCACAGATGAATGTTTCTTGCTTTGTTTTCTTCTGGGATGAGTAATGCCTCATTTGCCATCCCTACAACCAATGGAGGATGAGAACAGTTCTGCAACTACTACAGTTCTGTCTTTGCCTTAGAGAAAGTATTGGCTCATTTACAGGACAGAGCTTTTATTAGCACAGAGCTATCAGTCTGTCATTCAACCCATAGCTAAAAGAATATAGTCAGTAGTTTCTGAGAGAACTCCTTAATTTTTTCCTTACTCACTCCCTTGTCTTTTCTACAAAACATTCAAAATAAGTTGAATTCAACAATGTGCTACAATATCCACTTATTTTCCATGTTTTAGGGCCAAAACATTGCAAATGGACAGGTTTGGTTTATTTTAGTGTTGAGTGATTTTGCTAAGTTTATTTTCAGTAGCAATATTGGATTTTAGTTTTTGTGCTCACACAAAATCATCAGAAGTCAAAGGTAGTTAATATCTAGGATGCTTATTCTTAAAAAGATTAATTATAGTACTGACATACTGTATAATAATGTTTGTCATAGCTCCTGCAGCATGTCATAGAATATTTATTAATTAAAGATTGAATATACTACTTCCATATTTAATGGAAGCCGTGTGTTTCCAAGTCCTAATGCATTACACTAAAATCACATTTTGAGACTTGTTCAACGTAATTGCTTTTTTTAAGCTTTAGCTCAGGGGCTTTTAAAATGTTTGCACTTTCAAGCAGTAGTATAAGGGATTAGATGAAAAAGGACATGACAATTACATGAACAAACAGCATACACTAAGCCTCTGTTTTCATTTGGTCCTTCCCATGTTCTTGGTTGACAAAAGATTCTGGGGTTTTTTTTCTGCAAACAAATGGTGTGTCCCTGAAGAAGTTTTTCCTCTAACTTTAACTCTAACTAAAGAAGGTACTTCTTGCTAAGTGAAAAGTTAAGTTTTTCTGAGATTATTCCTTTGTTCACATGAATTTTTGGTGTTAGATATTCCATTTTGTTAGTAATTAATTTTATGTTAGCACTTAGAATATGACTGGCTTCAATGAGTGACTGAATGGGCTAATTTTACAAATCTTTACTGAAAACATGTGTTTGAAATCATCCTCTGTTTCATGTCCTCAGGGAAATATAACCAAATTAGATCAAGTACAGTTTTGGGAATTCCATATTAAATTACCCTGCTGCCTTCCTTGTGTTGGTAGACAAATAAGACATTGTCTAGAATAGGACAAATAAGTTAAAATATAAGGTAAAGCTAAACTAGGTCAAGTCCAGAAGCAGGGCCTGCTAACTCCCGTAGTGCAAACACCTGCTAAAGTGGGCTATGAGAAAGAATATATTTCTAACTTTAGACAAACCTGATCAGATATGCGTTGACCTTAAATTTATTGATATGCATGAAATGCACCAAGAGGTCTATCAGGAAAATCATGTTGTTTTAGTGGTTTTACAATGACGCCATGGCAACACATAAAATTTTATGTCTACTTGAACTGTACCAGTACTGAGGAGAAAGGGAACAATTTGTTTGTCTACCCAAAACCATCATCTGGCGGCATTTGAAAAGCCCTAAGATATTCTGCTTTATGGCTGCTGGTTTAAAAAGGTGCACGTCTCCTGCAATCCTGTGATATGTCTACCTTTATAGATAACTCAGGGACCCTTAGGGATTAGTAAGGCTGCAGTAAATGCACTCGGGCAACTAAATAAACTAACAGACACAAACTCCATTCAGTATTGATTTGCTACCCTGTTCCTTTCATGAAGAAGTTAACTTCGTGAACAAGTGCACGTGGGTCTAGATGAGCAGTAAGGGAGAAAGAAGAAATGTCAAGTCTATGGGCTTCCACTAGGTCCATGTAATTGCTGGTAGAAGTAAAGGTTACTCACTGACAAGCCAATCCTAATCTTATTTTAAAAGACCTCAAATACTATTGTTTGTAATACTACAGTAATACCAGAATGGTAGTCACAGGCACAAATCCTAAACATTTTCCCTACATTTTGCTAATCTGGGAAACAATCTTGTTACCCTGTAAGGTCTAGTACAAATATTTAAAAATTGAAGTATAACTATCCAAAATTAATGAAATAATTAACCAGTGTAAAATCAGCCTTCACAAAAATAAGGAAAAATATATTGCAAACAAAGGAACTAATAGCGGCTAACTAGAAACATCAAAATTTCAGTATTCTATCCCTTCAATCCTACCAGGAGTTAAGTAGCTAAACCCTTATTCAATTTAAATCTTTTAAAAGAAGATAGAGGAACAAAAAAGAAGATTGTTAGAGATCCCACATATTGTAGCTTACAATTTTTGTAGATGGAAAGCAGACTAGAAATCTTCTTTAACTAATCCTGTTATGCCAATAAATTGGCTTGCATATGGTCCTATACATTTATGTTTTGAAAATCCATTAAGTGAAAAAGAAACCTAGTGACTGAAAGATCAGTCAATGTAATGACTTCTTATTTTTAAATAAGAAGGGAAGGGAATAAATTCAGATTCCCCAGGAGTGCTCTTGAAGATTATTGTTTTATCATCAAAAGCAGGTAAAGAAGAAATAGTGAATACCTACTTTTTCCTCAGTTATGTATGTTCAATACATTTTTTTTTAATTCACCTTCAGTATCTTCATGATGGGGATAAAGTTTTATGTATCTATTCACACTGCGTCGGTTTCCAATGAGAAGTACCTTGAGGTGGCTGTCTGTTTCTTTTTTTTTTTTTCTAGGAAAGAAAGATATGGGATTAAATTTGCTCCTAGGCAAAATTAAATTTTAAGCCTAGAGGCTTGCAAGTTGGGACCTTTCCAAACTGTGGAGAAGGCTTATTTGAGCTGAGGTAAACTTAATTTACTTCATAGTGGCTGGTACAGGGCCACGTTTTGATTTGTGCTGAACACAGGGTTGATAACATGAAGGTGTTTTTCTGTTATTGCTGAGCAATGCTTTAACACAGCCAAAGCAATTTTGGCTTTTCCATCTGTTGTGCAGGTGAAGAGACTGGGGGTGCACGGGAAATTGGGAAGAGACAGAGCTGGGACAGCTAACACCCACTGAACAAGGGGATATACCATACCATATCATATCATGCAGACCATATGGCATCATGCTGAGTATCTCTTGGGGGGAGGAAGGGGTAGGAGGGCAAGAAGGAGGAGGGGCATGTTTAAGTGATGGTGTTTGTCCCCCCAGGTAACTGCAATGTGTGATGGAGCCCTGCTTTCCTGGGAATGGCTGAACACCTGCCTGCCCGTGGGAAGCTGTGAATTAATTCCTTATTTTGCTTTGCTTCTGTGCACAGCTTTTGATTTCCCTATTAAACTGTCTTTATCTCAGCCCACGAGTTCTCTGGCTTCTACCCTTCCAATTCTGTCCTGATCCCCCTGGTGGGGGAAGGAGCGAGAGGCTGTGTGGGGCTTAGCCGCTGGCTGGGGTTGAATCATGACAAGAGGGATTTTTGTTGGCTTTGCAGTGCTTTTCGGCCCTGGATGAAATTGTTGAGAAATTCAAAGCCTCTGGAAGCTGGAACACTAGAGGCAGAGGAGCAGAGAAGCCTGTGAGTTGGGATTACCTGCAATTTGGAGAGAGGAAGGAAGGCGTCGATCTGCAGATCTCTGTCTAGAGACACCTGTCTGATGAATCTAAAGAGCAGAGTAGCACTTCCTAAGATGGTTAACTAGATGAAGGGACAAATGGAAGTGCTTAGTAGTGAGAGAAGACAGAACCCAATTTCTGTGCTGAAGGAGATGGCAGCTGCTGCTGCATAATAAATCTGGGATTCTGAAGTCATAAGGGTTATTTTGTGCAGTTGAAGAATTCAAACTATCTGAGACATGCTGAGTTTTACTATTGTGTAAATTGGCATTAGGATCTAGAAGGATTTAGGGGGAAAAAAAAGAGGCCTGACACTTGATACAATGGTAGTAATAACATAGGGAGTGGCATGTCAGTAAAAAAATGCTTATTGGACCACATCTAGCTGTGGTCATATAGACTTTTAAAGAAAATTAAAGCCTGATTCACAGACTCACAATACTTCTTGTTCTGCTAGCTGTTAATGGCCATAATTGATAGCAAGCTGTATATTGTTTATGGAAAAGGAAAAATACTACGTAAAAACCAGATTCTTACAAGCTCTTTTGATAAACTGTATAATTTTACTGTTTAAATTTAAAGTATTATAAAAAGGTTTCAGCTTTTTTAAAACTATAGGATTTAAGATATACCTTTGCACTATGGGTATGACATATAAAAAGTCTGGGTGTACAGCTCTTTCATGCTGAGTGATTATTTTAGCTACTGTAATAAAAATACACACCCAGAGTATGCACACCCAGACTGCATGAAGTACCAAGTATTCAGAATAGAATGAAGACATGAGAGGAGAACATAGTTTTTAAATTATGCAAAATAATTGAAACTGATTCAAGGCAAGAATTTCAAGTTTGTGTAGAATGTTTGTACTGGGAACTTTTCCAGTGAATATTTACTAGTCTCAAGAACAGAAATAAGGAACAAAGGTGACAATCAGAAAATACTTTATTTTCTTAATTCAGGCTCATTCAACAACTATTCTGAAGTCCACTGTAGCTTTTGTTTCTGTAAACAGAGTTAGCAAATTTCAGGTTCATGCAAAACTCAGGGAGACAGGCTATAGTTTTACAGAGATAGATGGGGATTTAGGGACTTAACTCCTATTAGTGTTAATGGGAGTTAAGGACAAAATCCACATATATCATGATGAGATTAATTTCCATTGCTTAAGTACACATCATGAGGCAGCTACACTAACGATATTAAAAAAAGTATTACTTTTGACCCAATCCTTTAACTATTTTTTTATAATGTTTTTACACTGGTATCTGTGTTCTTATAATTTTAGGAAACATCAAGAGTGTTACATAATCATAACCTCAAGGGAGTTCATCTTGCATGATCACAACAAAATAAGAAACTTCATGAACAGCACACCTCATATGATGTGAACAGAGCTATGTAGTGATGCCACGATCTTATTTTCACAGATACTCAGATTTCCTACAATAGTGACTGAGTAGAACTCAGCTTGCAAATTAGTTATTTTCACAGGATTTTCTGGGTAATGCTACAATTGCTATACCAGGATATATATTTTTAGGAACAGCCTACCTGATAACAGCCTTCAAAGAGACTGAAAAGACTAATATTATAATGTGAAAGTAAGTAAGAAGATGTTGGAAGGGGTGGGAGTAATGCCACATGATTTCATAGTGCATTGCTGTACAAGTAATGGTTTTCCCTTGAAGTGAAAAAGAGCCATGAGAGGAAAAGGGGTCAATGTAAGCAAACATAGATAAGGGGAAATAAGAGGTGTGAACTGTTCCCCAGCTTTGCTGGAAGATTAGATGACTCTAGGTAAACAAAGGATGTAAAAATTTAACTAAAGGCTAAGTCTCCCTTGGAATAAGAAGATTCTGGAAGAACTTTTGCTAATGTTATAAAGAAACCATTTGGGTTTTAGGAAGCATTAGAACAGGTGATGAGTAGTATTTAAAGCAGTGTTGTATGCAGTAGCAAGGACTTGAGCTGATGATTTAGGAGGTCACTTCAGGTCTCCTGTAGCTAATAATTGCAGTAAGTGGCTGTGGGGAAGTAGAAATCTTTGTGTGTATAAACTCAGCTGTTCAGCTTTCTATATTGTAGAAAGTGTTTTACAAATTCTTTAAGAATAATTGTTAAAATGGACCAGAAAGAAGGATACGTTTGTATGTCTGGATGAGCTGATTATAACACCTGTCCTGGTAAATATTTATCTAGTTTAGATAAACCAGGACAATTACTTCTAGCTTAGAGTACTAAGGCAACTGTAGGTCTGGATTCAGCCTTTTCTTCAAATGAGGTAAAAAATATTTGTAGCTAGGTTTCCCTTAATGCAAACAAGATTTAAGAAAATGTCACCCAGCACACAAGCCGTAAGGCTACTACTGCTACCATTTCCCTAGACCTAGCCCTAATCTCCAACTAATGGGTTATAAAATGTTTTTAGAATTTGTTTATATCTGAAGTTGGTATAGATGTATACCTGATTCGGCATTTCTTCCAGGACCAGGAAATCAAAGCATAAAATACTGTATGCATTTGGTGGTAGTATAGATAGATTTTTGGATGTCTGGCTCAAATGAGCAGCTACAGTCACTCAGCTTTCACTGGGCCTGAGGTACTGGAACATTTTCCCTGTTTTATGTGACAGCAGGGACAATAAACAGTTGGTTGTGTTTCAGGAAGAATTTTGGAGATTTTACTTAACATTTAACTTTTTTTTTGTTGCTGTTGTTCATCAATGGAAAACATTTGTTTGTGGATTTATATATTGGCAAAGAGTACCAAAGTGCTTAAGCTTCATGTCTTAGTCTTTTGTGAAACTGAATGACAAAAACCTGCTAAAATTCAGCAAGGGAAGTCTATCATTGTTGGCTTTTTAAAAATCTGCAATTCTCTTCAACTAATTTGGTAGGTANTGTTTATATCACTAGGGATTGTTAAATGGAACCTGTTAAATGGTCATTATTTTTGTTTTATTCTCTATATTACATAAAGATACCATTGAATTTCAACTCCAAGTTCTAGAAAACATTAGAGAATTTTACTGTGACTCAGTAAAACCAAGCCTTACTGAGGTAAATACACAAAATATTCCGTTTCATCTTCCAAAAAA
This sequence comes from Platysteira castanea, assembly GCA_013397175.1. NCBI lineage: Eukaryota > Metazoa > Chordata > Aves > Passeriformes > Platysteira > Platysteira castanea. Next base: position 91,944 of record VYXC01007344.1, on the reverse strand, counting down.
TCTGGANATTTTAGGAAACATCAAGAGTGTTACATAATCATAACCTCAAGGGAGTTCATCTTGCATGATCACAACAAAATAAGAAACTTCATGAACAGCACACCTCATATGATGTGAACAGAGCTATGTAGTGATGCCACGATCTTATTTTCACAGATAGTCAGATTTCCTACAATAGTGACTGAGTAGAACTCAGCTTGCAAATTAGTTATTTTCACAGGATTTTCTGGGTAATGCTACAATTGCTATACCAGGATATATATTTTTAGGAACAGCCTACCTGATAACAGCCTTCAAAGAGACTGAAAAGACTAATATTATAATGTGAAAGTAAGTAAGAAGATGTTGGAAGGGGTGGGAGTAATGCCACATGATTTCATAGTGCATTGCTGTACAAGTAATGGTTTTCCCTTGAAGTGAAAAAGAGCCATGAGAGGAAAAGGGGTCAATGTAAGCAAACATAGATAAGGGGAAATAAGAGGTGTGAACTGTTCCCCAGCTTTGCTGGAAGATTAGATGACTCTAGGTAAACAAAGGATGTAAAAATTTAACTAAAGGCTAAGTCTCCCTTGGAATAAGAAGATTCTGGAAGAACTTTTGCTAATGTTATAAAGAAACCATTTGGGTTTTAGGAAGCATTAGAACAGGTGATGAGTAGTATTTAAAGCAGCGTTGTATGCAGTAGCAAGGACTTGAGCTGATGATTTAGGAGGTCACTTCAGGTCTCCTGTAGCTAATAATTGCAGTAAGTGGCTGTGGGGAAGTAAAATCTTTGTGTGTATAAACTCAGCTGTTCAGCTTTCTATATTGTAGAAAGTGTTTTACAAATTCTTTAAGAATAATTGTTAAAATGGACCAGAAAGAAGGATACGTTTGTATGTCTGGATGAGCTGATTATAACACCTGTCCTGGTAAATATTTATCTAGTTTAGATAAACCAGGACAATTACTTCTAGCTTAGAGTACTAAGGCAACTGTAGGTCTGGATTCAGCCTTTTCTTCAAATGAGGTAAAAAATATTTGTAGCTAGGTTTCCCTTAATGCAAACAAGATTTAAGAAAATGTCACCCAGCACACAAGCCGTAAGGCTACTACTGCTACCATTTCCCTAGACCTAGCCCTAATCTCCAACTAATGGGTTATAAAATGTTTTTAGAATTTGTTAATATCTGAAGATGGTATAGATGTATACCTGATTCGGCATTTCTTCCAGGACCAGGAAATCAAAGCATAAAATACTGTATGCATTTGGTGGTAGTATAGATAGATTTTTGGATGTCTGGCTCAAATGAGCAGCTACAGTCACTCAGCTTTCACTGGGCCTGAGGTACTGGAACATTTTCCCTGTTTTATGTGACAGCAGGGACAATAAACAGTTGGTTGTGTTTCAGGAAGAATTTTGGAGATTTTACTTAACATTTAACATTTTTTTTGTTGCTGTTTTTCATCAATGGAAAACATTTGTTTGTGGATTTATATATTGGCAAAGAGTACCAAAGTGCTTAAGCTTCATGTCTTAGTCTTTTGTGAAACTGAATGACAAAAACCTGCTAAAATTCAGCAAGGGAAGTCTATCATTGTTGGCTTTTTAAAAATCTGCTGTTCTCTTCAACTAATTTGGTAGGTATGGAACTGCACCTTCAGGCACCACAACAATATGATCAGCACAGAGCATTGTGCCTTAAAATGAGAAAACGTACTGTCATCTCCACCTGCAGCTTTTCTGGATGAGCTCAGAGTGCCTGTCTCCTGCATGTGCCATAGTCTAGAAACACTGTTCCTTCATGTTGGAAAACTCGAGAGATTACCTTTTGTCTTTTGGCAATTAGTAATAAAACTTATATCTGGCAATCTTGACAGCACCACAAAGGTCTGAAATAAGTCCTAAATTACCTGTATAGATGGGTATTCAGTTCCAGATGACGTGTTTATATCACTAGGGATTGTTAAATGGAACCTGTTAAATGGTCATTATTTTTGTTTTATTCTCTATATTACATAAAGATACCATTGAATTTCAACTCCAAGTTCTAGAAAACATTAGAGAATTTTACTGTGACTCAGTAAAACCAAGCCTTACTGAGGTAAATACACAAAATATTCCGTTTCATCTTCCAAAAAATCTGGAAACAAATTATGGGTCACAACACCACAAATGAATACAGACTACAAATCAAAACAAATGAAATGGGAATTTTAGTACTTCATTGTGGAAACTTTTTGATATATTATGTTTCTAAATTCTGCATTCAAGGCAGTTTCACAAAATGACCACACCTTTATTCTGTTTATGCCCATTACATGGCTGCCATCAGTGAAAACTGTCAGTTTGAGCTTCTGCTTTACTGTAGATACTAGTTATTATGTTTTCAGAACTATGAATCATTCCTGCATAGAATATAGTCCTTTTCAATTATTGGTTCATTTTAAAATTTCCATTAATACTGCAAATGCACACTAAAAACTGAGTCAGATCCTCTGCCAGAGTTCTTTCATTAAAAGCTATTGAAAATGTCTAAAACTGTTTAAAGGAGTTTTTCATTATTACAATAGCACTTATTCTAAACTTCTCCATTAGTTCTGAGATGCTGACTGCATGATATAATTTATAATTGTCTTTTACAAAGGAAGTTTCAATTTTTCGTAAATCATTGAAAGGATTTCTAGAAAGGTCTAGAACCCAAAACCTTGCTATTTTTTCTTTTTTTCTTTTCTTCAGACAAATTCACTCTGTTATTAGGCAAATTTGACTATAGAGCTTTCAGAAGAATTTGGCCTCAGGACCCTATCAAAAATAAACTTGAGACTTAGTCCTGATTTGGTTTGTTGGTGTTCTACAGCTACAAATAAAAAAGGTTAACCTAATGCTTAATAGGACAAGATTATGTGTTCATTTTTTATGGATGTGTCTATTCATACTTTATATTTCTGGTTTCTAGTATATCCATGTTGAATGAACTGGCTTTTAAACAGGAAGTATGTGGAAACCACCCTTGTAACTGAGCCTTTTATTAAAATAGCATAAACACACTTGATTAACCGAAGAATGAACACTACTGCTTCCTAATCACTCACTGGAGAGTTGCTTCTGAAAACAGTTTAAAACCCACTGGCTTGAGGGGCCAGGAAAAGAAGTCTGCTACCAGCTTCTGCAAAGGCCATCAATTCCAGCAAAGGTAGAGCTTCTGGTGAGTTTTAAAAATCAATTTAATCAGCCATGTTTGCTAGTCCAAACCAAACGTAACAGTCTGAACTCTTTTCTTCAGTGCGGAGCTCATTTTCTGCTCAAACTCTGGAAATTTAGTTCTGGAATTCTCCAATCCAAACAGTCTATTTTTTTTTTCTGAATCATTTATAAAACATCAGAAGAATCCAAAAGGAATAATGTATACTTCCTTTACTTTTTCAGAGTCATAAAAGGAGCCTAAAAGGCTGGAGTTATTTCCTGAGAAAAAATTCAAGTAGATATGCCAGGGAAGAATACAGGAATATTCACATTTTATAACACAGAAAGAGGTTAGGAAAAGGTTTAGAATAGTACAATCATTCTCATAAGCTTAACAGAGGCCAGTAGATAAACAGAGTGTCCTCATTTCTGACTTGTGTAAGGGTGATTTTCATTGTTAGTAGGAAAAGAAATTTTCCTAGAATTGGAAATTCAGTTACTGGCACTTGATAACCATCGTGTGTTTTCACCTGTACCAGCCTCTTCTATGCGCAGCATCACCCAGCCTACCCATCTTCTGCACTATCACAGTTCATCAGCAAATCAGATACTCGGCTCTCGTGTTTCTATGCACAGCTTCAAACTGATCTCATTCTTAACGAGCACCTGAAAACACCTCCCCAACACCCGTTAGTGAAGTGCAACACAAAACATCACCCTTGACCTGCTGCTGCAAGCAGCTGGTGCCATGTCACACCCTGCAGCTTGGTGACACAGCTGGGACATGGCTGTGCTACCTTTGCCTTGCATTTTCTTGTCCCTCCCTACTTCATTATGCTGCTGTAAAAGCAGCCAGCATTTTACCTGGTATCTTCCACCACACAGTATCTGAATTCCAAGATTCCCTTCTCGAAAGTTATCCCAGACTAAAAGTTCCAGAGCAGAAGCGTACCAAAAAATGCTTTCCATTTCTGCTTGGAAAACCAATGGGCAGAGGAATTATTTTTGAAATTTGAAAAAAAAAAAAGGTGCTATTTGTTTGCTAATTCGTATCTTTTATATGTAGTAATATGTTTTCCCAAGCATACTTTGGTTGCATCCTGTTGAATTTCTTTATAATATGGAATAGATGCTGTATCTCAGGAGAGTGATATTACCTCTCTGCTTAGAATGCAGGTCCAGCAGCAGGATTTGCCTGGATTAGTCTGGACATGTAACAAACTGGACAGCTGTAGACCCACTAGAATTTGTAAAACCTCTCTCTACTCCGGACTCTGTGACCCAGAATCAGGGTGCCAGAGGCCAGTGTATGAAAAATAAAGGATGTTATACAATCTGCCTTCCAAACTTGCGCAAGAACAATCAATTTTTCTGTGTCTTGATAGATAGGAGTTGATTGTCAAACAGGGGGAAAAAAAAGATTTTTTTAAAATTTTGAAACTGTAAAGTGGCCATTATTGAGAGGCCTCAGTTTCACTCATCTGAGACACAAAGTACAGGTGTTTCTTCCCGACACTTCAGTATTAACACATTGCTATATATACAGGACAGATTTCTTCAGTGCGTTTTCAGTAAAGAAAGGCATATATTTCCTTGTATTTGAAACAATAGACTAAGTGATTAATTTGAGGAAAAATATTTGAAACTTCAGCATTAAGGTTTTTAATGTATACAAGGGAACACTTCTTCCAAGCACTCTATTGAAAGACAACCTGCAATAGGTACAATAGAACAAAATCAGAAATGCTGATTGAGGAAAGATGAAGCTTAAAAAATTAAAGAACTGTGGTTAATGAAAGGAATTATGGTGTCTTAAAAATGGGTTAGTGTGGCTTAAAATCACATTTTATTTGTAAATGAAATGTAATATCATTAGTAGGCTACAGAAAGATCAATATCATGCCTCCTATCAACATTCAGTTCTTTTCAGACTGAATCAAGAAATACCCCTGAGCAAAAACATGGTAAGGCCAAATAAGAGACACGATTTTCAATGCGTTAATTGTCTGCATTCTTGTTATTTGCCATCGCATCTCTCAGTGAGTGTCCCCTTCAATGCACTTTGAGCACATGCATTATGCTAAGCGTATTAACCCACACTGAGTAAAAATTGCTGTAAATCTGCATTAAGGTCAGTGTTGTACCTGACCTTTAAAACTCAGAAAACCTTGACAAGTTTATCAGTCACATTTCCTAGAATTAAAGCAGACATTCTGGTATGGCCTACTATGTACCCAATAGCCTAATTTTTTTGTGTATTCAGTATTCTGACTTTGAACTTTTGCAGCTGAAAATGTTGGCACTGATATTATTCTGACCCTGTATGACTGAACAATCTGTTCCTTTTTTTTTGTTGGTAAATGCCAACAATATATACTTCTCTTACTGATCACAAAACCTTTTAGCCTTAGGAAATACAGTGCGAATACAAGCTAAGCACAGTTTGAGCTACAAAAAAACTCTCTAAGGAACTTTTCAGGGTATTGTGATAAAAGCTAATATTTAATTTCCACTGCACCAGCAAGAAAGTATTTGCTTTCCCGTAGGATATGGCTCCCATGTTGCCAGCATATATTTAACTTACATCTAACTGATTTGTCAGATTTTTAAGGTTATGTGCGCTTAGGTACGTTACTATTTATCTCAAATGAAAAACTTCACGTGGTAATTTGGTAATTAACAAATAATTATGTTATTTTAATTTCATATAATGAAATAATAATTTTTTCTGGTCTTCCACAATTTTTTATTCTTTTATTCTCCCAGATTTCCAAATCTTTATGTGTAAAAGCCCAGAATAACAGTAACATGTAAAATATGAAAGACTGGTCCTAGGTTTTCCTTTATATGAGTGAAGCAATAAAAGTTTTACTTGTCTAGAGGATGAGTGTGAAATCCTTACTTTGTGAATATCATTGAGACATGCATAGATCTGGTGCTACCATTCAGTTTGATAAAACTGAAAAATTGGTGAGGCTGGATCTTAAGTTTGTTTGGGAGTTTTCAATTATGATAAAAGTTTTTTAAGGGAGTTTTCAATTACGTAGTTTATTTCATTTCCTGCCCCCTCACAGCATACATGACATAAATTAAATTGCTCATATGGTCACTTAAAATCACCTAGGTTCAACTAGAATCGCAGCTTCCTAGCAAGAGCTGGCATTCTTCTCCCTGCTGCTATTCCCGCCTGATTTGTATTTTGAGAAAAGGAATGAGAATATGAAATAAGTGGAACCCATACAAGGAAGGAAGGAAGGAAGGAAGAGAAAAAAACCAGTTTACAGAGTTGACAAGCTGTAAGCCAAATTATGCTACTTTTTGGTTTGTCTGCCTCTCCCGAGCAGTTAGGCCAGGTTTAAGAGGATGTGCTTGCCCAGGAGACACACGCTGCCGTTCCCACTGCACGCTGCCACACTCCTCGTCCTTACTGAGAGCTACTCAGCCCGGCAGGGTGAAGTTGGCACCGGGCTACTTCGCAAGCGACGCGGGGTTTTTTTAACCCCTTGTTTTTCTGCCTGTTTACTCTGTTATGCACAGCCGAGGCAGCAGAGGGAGCTCAAAGATTTTGGTCATCAGCGAGAGAGCCGGGGAGGCCCGGACAGAGACGGACACCGCCAAGGGCAATTGCAGCGACAGCGAAGGCCAGGGCTCGGTGTATTCGGACTTCTCTAAAGCTCGTAGGTTATATGCATACTCCATTAGCAGCTGGTACTTTTAAATACAAGGTACCAGCGGCCAGGTTTTATTTCGAACTTGCTGCTTAGCTAACCTGTTCCACCTACAGTTTGGAAAAGGAGGTATTTATTAAGAATATAAAAATCCTTTTGGCGTCTAAAAATTTGTTCTAACGAGTTGTTCTATGCTTAAAGGTTTATAACAGATATTAAGACATAGGTAACTGAATTGTAAGGACTACAGTAAATTCAATGGATAAGATAGTGAGAATTGAAGAAAAAGTGAACTGCAGTGAATTGACTTTTGTTAAACCGTGCAGAAATTCAGTTTGTGATGTAATGCAAGATGATTTTCATTGTCTTTTAAAGGTAGAAAGATTTTCATATTTTTTAGAAGCTCACCATCAGTGTTGGGGAGAAGTAAAGCTAATAAACCACACAACTGAAAGTCCTGTCTAGACAAAAGTATTTGTTCTTCTGCAAAGAAAGATTTGAGTCTCTGAGAGGTCATCAGCTGCTGACAATAAGTAGAAATCTGTTTTGAAATATATCCGTGAATACATTATTAACAGAACATAAAAGTCATGAAGGTCAAGGTTGTGCATAAGTGTCCAGATTTTGAATGCATAAAAACAAAAGAATGAAAAACCTTGTGGTTCTGAGCAGATTTGGTGTTTTCTATAACATACTACACTACCTGGATCTATTTGTTGCAGACCAGGTCATTGTCTATCGTGACTGTTTCAATTTGCTTTCGAGGTAATGCACAGCAGAATTTAGTTTCACTGTAAAACAGAAATATTGTACTAACTTACTAAGCTGCACTGAAAGGAAATGTTTATAATTCTTTGGTTTTGGAGAGAAAATACACTTGAGATGTGAGCTCGGTCATCCTCTCCCCAAACTCAGGACAATTTTTGTAAGTGTTAACAACTCCAGTTCTATATATATCCTTCATATAGCAATCCAGTGGCTGGGTCTTTGCACTTTACTGAGCTTGTGGTCTGTCTCCTCTTTTGGACCAGATCCACTCATCCAGACATTAGAAAGTAGCTGTGGAACACTGTTCTAATCATGTGGGTATTGCTTAATCCTCTGATTGAACCTGAATAAATCTTTCTGGATGCCATGTCAATCTGTTTGGGATTTGCAATCTGGACAGGCCCCTAAATACAAATTAAAGTAATTTTCTATCTGAAAAAAAATCATCTACCTCTCTCAGTAACATCTACTACTGTGTTCCAAGGTAGGTAAAGAACAGGCAGTTATTAATACCACTTGGAGATATTTGACTATATGAATTTTTCTTATTGTTTTGCTAACTACAGGTCCTTGGTTAGGTTAGGGTTTACTGGTAGAGTTTTTGTTTGTTTGTGTTGTTGGGTTTTTTTAATGTATCAGTTATCTTTAGTCTGTGTTCTGTCATTCCAAGTATATATCCTGACTCCTGAAATTGTTGGGGTTTCAGAATATTTACTATATTTCGATCTTACAAACTCCCACAGTTGTTGTGGCATCTCTGTATTTTAACCCTCTCTGCCCCAAAATTACAATGTAACTGTTTTCAAAGAGGTATGTTTTCCTTTCTTCAAAAAATGTGAAGCGCTTATAGAGGGAAGGAGTGCCAATATCTCCCCTCACTAAATTTTAATGATTATATCTGTCCTCCAAGTTACTAGCATATGTCTCACCTTTCAATGAGATTATCCTGGGTGTTTTTGACAATTCACAGTTCCATAGCTAGTTTGGCTACCTTTAGACTCTGATCTCTTCTCCTTATTTTGTTAAAATCTCATCTTTTTGTACTGTATCATCTGCCTTTCTTCAGTAGACAAATTTTAAGTGTATGTACAAAAGCATGTCATCCACTTTTATTTACTCTATATTTTATATACCAGTTCAAAGTTTTAGTCATTCTATTATTTCTGTGCAATAACTCTATGGAAGAAGGACTTTAAAATAAAGTATACACCTTCATATGCACTGTATATGGTGAAATTCTAGAATATTATTAACAAAGTGACTTAATGAATTTTCATTTTTGAGGTTAGAAAGGTGGAACATTATAGAAACTAATATCTGTCTAATAATTATTTCATTGCAACTGTCAAATAAAACTTATGGGAAATAAAAAAAAACCCTTCAACCCTTGGCTTTACTTTTACTTGTGTGGGATGGTATAATGACCAAATTTTTGTTAGAAAAAAATCATTTGCCGAATTAGACATTCTCACTTTCTATTCTCAGCAGTGGATTTCCTTCTTTGTTTAGTTCCAGCTGAAGAGAAGCCCTAGATAGATTTAGAGCTCATGGAACACATTTAATTTGAACTTCAAACATTGACTAAGTTAAAATATCTCACCATGGTTGTCTCTGCAATGGATCCAAAGCTGTTTATAAATATGTTGCATGTGACATTAACTGGAGGACCTGCAAAAGAAAAAAACAAAAACAATCCCTGTTCTAGAATTATTGTTTATTGGTTGATTATTCAATATAAACGATTCTGAAACAATATTTACTGACTTGGGAAGAAATAATGCTTCCCTGTTCTAGAATTATTGTTTATTGGTTGATTATTCAATATAAACCATTCTGAAACAATATTTACTGACTTGGAAAGAAATAATGCTACATTCACAACTTATTTAGTTCACTATTAAATTGAATGGTTTCTAATAATTTTCCTTTTGATTTTCCTCAAAGGTACACTACTAATCTGACCAGGTTAGCAATTTAAAAAAACCACAGCAACAAACTTCAATGTAAACCTGTACTCATGTTTTTACATAAAAAAGAAAAAAACCCCAACATCTCGTTTGAAATATCTAATAAAAGTATTTTATGCGTATTTCAGTGAGAATGCATGTCACTTCTCACAACAATAAGCAGGAAAAGTGACATTCCTCACACAAGGCACGTTCTACCTTCAATGTTATCTGTCATCACTGGGAAAAGAAATGCATTATTGCTGCTCTTATCTCTGCTGCTTAGAGGAAAATCATTTTGATTCTATTCCCATTTCTCTTAAATTCACAAAATGTCTGAGTCCAGTTATAATGAATGCTTTGTTACCACGGATCCTCAGCCAACTGTTGTTTTGTCTTATCTTGCATTTTGAAGTACCAGTAGTGGGAGAGCAGTCGTTATGATAACTGAACAATGAATTGTCTCTTCATGGAAAAGGGTTTAAATTATTTTCTAGAAGTCTCTTTTAAAGTGTCATTGTGGAAAAGCATGCTAATTTTTCCATTATTCCTTATCAATTTCAGTCTGTGTCCAATAGAAACAAGGTTTTTCCATCACAAGGATTTTTGTTACCTTCCTACAACTCAATATTCTTATATCAATAAACCAGTTCAGCACTGGAGAACCTGGATTATTTTTGCAGTTGTAAGCAGTCTAAAAATGAGAGATCTGTATCTGGAATCTGAGGACTGGTCTTATAAACCTTTATGTAATATTTCCTTTTTAGGATGACTGAATAAAGCAACTGCTCTGCCACTACTGGTGGTTTGCAATTAGCAAAATCTAACATGACCAATAAATTTCACGTTAAATACTTGAAGAATCAGAAAGTCCATTAAAAATTCTGCCCACATGACAGAACTTGGAACATCCAGCTTTCTTTCCTGACAGCAAAAATTGTTTTGAAGTGCTGTACAGCAATTGCAACAAAACACCTCTACACGAACTTCAGTCTTTGCAATACACAAGGCCACACCTATGGAGCAGAGTTCTCAGGTAAGGAGGTACCACTTGCAGCCACTTTGGTACTCAGTTAATTATTTAGGGTTGTTGAGTATATCCAGTACTTCTGAGAATTCAATAAAAGCTTTACATGCTCAACTCCTGAAAAGGATCAAGGGAAAAAGGAAAAGCAGGGATGATGAATGAAGGCAGAGTCACTGAAAACTGTCAGGGAGAAAATTGTACTTCCTGCCCATGTTAATCTGTTTGCAAGGCAGTTTTTCTTTCAAACACTTCCATGTTGTAGTACCTGACATCATTTCAAATTTGATGTGATATACTCTTGTGTAAAATAGTACTCTGCTTTAAAATATGTCTGCTATGTCAACATAGCTGCTTTTCTTAAGAAAAAGCTCTAAATCACTACAGTGCTGATGCCTAATTTTAAATTACAATAAAATAGCCAATAGCCAGTTAAAAGGAGCACAAAAGTAGAAGCTAAAAGTAGCTTGCAAATGTTTTAGAGTTAACTCAAAGATACTGTGCTGAGAGTAAAAATGAACTCCCCAAAACATGGTCAAAAAGAATCATGAATGAGAAGCTGTAAAAGCTGGAAGTCATATTCAAACACAGGAATTCAGGCAAGCTGAACATAGATTAAAGAGAGGCAGAAAAGAAGTAGAGCTAAAACTCACTAGAGACAGAAAAGCTAACAATGATCACTATCTACAAGGTGTTAAAAATAGAATCCTGCCAAGATCTGAAAGCTGAAAGAAGATGATTAAGGTAAAAAAGTATCCATGAAAGTGAAGAAGGTCAGAGCAGAAAAACCAAATGAAGTCTTTGTAGAGCATTTGTCTCCAGTTAGTGGCTGTGTCAAATACTAGAGACATTCTGCTGGAATTTTGTGTGAGGACTGCAGAAGACATTTCAGACTAAATGAACAGGAACAAACTGACAAGCTGAGGTGATATAAATCCAAACATCATAAAAATCTTTGCAAAATTGTGGAAACACAATTCACTGTGAGTCAACTATCACCTGTGTCAATTTTGTAATCAGTGGAAATATGTCCCATGTCCAGCAAGTATAACTTGAATTATAAAAAAACCCCCAGATTTCAGGTATGATGGTGGATGACGTGCATGAAATTTATCCCTGTAAACCGTACCTCTGTGCCAGCCAAACTGGTAGAAATAATGAGAACCTTTATAATTAAGATATATAGATTAATGTTATATATAAATATGCTATCTAGATTAATATATTTATATATTAGGGAGAAAGATGTCAAAAAGGATCAAAAATTCTATGACAAATTGTCACACAAAACCAGCTTAAGTAGAACAGGACCCTTCACACTGGAAAAGGTATACAGTAGGGAGTAATCCGTAAGTATACAAATTTGTAAAGATCAAAAGGAGGTATTACTCCATTTCCCAATATGTCACATGGAAATAAAAACCAGTAAAATAATCACCAAATTTAAAGCAAACAAAAAAAATTATACTTTTATTATTCAAAACCACAAAGGTTTTATTGCCAGAAAATAATGAAAAGGCCAAAAATATAAAGAGCTTTCAGAAGGGATCAGGAGAACATATGTAAATAAATTAATTTTTTTTCAGTTAAGTCCTGGCTTTCAAAGTTTCTAAACTAATGATTGCCGAAAAATGTTTGCCAATAGCAGGGCAAGTAAGATGTTGCATTTTCCTATGTAAATGCCCTAATTTTTACCTTAATGTTTAAATTTTTCACACCTAGGTTACATAATTGTATTCAAATTTGAAAGGCAATGAAGCATTTTCCATGTTTGCAGGAATGGATATAGTCTTCAATGTGGACACTGAGTAAGGGAAGCACCTTGCTATAGGTTTGATGTAACATAAAAAATAATTGCAACTGGAACAAAGCTTTTTCAATAATTCTTGATTTCCTGTTGTATTCCATAGCTGAATAAATACCATGTCTTCTCTATTGTATTTGTTGAACAAGAACTGATATAATGAATTCCATATCCAAAAGCAAAGCACAAAGACAAAAATATATAATTTTGTCTTCTTGACCAAGAGTAATTATGACCACAATTGGTAGTTAAAAATCTTGTCTGTGTAGGAATTTTACTGGAACAAAAAATGATTTAAAATGAATGTCTGAGTTATCTTATTAGTACTTATCTCTTTCTTTAAAACTATCACCCGTTTAAAACCTCAAAAAGGCATTAAGCCCCAGCACTTGTTCTAGGAGTAATAAAACTAACCAAAAAGTGGCAAAGTCACTTAAGGAGATACTTATTCTTAGTGGTAGGTCTGAATCATTCTGTGCAGATCTGTTCAAACCGCATAGTTGTCCAGAAGATTTAGAATGTGCATTTTTTGAAAAAGAACAACGTCAAATTAAGTTTTGTCTCTTTAAGTTTCAATAGTTACAAAACAAGGCTCTAAATCCTTTGAATTATTCTTTCAAGAAGTACTGCATTGAATTTCGTAATGTCTAAACCTATCTTTCACTGTAGCCTCATCAGAAGATTGTGATTGGATGCTGTCCATGACAAAACATAAAACTCAATCCCCAAATCATATAGAGATGTGTTTGAAATTCAGTTGCACATTTATAATTTCCTGAGCAATATCAGCATCACGAACTTAAAATAACCCAAAGTATTTCCAGCTGCAGTAAATCCCGGGTAATAAGTTTAGATACACATAACCAACTGTTTATGGTTTGCTGATGAGGACGTAATCTGACAAATCTCTTACCTGGTCCTTATGAATCAGACTGGGCAAATTCTGGTAAAACCAGCACATAGCAGTGGCTTTAGAGTCAAAACCACTCAAGTTTCTGGAACTTGGAGATGTCAAAAAACTATAACATTTCTTGCTGAATAAGAATTAAGATGGAAACGCAGTGACAGATGACTTAGAGAAGAAAGCACTGCCAGCTTGAAAGAAAATTTTTGTAGTAAACATGGAGTAAAGTGAAATGTTAGAGCTAAAAGGGTCTCTTGGACTCAAGAAGATAGGCATAGGAGAATGCAACAAAAGAAAAGTAAGAATAATATAATTTTTAATCACAATAGGTTTATTCTTTCAAAACATTATTTATATTCTGGATAATTTAAACACTGATACCTTGTTTAAAGATTCAGTAGTAGAGTTAATATGGTTCCAATATAATAGTGGAACTACTTGTTTTCAAAAAAAAAGAATAGTCAAATTTACCTAAACTTCCCAGACTGCAAAAGTTAGAATGGATGATGTTTGTCTGTATGATGCTTTGCATATTCATATAAAAATAGGGTTTATGTAGTCCTCCATTAAATACTCTTGCATGCATGAGTCTGGATAATGTTTCATGCTAAGACCCTCAGAAGATGTAATAATTCCATTTCCAAACTTTGCTGTTTCAGTCTTCTTTGAATCTGTTTTGTCTTGATTGAATCTCCTTTGTGATAAGTGCATAAAAGGCACGTGCCAAGAGACAATTCCAGGTACTGAGAATTTGCATTTTCAGTGGAGGACTGGGAACAGGGAAAAGAACAAGAAGAAAAATGATCCTTTTGGCATTTCAAGGCACAAATGGGGCCCAGAAATGAGGAATATAATTTGGTGGTAGAATTGGGAACTAAGATAAGCTGTCTTGAGTTTGATGGTCATATCATTAACACACTCTTTAGAACCAGACAGATATGAAGATTTGGCCTATCTTTCACAGAACTTGCTTTCCAGAGTGTTTCATGCTATGATAATCCAAGGCGGGAATCCGAATCCACCAGTAAGCGTTTCAGGAAAGAAAAGAAACCAAAAATCTGTATTAGACAACCCAAATCTAATGATAAACTATATTTATGAAAGGCCTGCAATTGGGCAGCTGTGAAAGTGGCAGAGGTAGAGTGTATTGCTACAGAAATGCACTGCCATACACACAAAAGAAAGGCAAGAGAAGGCAAATTTTTTTTCATGTTTGTACTTAGTTTTCATATTTGTTTCAGAAATTGCATTTGTTGAGCAGTAACACTGACATATTGAAAACCTGAAAGTTTAATTTTGAAATTACCTTTGAAATTTGGTCTGATCCTCGCATCATAGCCTGACATCCTACCCATCAGCTTATCCAGGAAATCGGATGGCGACATTGGCATGCTACGAGATCTTGCACTGTCTGTTTCCTTTGTGGCTACCAAGCTAAGAGCAAGGAAAAACAAACAAAGAAACAAACAAACGAAAATTTGTTAGAAGTTTTATTAGCAAAACTTTGATTTTATTTAGTCAATTAGAGTTCATTTTTGTAGGAACAGGAAAAGAGGAAAGCTAAGGCAGTCTTTCAAGCTAGTTAATGCTTCAAAAATAGTAGCAGCAAAGAAATTGAAACGGGAAGTTCTTTTTATATCTGTCATTTAATAGGTAAATTTTATTCTGCTATGCTGCACAGTCATAAGTTCCTTCTTCCTTAGAAATTTTGAAGATTAATAACACTTTCAGTCAGCAGTAATCAATATCATTATCACAGAATTAAATAATGTCATGTACAGAAATAGCTGTGTATGTGGAATGTCATATTTTGGAGTCTATTCTAAGATTGATCTATTTTAAGTGGGTGTGCTTCGATAGAAGCCTGGATCAATAAAAAAAAATAGTACTAAGGATCTTGATTAGAATTATACTACTATCACCAATTTTTGGTTTATGTTGATATGTAACTATAATAAAATAGGTCTGTCTCTTGGCAGGTGGTATTCTTTAAAGTTGTCTTAGAGTTTCGTTTTCTGTTAAAACAAAAGTAACTGCTACAGTGGGAAAAAAAACCCTAACAGCGTACTGAAGAAAATATTTTAGGACAAACTTTTCTTCTCAGGGCCACATGATAAATGCCACCTCCTATAGCTTCCTCTTTATATGCATGTAAAACTCCCACTGATATTCTAGAGTGTGTTCTGCTCTTGCTAAGAGTGCAGAGTAGTGGCACTGTGATCAGCCATGGGACCCAAAGAACAAATCTTTGTTGTTGTGGAACAACTCTCACTTGTGTGGAACAACTCTTATTTGAGCACTATCTAACATCCTGGAAAAACCAAACAGTCAGAAAATATATAAATTTTGAGTAACATCGTGATACACAGAGCAACTGAAACCATTAGTGGCTTTTGGAGTCTCAAAAAAGGTAAAGAACTGTGCATGTTTGTGCTGAATCCAAGTCAAAAATCTTAGAGAAGGACTTAAATCTCTTTCACTTAACAAACTCATCTACATGTCAATTCTCTCTTTTAGAAGTGCTTAAATGTGCTTTTGTTGAGATGCAAACACAGGGAATAACATAAAGCCTTTAGGAATTTTCTATTCCTGAAGAACCCATGCTAAACTCATCTTCTTAACAATGAAAGGCAAAACAAAATGGAAAAATTCCATACAGGTATGTGTGTATGCAGAGGCCGTGTGCAGTGCAGACTGAAAAAGTAATTTCTTTCTTCTCAAGACTCTGTTACTCAGGACATTAAAAGTAACACTTTTATAGAAAGTTCCATTTACAAGGTCTGCTAAAATTTTTGTCTTCAAGTTTGAAATTTGGATTTATTATCTTAAATAAAAAAAAATTTCATATTAGTCCTTGAGAGTTACAAATTTGGGCAAAACATACAATACGAACATAGAAGCCTCTAGAATGCTATGGTTTGCTCACATTTTAATTAAAATGGAAATTAAGTCTTTTAATTTTAATATTAAATCAGAAAGTTAAATTTGATCCTCAAGTTTATTTGCTTAGCTAGTGCTTATTCTATTCTATGTGTAAGTTGATTTGTATATTCTTAAATTGTTCATAAATTATTAAATTGTTGGATATTTCTAAATTGTTTTGAATATTTTGGTATCTCTTTCGGTAAAAATGTTTCTTTACACTTCTTCAATAGCTAACCTAGTTCTTTATTTCTTCCTGTAGCTGCAGAATGTATTTCTGTTTCTGAGAAAGTAAGTATTCAACATATTCTTTTTATAGTTCAGTTTGAAATTATCCCATTGCCATAATTTTCATTATCAATCATTCTAAATGGATCTGATTCATCACATTATTACAACTTGTAGAGATTTATGTTTCTGTAAAACATCACTAATGTTTATAAAGCAAAAAAAAATACAAGAGTCCAATTACCCTTTTCTGGGTATTATCTACTTGGAAGGCAGGAGAATCAAATTACTGTGTGTATACGCTTTAGATTTTAAACACTTAGATTTCTTTCTAGTAGTCTTCTATAAGAAATTTATATTTTTATTCTGTAGGTATGTAAAATTTCTATACTACAGGATATACAATCCTATATTTTTATTCTTAATATACATAGATTATCCAGAACACAAGTATAGAAAGGTCCATTGTTAGCTTGAATATCATTTTCTGGAGAGGAAGATTTTGTTTGTTTGCCCTTTTTTTACTTCACTGAACTTTTTCTAAATCTTTCCTTGTTGCACTTGTAGTTCTTGCTTTGCCATGGAATAAAGTATTTTTGAAATCAAATTTTTTGAAATTTTTTAATTTTTTGAAATGTTTTGAAATTAAAGTAACTAATGTTGACTGGGAAAAATAGTAATTGCTGTGACTATGGATTTTCTCAAAGTGACATTTACCTTTTCATATAATGGTATCATTAACATTTGCTTTCATTAGCCAGTTATAAGTCTCATAATGTCTTTAATTTAATGCCTACTTATTAAAATAATATATTCAGCATAATTAATACCTTTTGCATAAACTATTTTTATCTCAAAAGTCAGCTGATTTTGTAACTAAATATTTCTTCAAGGAATATTTTCACTGTTACTAAGCTTGGGTTGTAATGAGTAAAAGCTGGTTGAGTTCTACAGAATTCTGCTCTTTTGATTTAAATTTTTGTTGAAAATATGTATTTTAAGAATACTGTTGGAGAAATAAAACTTTCGTCAATCAAAGCTGACATGTGGAATACTCATCTAGTTAAAAAGGAGCAAGACTTGGTAATGTAGTAAAACCCGAGTGAAGCAGGGGATTTTAGGAAAGGATTTTCTGTTTCCAGATTAATATAAAAATTTACTCTGCGTGGTAAGGGCTGTTCAGTTTTATTGCACACTGTCTGAAAGCTAGGCCTCTGGCTAAGGGGTTAGAGGAAGGTATACTCCTTTCATGATCCAAGCACTGAGCTTCTTTTAGTGTTACTAATGCACAGAGCTTCGTCCTCGATACACAATTATTGCATAAGTCCAGGAAAGGCTTTGCGTGCCTCCAGAGGGAATTCATTCTGACCTGTCACAATTCTTTAAAGAATTTGTACATGCATTTTCTGACAGGCGGAATTATAGGAATTTAATACCAGCAAGAATTTCAATATAAGCAAAGTACAATGGACTTGTGATTAGCATAAAGTCATTATGTGACTTTAAGTTACTGAGAAAGAAAGCTGTACACTTTTTTCACAGGCAGAAGCTTCCCACTGTCAAAGTCTTTTATTGAAGAGAGATTATAACCTCACAGTCTTCTGGTCTGTTCATATTTTATGAAGAAAAGTTACCAACAAGAATGCTCTCCCTAGTAGCGATTCTGAGTTGTGCCTGTGAGCTATTGGCAAATATTACTAAGAGTTATAAGGATTTATACCTTTTTCCAATTTCAGACTTAAAACAGTACTTGACTTCAATTTCCTGGATGTATCCTGAACTTCTTTAAAATGTAAATTAAGCCTTCAAAAATATTTGAAGGGAAATTTTTTTAACTGAAGTTGTTGACTAGAATCAAGAAAAAAATTGAAAATGTCAAAAGATGCATTCAAAACTTATTTGTCACCAGATAAGTTTGCACCATCACAAGTTAGGGTAAGGATTTTTGTTTCAAATAAGCTGTCATACAAAACCAGACAAGAACAGAAAATTAGAATCACAAGGACTACAGTTACTCCTGTCTTTGGAGTATCTATGCACTGAGATAGGAAAACAGCCTAAATCACAGCTCTGTGACAGTGCATTTTCTACCAAAAGTCATATTGGAATCAGAAACTCAGTTCAAGCTGAAGATATAACAAGGGGGATATAAATGTTAGAGAGTGAGAAGCAGCCTGACACAGACAAGATGCAGCTTCTCTAGATCAGCACCCACATCCTAAATTTCAGACAAAAAGCTACTTGTAAGAATGGTGTTCAGCAATGCCATCTATAATCTGGAAAGAAAATGCAAAACAACTGATTGTTTAAAACTAAGAAGTGCAAAAAGGATTGACAGAGAGATAAATTCTGAGGATGTAAGAAAATAACCTAGTTCTTACATTCAGCCCATTTAGGTAGAAGAGTTTAAAACAATTAGAGGAAGGATATTAAGAGATGTATGAACTGGAATGTGGGCAGAGTTGGAGAAAGCAGTGAAGAAGAACTCAGAATTCATCAAACAACTTAGCACAGTTGTGGTAAAGTTCTCACTGCACCACTGCATTATCCAGTAGTGCGGAAAGATTGAAAGAGTGAGTAGAAGCATGAAGGTCACTTATTATTTTATACGATATTAATGAGACCAGTTCTGGGATGTTGCATCAAATTCCACGTCCGAGTTTTAAAAGGACATTAAAGCTTTTGGAAAGGTACTGAACAAAGCCACTAAGCCATGACCTGAGACTTAGGGAAATTTGCTTCAAGTAAGGGACTTTAAGAGCTTAACCTGCTTAGTTTATCAAAAAGAAGAGTGAAAAAAAATAGCGTGATTGAAGCTTATAAACATCTCAAGGGGGAAGAAAATGCTGGACAATTATCTAAAGAAGAAAAGCAGAAGAAAAAACAATGAGAGACAAATTCAAATGGGAATTTGGACACACAGTTTAAAAATAACAGAAGATCAAACTGTACCAACCAAGACAATATAGCTTTGTGGAAGAAACAATTTAGCAAAATATAAGGTATAGTTTTTGATATATGGCTAGCTTGGCGAAAAGGAATAAGCTTTGATATATAGAAAAGCAGGCTAAATTCAGATTAAACATTACAAATCTCATGCAGAAATCTTCAGGCTGTCAAAAGGCACTTGATTGATTTGAGGAGCTTAAGGAAGGGAAGCAATGGCCGTAGCTCCAAGTGTGAAATGATGTCTTCTCAGGGTCCTTCTACACAGGGGCTGGGTTGCAGACTTGCAGTTGCTGTAATCAGGTTTGCAAATTACAGCTGTAATGTTGGCTCATCTTGCTCAGTTCCTTTCACAGCTGGGTGTGTGACTTACTAAGCAGCTGTAGGAGCATCAGCTCCTTGCACAGTAGGGATTTAAGCTCCAGAATGGAAACTGCAGTTGAGCTGCTCATAAACTAGAAGTAGCTTAAAAATTCAGAGGTTGACCACTATGAGGAAAAAGTGAGGTAAATGTTCTATCTATGCCACAATGAATAAAGAACTGTAAGCTAAACTATAACGTTGTCATGAATGCAAATGGATATGAAGTAGCCAGGGATAAATTTAGATCAAAATTAAGACTTTCGGCCACTGAGACACTTCAGTTCAGGAAGAGTTTAACACTTTGAGCTGAGATAGAAAAGCCCTGTGTGTTTCAAGAGGGAGCTAGGCCTTAGGATGCTGTGACAGGTATGACTGTGATTGCAGGTGATGGGACTCAGCTCTTTTTTAATCATCTGCTGAGAATATGTTTGCATTATTACTGATTCTTTTGTGTTTTTAAAATAATTGCTACTACAGAAGTCTGAAATAAAAAATATAGTTAACAGAACTACACAGCCAGAGCATCAATATCTACAGAATTTAAATGGGACATCTCATCTAGCAGCTAGCAATTTAGTTACCAAGATAAAGCATGGGTCATGAATCTGTGCTCCTGAAATGTCTGTTTAAAGTAGGCTTGTTTGTAAGAGAACAATTTTCTTTTCCTCCAGAAGAAAATTATTGAGGAAAACTCTTCAAAGGGAATTTACAACTCCACAAATGTTTCCTTCTCTAAAACATTTAAGGTTGCAAAAATCAGACTGCTTTCCCATGTCTTTTTTCTTTTTTAAGAGTTACTATGTTCTACCTGTAAGTTGTTTCTATCCATCCCAAACTTCTGCACATTTTTACCAAAGCACAGACAAAGGAAAGAAACTTTACATATGAAAGTGCTTTATATAAGCTTTATTTTAAAAGATATATTTTCAAAAGTAATTTCAGTCATACTAGCTTTGAGATTTATCATTTCTGTACAGCAGAAGGTCCTGGTTTTTAGTGATTTCCCTCATTTAAACATTCATCTTCAACGTGGGTTATTAAAAAATTGCTTTCAGTGTGTGGTTTCAGCCCTAAAAGATATATTTTTGTTTGAAAATATTGAAGAAGTAATAGGCTACCGTCAGCATTTCTAAGAGAAAGATTGTATCACCTTGCGAAGGCTTAATAAGAACAGTATAGACAAAAGTGAAGGAAGAAATTAAATCTTACACCATTTGCTAAGTCTTCTCATTTTATTCCTGCTACAGGTAGGTAACAAAAATAAAGAAAGAATATGGTGTGCTGTAATTATGCCTTCCACTGGAAACTTCCTGGAGAGATGTTTCCAAGTCCAGTTTAGGACAGTCCACTAATTTATCCAAATTAGTCTGAAAGTAGTCTCCAGAGTCTCATAGACTTACTTTTGAATACAATTGATACAAATTATCTTTGAATTATACGGTAAGTTCATTTTCTGCCTTCCATAAGTAACCTACTGACGTATTTTTTCTTGAAAATCTTACATTAACACCAAGTTACTGCCACATTTGTCTTTTGGATTTTTTTCATCTGATCATAAATTACTAATTTTGTCTCAAACACAATCTATTTTAGTCATTCAGAGAGGTAGAAGGTTTTCATTTCATCTTATAATGCATACTTCAGTGCTGCTACACACACATTGTGATGGTCCAGTAGGTCTTTCATTTCAGTATTTAGCTTATTCTATCAGACAGCTAGTGTGGCCAAACGCCTGGAGCAATCGGATGTTGTGTTTGTGGTCCATTCTCTCCAGCTGATGTTTGAATGTTTTTAATGCACTTCATATTAAAATGCTTCCCAGAGAAGCTCAAAGAAATTAATTACACCCTTAGAAGGAAAGCAAAAACTGCAGCCAGTATGCATTTAATTGCATCTCACATACAAAAGTATTTCTGTAAATTAGTCTAGTGGTACTTATTCACTTGTTCACCAGTAATAGTTAGGTGAATCAATCTCATGACCACTCTCCTTGACTCCAGAGCTGTAAGCAATGGTGATAGAATTCATCAGCTTTTAAAACAAAGATTATTCAATGTAACCATGTAATTAAAGATGTCTTCCTGGAAGGAAATGATCCTCTAATTGGTGATGTTGGATCATCCGATGGTGTCTTGCATTTTGAAAATTTTAATTTTCAATAAGATTTTATGATATGAAGAAAGCCTTCAAACCCTCTTCTGAGCAATATCGACCTACATCTGATAGAATTAATGGGGAAAGCAAGCTCTTAATTTGGTGAGGTCAGGAGCATAGGATGGCCTTTTTGTAATGATAATGTCTCTAACTATTTGATCTACTAATTAAGTAGGTAAAGGACTAACAAGATCAGAGTTTATAGTAGGCAGAACTTGCACACATTTTTCAAGACATGTATATAAACCTGACAAAAATTAAGAGTAGAATGTTCCAGCATGTGACAGATTAAACTAAAAAACAAGAAATATTACAAGAATGATTACCAAATGGCTCAAGCACATCCAAATTAAAGTGTTTTCCTTGTTTTTACAAAAATAAGTCCTGCTTTTTTTAGAAAGAAAAAAACTGCTTTCAATTTTACACCAAAAATATCATACATTAATGTAAAGCATAAACAATACTAATTTGTTTGATTTTTGGGATAACACTGAGGTTTTTCCAAATTTTTGCCCAGTTTATTACTGAAATGCATTTGTTCAGTTAAGTAGCATGGCAAAAATTTTCTTTTGAGGTGTGATGTGTTTAAACTGGTTACCTAAGATAGCTGTGTCAGAAGAGAAATACAAGTCTCTGTTTTACTGCAATAAAGAATTTTAAATTTGGAAACCTTGAAGATTAGCAAATATTGTGGAGTCAGAGTTCAGAAGACAGGATAAATATTTTTAAGCACATATTTTTTACAATTTTGATAAAATTAAAGCAATTTTTTTACTGAAAATTTAAATGCTTCATAGAAAATAAAAAAAACAAATAGACTTTTCTGATTGGAGGCCATTCACCAGCAATATTTATTCATGAAAATGCAGGGCCATTCTGGAAAGCCAGGAGCTGTGTCAGGGGGTCACAGCTGCGTGGATCCTGTACTGAAAGTGACATATAAAATCAGCTGTCACCGCTGTTCCGTTCTAGCTCATACAGAGATAGTTTCTTCTGAGAAACAAAACAAAACACAAAATTCATCTCCTTCTCTGAATTATCCTTGGAAGACAAGCTCTTCACATTTGCATTATGAAGTCAGGGTAACTGAACTCCTAGTTTAGATGCCTGAATTAGACAACGTTACATTCTACTGTTCAAGGTTAATACAAGGGGATAATTTCCTTCCAACTCCTTTGCATTCCAGCATGAAAATAACTCTATTTGAATAATGATTTATTGGTGAATAAATTAATTTCATTCTGAGGGACTAAAAAAAAAGTTTCCCATGGTGAAAGAATAGTGGAAGAGGGTGACGTGTAATAAAGTCAAAGATAATAAAGGAAGGAGACAGAATTAAGTTTGCAATGTGTTAGCAAAGACTGAGATTGCAAGTGTTTTTCATTTTATTTCTGCTAAAACTGACAATGTGTTTCTTGCTAATTAAAGATGAAATCTCTTTTCCTTGTTGTAGGTCATAAAGTTGTCAGTTCCTAGTGCAATGAAAATGCAGATTTTCATATCCTGCAATGTTTTAGATAATAGTTTTATCAGAACAGAGAAAACACAGAATTCTTAACTCATGTTGGCCAGAGAAAAGACTGTCCTATCAACTAACAGGAGCAGAAGCACTGTATCACCAACATTTTAAACAGGTATTTTCTAGGAAAAACCCTCAAGAAAATGTAAAAAATTTTGTGTAAAATTTGGATTTTCTACTGATTTTTCATCACTTTAGATTTTTCTAATTGTCCTCTTATCCTCTTATCTTGACTAAGTACAAACAGATTAATTTTTTGATATAATGCTGCAGAGATAAGTAGAGTTGCATCAGGACACATTTTCAGCCAAAGTAACAACTTCTATGTGCAACAAACAAAAACTTTCAGTTTAAAGTTCACTAATTATCCATTACTATTACCTTAGTGATTACAAATGAAAGCTACGTGAAATATATTGAGGATTGCATTTCAATGCAACTAGTAGAAAAATACTGTCTTTCAGATTTGAAAAAGAATCATTTTTCTGTTTCAACTACAGAATGAACACTGAATTTCAGTGCTCCTGTAGCTTAGGCAATGGTTACAAGCATTTTTTTATGATGCTCCTGATACCTTTATGGTGTCATACTTTTTTTTCTTTTATGAATACAATTGAGAATTCCTCCAGCCCTCCAGTCCTTCTCTAGTCATGTTTGTCATGGAAGTAAAATAGATTGTTAAAGTAAACACGTATTTAACACATGATAACATAAAGTACATAGAGGATGGACTACAGTTTCAGACTACAGTTTGGATTGTTGTGGACTGTTTCAGCTTTTCTTAACAGAGAGAAAAAAAGAGAGAATAATGTTAATTTAAGTCTTCTGATTAAGTCACTCTGACATGATCATCATTCTAGTATATTATAGTCTAGATAATGTTAAATTTATCAATTTTTTGTTGTTGTTTGTGACTTAGTACATATATAAATCAGCACAATGCTTTACCCCTTCCTTAGGAAAAAAAAAAATCTCTTAGGGTAAAGGAAGAAAATGAATTTGTCAGCATTCTTCATAATCCTATAGGCAAGGCTTTCTATCTTAGTTAAGGTATGGATTCAACAAACTACAGGTTGTCTCAGTAATTTTGTTTCATTGAATAAGAGAAGTTTATTGTTGCCAGTTTCAGCCATGCGGCACATGAATTAATATATTTTATAAACTAGGATTTTGTTCTGAATATTTTTTGTTGTTTTCCCAGAAGCACCTATTTAATAGTCTTTTAACCTGTTGTATAGACTATTTTTATAAATGTCCTAAACTCAGGTCTTAGTTTCATGCCATTTTTTAATTTATTCAGCCTACTTTTGGGGGAGGAAAAAACTAACTCAGAGAGGAGCAGAGAATATTTCAAATATTCAAATTCTAACAAATCTCTCATTCTCCCAAGGACCTACTGAATGAGTTTAGGTTTTGGCAACTTAATTTTTAATTAAAAACAGATAGATCTTCTACAAATTCAATTAACTTTTGTTTTGGTTTGGTTTGGGGTTTTTTGATAGATAATACTTGGCTAAAAGGAATGGAATATTTTTAAAAAATATTACAGAATCTGTAAACCACTTATTTGTAGTAGTCTGAACTTGCATTACTCTCTCACTATAAAGAATAATTCGTGTAGTCACTGAATAATGGAGAAAAGCTATTGGTGTAATGGATAGATTGCAAAATTACCAAGTAAAATAATTTCTTGAATATTCTACGTTATTACACCAGATATTCTTCTCTAAAGCTGTCAGATTTGAATAATTACATTCATTGTCAGGTTAATGCATGATTCCCCTAACCAACTTAACTTGCACAGGAACTGGCTGGTGTTTTTCACCACCATAATGAATGGTAATGCAGCTGCTGACAATGAGGCAACACAAGATTGAAAGGCAAATTAATGCAAATGGGACTTTTGACCTTAAACTGTTGTTTCTCAAGGCGATTCTTCCTAGATCTAGGAAGAACCTGTGAATTCTGCAAACAGAATCCTACAGATTATAGCTGCTTTGTTGATTCTGTATTTCGAATACATCTCAAGATGCCCTTTAAATTGTAGAGATGTGTATCATCGAGTTTCCTAGTTCTAATGGATTTTCTCCTATTGTGTCAGTGCCCCATCAGCTTTGCATTTATTGGGTTGCTGTACTCTCAACAGAGTAATCAGAAACAATGTCCACTAAAGTGTACATCTGTAGAAGAGAGTCTTTCTTGTTATCATAATTAATGGCCAATTATAATGTCACATGTATTTTGTTCCTTCTTCATCTTGTTTTGCTTTAAAAATCCACTTTTATCGTTATGAGCAAACCATAAACAAAACTGAATTTTTTTTCTTTGCTGTGTTTCTTCTCAATTTTTACTATGCATAAAAATATTCTCAGAAAATCTTACATTGGAGTAAAATCATTGAGGTTTATCAAAACTAGATAAAAAATTGATTTTGAATTAAAACCCCAGATTTGTGAAGACTGAACCAAAATTCAATTAAACAGTATTCTGTTTGCCTTAGGGAAGCACTGCTTGTATCAATCCTATATCTTGAGTAAGCATGTCAGATGGCTGGTTAGAAGATTTGGCTTTTTTTCTAAAATAAGTTTGATAAAAGTTCTGTTACAGAAAAGCTGGATATGGCCTGAAAAGTCACTATATAAAGACTTTTTCCCCAAATGCTTCTCATGAAATTGTTTATTTTGATTAGCCAGCTAATTATAGTGTAGATCCATGTTATTACTATTAATTTAGAATTTTCAATTAAGGCAAAATATTTCTAGTTGAAAAAATACTATTTTCATGAAATGGAGTTTAACTTAAACATACGTTTCAATGTTGTTTTATGAAATGCTGGCAGGCTTGGGTGGAATATTGCTCAGTGTCCTTTCTGTTTTGTCAGTCATAATCAGTTTTCCACTGTCAAGGGGAACTGCAGTTGGAGTCTCAGTTTCTAATCTTCACAAACTCTGAACATCTTCCACACAGAATTAGCACAGATTTTTTCCTGCTTTGTGCAACATAAACTTCTTTTTATGCATTGAAAAAGTGAGAAAATATTTTCAGTGCTTTGGGATTTTTTGTGAGACAGGAATGGTGATGTTCAACCAGCCATGTTAATTTACATGAGATACGTGGATTAAGTAATTTTTTCCTTTTTATTAATTCTATCCAGGATCAACACTGTAATAAATCAGTATAAGACTTTAACAAAAACAGAGTTGAGCTTCAGGGTGATGATGAGAGTGACAGAATTCATGCCACATAATGACAGAACCCAGTATTCCTAATGCACGCACTGAAGCATATTCCTTACGGAATAAGTCAGACAAAATAATGTGAAGGTTAAAAAAAACAGTGCTGCAAGCCTTTTGTGCTTCCACCAAAATTATCCTGGTCCACTACATGCATTCTCTTTCACACACAGAAAGTAGTGTTTAAATTTCCCCTCAGATACATATTTAGTCTTTGCTATTCTAGTCTTCATTAAGCCAGCATCCTCTTAATTATCATCCCAGTATTCTGAGCTTTGTGTAAAGAACCAGAAATAAACTGTGGGAAGGAAGGGTCATGACCTGTGCTGATCCCCCACTGCCCTCCCAAACCCTCCACCAGCTGAGTGAGGGACTTCATGGGGTCCAGGTAGAGCCCCTTCCCTGGACCATCATGAAGGCATTGAGGACACTGCCCCCTCCCCAAACAGTGTTACAGGCTTTATCATGTGCAAGACACATTTTCTCCTGAAGGAGTCGTCCCTGCTGAAAAGGATGAAAAAGAGCATTCTGTTAACCATTATTTAGGGAATCTGGACAAGTGCCTTTGTGCTCACATTTTAATTACAGATGAAAATTTGAACACTCTTATATCCAAAGATATGTCTAGAGAAACAACACAAATAGATAAAGAGAAAGAGATAGAGATATTTTGAGAGATCATTTGCAGAGTGATAGAATTTTGGGATAAGTTATGGAGATAAAATTGGAAAAAATTTAACAGATATATGGAGAAACTGGAAAATAGCATTTTTATTCCAGTTCCCTATTCTGTTGTACTTGTTGTAATCAAAGGCTACTGTCTCAAGTGAGGACATTTCGTATTCATTTTGTGTGGTAAAAGCCTGCAATATTATGTTCAAAACAATTGATTATCAATTTTTAGTGTGTAAGAACTGGGGGAAACCACAAGATATTTTATTCAACTTTAACTCTTGCAAATTAAGAGTTTAAGCAAACTCTTGTTATATTTGTTTAACTCTTGTTAAATTTGCTCCTTAAAATAAAAACAAAAAACAAAAAAACACTTTCCAGAAAGAATTCTTTCTAATGGAATAAAGCAATGAAAAAAAACACTATGGATTTTTTTTAAAGTCTCTTAGGGGATGTATTCCAGATACGATGCTGAGATCTGCCCACTTTGAGTTTAGTTCTAATGCTGTTGAGTCAGAGGTAATGGGTCTGACCCAACAGCACCAGGGAAAAGATCCCACAGACGCACATCCCTTCACAGAAGTGCTACAGAGGTGCTTAGGCACTGAACTGACACCTTAGAACAGAGGAGTTAGCCACAACTTGGCTGAGTGAAGTCATGTTTTAGTCATGATTGATTTCAAGGTGTTTATTTTTGCCAGCAATTTACCACTTTCTGATATTGATTTTCTCTAGAAGGGCACCCTTAGTTAGCATATATATTGCTCACAAACCTAGACGTTTAGCTGGTCCCTGAAGATGGAGATGTCTTAGCCTACATATGCCCAGGGAATGGACTCTCCTGTGCATTACTGAATCTAATAAAGGATAGTGCAGCTTTGAACACTTTATGAAATTAAAAGACTTAGCAGTACAAAAACTCAGGATCTTTTCAGTAATTGAGTCCCACTTTATCCCGGAAAATTATAAACCAACTTTTCACAAAATAGTCCCTAAGCTCTGCAGTTCCCCACTAAGATGTCAAGTCATCATAGATTCAAAAAAAAAGAAAAGAAAAGAAAAGAAAATCAACCTTTAAGAACCATGCTGGTGTAACTGCATTAGCTAGCTATTGCTGCTGAGTGGTCACTTGTGAAATTAAAATTAATTAAAGTTAATTGTTGGTAAAAAACATACAAAATTGTAAACAGCCAACTTTGTAGAAAGTCGTCTGCGAAAATACATATTCTGGTACTTCTGGATCTTCAGAGATGCTTTTTAGGATTACATTGGGTTCATATTTTACCTTTCAAAATTCAGAAAGGGAGAATGTATTCAGAATGTATCTTATAAGGAACTGGAGATAAACTCTAGACATAGTGGAGTCTTAACATAAACTGCACATAGTACATGAAGCCTTGAGCAATGGTGTGATGGGCAGCATAATCCAATACTTTTTTTTAGATTAAGTGGATTTATATATCTGTCTTATATCAAAGAGGGAATGAAACAAAGAGCAAAATATTAAGACAGTAGGTTATGTAGTTATAACTACAGCTTGAATTTTAATTATAAAGAGGAAAAAAATGAGTTTGCTTTTTTAAATTTCATAGCTGTTTTGATTTTGCTTATGATATTCTTCCTAAATCAGTTTTAACTGTAAGAATCCCATGCAGGCTAGCAGCAATTAGCTCAGCCTAAGTAACAGTCTGAGAAAATTTCGTACTTCTGTGTTCTACTCTATTGTTTCACTAAAAGAGCCTCGGGATATTCTGCTGCTTTGCTTTTTCATATGACCATTGATTTGCATTATTTGGTAGCCCCACTACATGTAGAGCTCCACTATTTCAACAGCCCCATCACTGACCATGACTACATTGGACCAGAGTGTTCTTGAAATTATCTACCTTTTCTATGGTCTCAAAGTGTTTCTCTTAGAAACTGCTTTTTGCTAATGTTTCATGTCACCAGAAAGAATTGTTGATAATAGCAATATTGAAGAGGACTGATCTTCCTTAGGGAATTTCCTACCCAGAAATAGCCCTGACTCTCCCTGCTGTCCCCACTCATTTTGAACATTGATGGTCAGCCTAGAGAAGTAACGGTGGTATGTGGTATGGAAAATTGTATAAAATAGGGTGGAGTGTGGAGTCATTATCCCTGCAGGTGTTTAATAAAAGAGTGGACATGGAAGTTCGTACCATGGTCTAGTTGATAGGGGAGTGTTCATTCATAGGTTGGACTTGATGATCTTAGAGGTCTTTTCCATCATAATTGATTCTATTATTCTGTTCATTATGTAGGAAGTCCATAGATCGAGTGTTATTACCCTGTTTGCTGTTGTAGTCAGTAATGCGTATTGAGCAATTCATTAGACACATACCTGGAAAAGTAATAATGAAATACATTCTTTTATACTTGTATAAATACATACCATCTATTTTTTAACTTTTTTTTCTCATTCTTTCTTTTTATTCTCACTACTTACACTTTCATTGCCACACCATCTAAAGACATCAGCCAGAAAGGATAATATTGCCTCAGAAGCCATAAAAAATAATGGATTGTGCTAAAGAAAAAAAATCAGGCTTCAAGATTCTCACCTTTTTCTCTTGACTTTACTGTGCAAAATATTCTGCTTCCCAGTGCTCTTCTCATTCTTCTGTTTTGGTCCTGCATTCTTGCTAAACATAGCTTTTTACTGTGTATTTCCCTGCTCTCTGAGATGTTCCCTTTCTGCTGGCAGTTGATATCCTCAAAAAGGTGCCTTTTACTTGACCTGTTCATGATGCCTACGTACCAGTGAAAGTGATATCTTCTATTTCCTATGTCCCTTTACTGATTCTTTCACTAAACATCACAAAAATTAGTAGGAAAAGCAGCAGAGAGGACAAGAAGCAACACCACACACAAGGGCTCTTCATCATCCATTACTTGAGAAAAGCTGATTTGCAGGAATAATTCCCTATAGGTATTATTACATAATACTCAGTAAGGTCATTTGAAGCCTGTATTCTGAATCTGTTAAAATAAGAAGCTCTAATCTTGTAAAAATTTTCATTTTCTCTGATTGTCAGGATTCCTAGGATGCCTGGAAAAGACTAATCTGGTAGAGGAACTACTACATTTATCATCATACAGAAGTACAGCACTTATCTCACAATATTACTTGCTTTCAATTGTTGTTGTCATCAATTGGCTAGAAAGGAATTAGGAGAGGTTGAAAAGTAAGAAAATGTCACTAGCACTATAAGAATTGAAAGATTCATGGGTTTAATTGAAATTTCTGTTATTTTTTTTTACACTTTATAGTACTATAAACACAAAAATATATGCATAATACTTTCCTGATGGTAGTCACTTAGAAAAATAACCAAGTTTTTATAGAAATAAAAAATGGATAGCTATAGCCCTAATCAAATTTGTACTCATGGAGAAACTCTTATTTGATACAAAGGGATTTCAGTGTCCACAGTAGTATAGAAATACAAGAGAAATCGGCATAGCTGAAATACAAGAGAATTTGAATTACATATTCTTGGTCACAAAAACCCCTTTTGTCACTTTTGTCTGAATTTTGGAAAGTACAGTGCTTCCCTAATGGTACTGATGCTCTCCTCCTAGACTTTTAAAAGGATGCTTCATCACAGGAGTTTGACCGACTGGGCTCAGTGTGAGCTCTGGTAACGAAGCCTTGAAACAGAGCGGTTTGCATTTGTTTTGTAGAACCCTCAGCAGGGGTTCACTGTCTTCTCTCAGGACTTGTTTTTGTTTCTTGTATCAGTGTTTGTTTATCTCTTTTTTTCAGCCTCAGAAGTGCCGGGGAGGTTCTTGTGGTCTCTGCATGAAAGTGTTGCCAGCATACTTTCACCCAGTCTTGTACCTTCGTAATTTTGATTGTGAGCCTGACCTGCTGACCTGACCCTTTGGCTTTGGCCTTGGATATAACTCTTCATTACCAACTTTGCCCATCAATTTGGACCGTTTGTGCTGCTCTTCTCTTGCACAAGGGCTGTGAGACTGACAACTTTTATGGCAGAATCCTGCTCCTTCCTGCCTTGCCGTGAGTCTGAACTCCCGGCTCGCCTACCCTCCCTTTGCTACTCCCTGAGATGTGCCAAGTGCTTTTCATTAGACCTGGAGTCTGTCAACTGATTTATTCCACAGAAACTGTCTTTCAAATTGAGTCTGGGCAGCTGAGGAAAGGTACTGTGCCTCAGTGCTGTCATCCTGATTTAATAGATTTTCTTTTACATACTTTTATTCCCATCTTGATTTTAACTCTTTTATTTCTTGAGTAGTATTGTAGGTCTAATTCTTAACATATTAATAAGCTACTGAAGCCTCATTTGAACACCTGAAAAATCTTTATTTTCAAAGATTTTTGTGATGCTATGTCAGATTTAGTAGTTTTAAGCTGTTGTATATTTTCTCTTGCATTATTCAAAGGAACTAATACTGGATTAAAGGATAATGACTTCTGCTTCTTAAAGCTAATCAGCTGAAATCAATTTGCAAAGAAATGGAGGAACAATTTCAAAATCAGTTAACTGTGAACTCAGATATGCCCCAAAGTTAGGTGGCATGGAGTATTTTTCCACAAAAAATCTGGTTTTTAAGAGCAATTATCTGTGCCTGTGATACTGTTTCCTTCAATGTAAGTCCAGTGGAGTAGTGAAAAGAACAAGGAAAGAGGCAATAATCTAATTCTAGCATGATTCTTGGTCTATGCTAGTATGGATAAATAAATACCACATAGAGAGAATCTATTTTGCATTTCCACAGTGCCCCCTACCTTTTCAGCATGTTCTTTCACCACATACAGGTCTACATATAAAATAGATACACTGCACCCTTCAAGGAAAAGGCAAATCCCTGGCAAGTCCCTGATGGTCTAGTTCTAATAGATCAGGGCTGGTGTCCATGAAAGTTCTTGAGCTGTTATAAAACTGTTTGACTCACAAATCTGATCTTCGTGTTGACTCTACAGATATGATCTTGCTTTCATCATGACATCTTGGAATTCAGGCAAATCCAGAGGATTTTTTTAACACTATTGCTTTATTGAGAACTCAGAAGAATATTCAGTCTTAGGCATTATGATAACTTCAAACCATATCTCAGAATTTTTTTCTTTTTTGGTAGTAAATTACAGTTATTTTTAGGCTAAATTACATTCTTTTTCCTAGATTTTGCCCTCTTTTTTACATCTGCACCCTCTTGGTATCACATTTGGGCTCAGACTGGTGGTAATATTAATAAGTAATTTTTTTTTATTTTGGGTCTGATAATAGCTTTTCTCTCCATCTTCAAATATACTCCATAAACCAGAGTGTTATGTGCTTTAACTATTTTTTTTTCATGTTTAAAATCTGTTAATATTTTATTAACATGTGTGTTAATCTATGACATAGTAGTACAAACATGCACAATATTATGAAAGACTATGGATAATCACAGCATCATTATTAAGGTTGGAAAAGACCTCAAGATCTGGTTGGACTTCAGTCCAACCTTTGACCAAACACCACCTTCTCGACTTGACCACAGCCCTAAGTGCAATGTCTAGTCATTTCTTGAACACCTCCAGGGATGGTGACTCCACCACCCCCCTGGGCAGCCCATTCCAATGTTTGGCTACCCTTTCCATGAAGAAATTTTTCCTAATAGCCAATCTGAATCTTCCCTGGCACAGCTTGAGGCCATTTCTCCTTGTCCTGTCACTGGTTGCCTGGAAGAACAGGCCGATCCCTGCCTGGCTACAGCCTCCTTTCAGGGAGATTTGGAGAGCAATAAGGTCTCCTCTGAGCCTCTTTTTTTCCACAGTAAACAACTCCAGCTCCCTCAGCCACTCCTCACAAGACTTACTCTCTAGATCCTTTCCTAGCTTCATTGCCCGTCTAATGTTTTTTTTTTCTACAATGTCTTTCAGAGATCCAGTTAATAACTAGATCCTATAATGACCAATATACATCTTGTTTCAGTCGTTGCAATTTGATGGGTCTTTTGATGTGGAATGAAAAATGGATTACTTAAAAAAAAATAAATCAGGAGAAGTTTCGTGTTGTGAAGCATGCATCTCGAGACTTTGCTCATTAAAGTAGCAAGTCTAAATTTATGCTGGAAAACATCCTTTTTCTATCTTCACAGTCATATTATTTAAACATTAATTTTAAATAGCCTCAGGGCTGTTGGACAAGTAATGGAGGCTTTTCCTGTTAGTTTCATTCAGTTGTCTCACACAGCCTCACTTCATTAATGAAGGGCAGAAAAGTTTCAAAGTTGTACAGTGTAACAGAAGATAAAATTATTTCTTCCAAAATGTGTGAGCAAGTAAACCACGTAAAGTTTCGCTGTTCCTAGAAATTCATAGGACATCCATCTTCTCATCAAGTGTTACATAGGTGCTAAGGCTGGAGTCTGTACCTAACAGAGAATGGAAGCAGCATTCTACTATTCCCTGTTCCCTTTGCTCCAATGGAAATCATTTCACGAGGCTTAAGCTGGAAAAGAAATAAAATTAATGGCTCCAGGAGAGTTGAGAATTTTAAAGGTTTTAATATAATTTTTTTTCACTTTTTTCCCCCCCATTTTAAATCATGGAGAAGACTCCTATGTGTTTTGAACTGACTCAAGTTTCTCATGGATTATTGCTAGACCTAAAGTCACCAGCAATCTCTATCTTGAGACTGATTTGGAAGATATACATAGATTCTGAGCAGCCTTCTGAACTCTTTCTCCAACCATATAGTCCTTGTGCACAGTAACCGTGTTCATTATCATAAAATGACTATTTCTGAGCAGAAGGCTGTTAGAATATCACAGTTATCTGGATGTTGAAGAGAATAGTTTGAATTTATGCTAAATAAGATATCTTTATACATTTGGAAACAATTAAATATTAGTCCAGATGTATGTGATGCAAAATACCTGTATGCTTTTCATAACTGACTTTATAGTTTTTTTCCCCTTTGGAATAAATGTTTTTATATCATTAAAATAAAGAATGAACAATTCAACAGTAGGATGTCATTTGCATGGAATAATATGCAGAGGAAAAATAAGTTCTATAAGTACATTGAAATAGTATAATGATAGCATAGTACTGCTTGCATTGCCTACACTACACAAAGGCATAGTCACCTACACTGAACATTAAACTTACTGCAAAATTTAAAGTGTAATATACATGACTCTTTCCTCCCAGTGTCAATCTCATACCATGTGACCAAGTTTCTTAAAATCTCTTTCTTGAGCATAATTACAATAAATTGCATTATGAACTATTTATGTTGCATATGTTGATACAAAGCATGCCATTAAATTAACTTCAAAAATGAAAGATTTGCTATAAACCTGTGAGGACTTGTGAAGTGTGCCATCATTGTGGGGCTCTACACCCTGCTGATTTAACTTTGTGGTTATAAATCCCTTACATGTATAATCCTCAAACTCTCTTTTCAGATCTAAGTTTCCTTTTTTGTCTTTGTTAAGTAACGATGTGATTCTTGAGATTGTTTGGCACTGTCATGTTATATGCCATTGTTTATTGTGATACAGAGCTAGAATATCTGTTGATAACAAGCACGACTAACTGCATTAGCAGTGAATATACGATAACACTGAAGTCTCTTTCTTTACATGTGTGATTTTTCTTTTAAAGTTTTCCCTCACGGAGGACTCGAGTTCATTTTAGCCTGGTATCACCACACTTGCAGTGCTATGTATTAAAGGAATGCTTATCTTGATATAATAACATTACTTTACCTAGAAAGAGTTTGCTGGGCAGAAAGTAGAGAAAGCCGTATAAACCTCAGTCTTCCACTCAGGTCATAATTTATGGATATGTTGCCATATTTCGTAATACAAATCCCAGACTGTGGGTATTACAGTAAATGCTTTCCCTCTTAAGGGTACTTCTGTAGACCATATCCTCTCTTCACTTAGCTAGTGTTTTTCTGTTTCTGTGCAAGACTTCTGACCTAATGAAATCTGTGATTTTCCTATTGCTGAAAAGAATTGACAGTAATAAAGAAGTCAATATATTCCCAACTCAGATCATCTTCTGTAACTTTTACGTATAGAGACTTTACACCTTGAGAATTTTCAATACCATTGATGTTACAATTCCTGCTAAAAACAGTGATAAAATTCACAGATCTTATAGGGAAACTCTATCTGCGAGCAGGTGAAGGAAGCACACAACCTCCTGCTTGTAAAATGCAAAATCAAAATCGGGACAGCGCAATGTTACGAAGCCGTTCAGGAAGCGTGCAGCTCACGCATTTAGTTTCTGTGCCCTCAGCCTGGCTGCCGAAGGTAGCCGGGCGTTCGTGGTGAGGAAGGGCAGTGAGCGCGGCGGCTGTCCGCACCCGTCCCGGGCGTTTCAGCTGCCCGAAACCCGGGAACGGGGACACCTCTAGTTCCCCAAAGAAAGCAACTCACCTGAGCAGTATCGCAGCTTCCCACAGATAAAACCCCGAGACGGCTGCGCGGAGGTACCTAATCCGGGCCATGCTGCTCGGAGAGGCGGCGGAGCCCGGGAGCGGCGGTGTCGGAGGCATCGGAGGCATCGGAGGGGCTCCTCGGCGCGGCTCGGCGGGCTCTGGCGGCGCGGCTCCCCGCGGGCGGGCNGGCTGCGGCGAGAGGGCGCCCTGGAGGGGCTGCCCCGGGCGGGGGAGATGCCCCTCCGGGCAGCGGGGAGGGCTCCGCTGGGGCTGGCAGGTGATGTCTGTGCTCAGAACGGCCCCTGCCCGAGCGCCTTCCCTCCCGCGGGGAGAGGGGCGGCGGAGTGGATGCCTACATGGGGCAGCGACCCTCAGAGAGGTGGGGTGAACTCACTGAACCTCGGGTCTCGGAAAGGATTGGGGAGAGAGGGGCGCTTCTGCTTAGCCTGTAGGTCTGGTGATATGCTCTTTCTAACGAAATGTGTGAGTAGGGGTGAGAAACTCATCTCTGTATTTCAGTCCCTTCTTTGAAAGTACAGTGCTGATTGACACAGAAAAAGTATATCCTGTTATATTTGACTTTTCCAGAAAAGGAAGATGATCTAACGCCATAGGGTGGACTAATAGGGAAACCCAAAGGGTTCAAAAGTTTGACTGGGAAGGAGAGTGGAAGGGATTATGGGATGAACAAGGGAAAGAACATCTAAAGAGGGAAAAACCAGAAAGTTACTCATAAGAGCACGGCGGGACAGAGAGTAAGGTTGCTAGTACACACGTGGCAGTAGGAAAGTGACATGATTATATTTATTGTCAGAGAAACCAAACAACATTTCATGAAAACCAGGCACTAAGGTTTTATGAGTTGATATTGAGAAATATTGTTTGAGAAATTCTTGTGGGAGTCTTTATGGTTTGTGCAAAAAGTAAAATGAAGGATTTGTAGGAAGAGCTGCACCTGGAGAAGAGCAGAAGAAGAAAATATGTATGAGGTTGTAAAGTAGGGGTGCTCTGTGAACCTAAAAGACAATGGCCTCTCAACACCCACATCATGTCTGGGAGAGCCAGTGGAAAGGGAAATCTGGGGGGACCAGTTCAGGATAGAGCTCTACATTTGTGAACATCATCTGACTGGGCCTATCCCCCTCTTCCTGACTATCTCAGTATGATCTCATGGCTTTTTTTTCCTGCAGCCACTAACTTGTGTTAGATGGCAGCCTCCTTACTTGTGCAGCTCCAATGATTGCACAGCCCACATGATTATCTCATGCCACTCTCTTATTAAAACTATTAAAAAGCCATAGAAAACTTAAGTGACAAAGATGGAAACAGATGTGGAAAAAGGCAAAGGTTCAGCAAGATAAGGCACAAGTAAAGCAAAGTAAAAGAAACTGAAATTTGAGGGAAATACAATAAACTCATTACAGAAAAAGGAAAATGGAAAGAGAGAGACTGAAATATGGAACAACTTTTAAAACAGAATAGGAAAAAAACCAGTAAAAGGTCATCAAGTAGAGGAGATGCAGGGAAGAAATAAATCGGGATTTTATGGATTCCTTATATCTAAAGATAGGTGTGAGTTAGAAAAAGGGTATTTCTTTAGAAACCTTCAAGCAATCACGTTCCACCTCCAGGTATATTACCTTTTTTTTTTTTCTTAATTTCAAATATATCCCAGATACAACTGCCACCACAGTTCCTAACTTACATTGTTCATTTCCACAATATCCTTATTCTCTTTTTTTAGCTCTTCCTCAAGGTTGTTGGCAGCAGGCATCACTAAATATGAATGCCTACCACACATTTTAGAACCAGTTGGGATTTCTTTGCTGATACCTATCAAGTGCATGACAAAGAATACACTAGAATATTACTAACAAGTTTTCCTCTGTTCCCTGAACTTTTAAAATTAGTAGTTGTTAGTTAGTAGAGCAGGGATGCTCTAAGTTTCTAGGTCCACTTTGCAAAAAGTTGATCCTTTTTTTTTAATTCTTTCTGTAGCTCTGGATGTCAACAATGATCATGAAACAAACTTGTTGAAAGAAACCCTCAACTGAAAACACAATAACAAACAAACTAAAGAATCCCTCTATTTGCTCAGGGGCAGTCTATCAATGCAGGTGCTCCACAGAATCAGTGGAGTACTTTCTTTGTATATTTAGAACAGCTGATTCTTATCTTTCCCCTCAAAATAAGTATGCGGTGAGGTTGCTTCTCCAGATGCTATTTATCTTTGTGCATTATGTACTTCAACAATGAATTGGTCTAAAATTTAATATACTTTCAGTGAGGCAAATGTATTTTTCTTATGGTGTTATTAATTAAAACTACCATCACGAACTCTCTCTGTCTCCAATAGGAACAGTTCTATTAATTATAGATGCAGGCTATACTTTAGATATGCAGAGTCCAAGCTTCTCAAAACCCTTGTGGGAAAAATATACTCTTGCTTATGCTTTAAGTAGCTAGTTTACAGTTGCATTATTTTATTTTGCTAAATAAGACTGTTGTTTTCAAGCTTTTGAAAATTTTCTGTGGGTAGTGTTGAATATTAAAATATTCTCTTCTGAGCAAATTCAAACAACTTACCTTGATTTATAAAAGGCTCCCACTCAACAAAACACTCAAGCATATACTGTTGACTTCAAACTTTGATAAAATATTCCCTAATTGTTATGAATGTTTTAATTCACTATGGTTTTAATTACCATGTTTTTAGTCTTTCCATATCATTACTGGTAGACTTACCTGCTTATTATACAAAGCTAAAAAAATGGTTATGTCCCATCTTTAGAAGATCTTTATGGTGTCTCTTGATATTTCTGGTGGTTATAGTAGATTGAAAGATGAGACTTGTTTGAACATCCATTTTAAAACCAGAATCCACAGAGCTTCTGTCTCAAATATTAATGTTGTTCATTTATATATGCCTCATATGTACCTGGATAAAAACATCAAATAACATTGCTCATCATTCAAAATGTGATAACTGGTATGTGTTTACCATATGCATACAGAACTGAGCTGCATCAATTATTTTCAGTGGTACTGGAGGTTAAATGAAGTACATTCTTCATAAATGGAAACATTAGTATGTTGAAATAAAGTTTTCACCAAAATAGTCTAATGTGAATGTCTAATTCTCCTTATAACCATCAGGCTAGATAGCTACTACATCTCTCACCCAACCATGATTTAGGTATGAAAGTAAATCACTTGTATTTATGAGCTTGAGAGATGTTCACCAGGAGTAGCCTGTGAAGCAAAAATGTTTTAAGGTTACTGGAAGAAAATGTTCCTAATGCAGATCATAACAGTATATTATATTTTTTTTTTGTCCCAAAAATGGGGATACTTGAAAAACTTTGTATATTTGGACAGTAAGAAATAAGATAGGTCAATGTTATAGACTACCTCAGTTTATTAACACACAATTTATACAATTGAATGCAAGATAATGAAATTATTCTAAATTATTCACACAGAAGAACCAAAGTGCCCATATGGATGGAAGGATTAATTAATGTGCTTTTTGGTGTGATAGCGTTATTCTGGAATATAAAGACAAACTAATCATAGTTGTAGTCATGAGAAGTTATTATTATAATTTTCGTATGCCCAGTCACAAAGATATTTTAGTTCAGTATGTTTAATCATTCTGTAAAAAAGGCAACTGACAAATCTGAAGGGTTTCTGAAAAGAACTGCAAGAATGTTAGTTTGGAATAATTTTTTAATATAAGATTAAAGTTCATCTTGTAAAAAACTGAAAGTTCTTTAGACACCTGCATGAGTGAAAGCAATTGTGAAGTGAAGGTAAAAATTTTAAAGTTTAAAATAAGTAGAGGTAGTAAATTGGCAAGACTGGAACCTAATAAAAGATGAATTCAGAATAGAAGAAGAATAGTCCTGCTTTGAAGTAATTAAATGATTAAGATGTCTAAAGAGGGAGCAGAACTGATCACCTTTAAATCTTTAGATCTAGGTCTGTTGTATGTTCTGGGTTTGGTCCAGAAACCACTGGGTAAAATCTGATGATCCTTGAGATTCAGTTCGAGTCAGCAATGACTCCAATGTTAAAACATGTGAATCTATAAATCCAAAATGTTTTATAACTATATATTCAACTACAAAGTAAGAGTTATTTACTTTCTTACAATCACTAGATTGGCTTCCAAACTGACAGTTGAAAACCACATATAGATAAAGGGTAAGGAATAAAGACCTCGTGTATGTAGTCCTTACCACACTTGTAGTGCTGGTTCGAACATTCCAGCATTTTAAGAGGGTGTTGTGATGGGATATGACATCACTGTAGTTTTAGATACTGGTTTTACTGAGACATGTTTGATTATGTTAATTAGCCTGGCTTTCTCAGTACACAGGATTCCCCAGGATGTAATTCATTCAAGTGTGAAACCCCAGAGGCTTTGACCTATTACTAAACACAAAACTACAAATAGAATAAAATGTTTTTCTATAAACACAGTCCTAAAATAGAAAGGCCAGTTTTAAAATATGAGAATAACTTAACTGAAAAGAAAAATGTAGCTGTTCAATATACCTTAACAAACAAGAATAGAATAAAAAATGTATTTAAGTCTCTGAAAACAAAGTGGTGTCTGTACGAAATCATTTGCCCATCAGTTTTCTCTGTAAAAAATATAGGTGCTCCCCACAAGGCTGAAACATAATATTCTGAAAATGTATTACCTCAAAAGCAACTCTTGGGATAACTAAAATAAATAGACTTTTTTGTTTGGTTTGTTGAGCTTCTAGCCATTGCACTTAATTTTAGGATGCATACAAAGAAATTATTTCTAATTAACTTTTAATTAAATTTTCAGTCTTTCAACAAACTGAAACACCAGATTG
This sequence comes from Platysteira castanea, assembly GCA_013397175.1. Taxonomy (NCBI): domain Eukaryota; kingdom Metazoa; phylum Chordata; class Aves; order Passeriformes; genus Platysteira; species Platysteira castanea. The sequence continues at coordinate 51,330 of VYXC01007344.1, read as the reverse complement.
TATGTATTTTTCTTCAGATATTTTTTCTTCTTGAACACATTCTATCTTAAGCCTTAATTCTCAAAAGTTAGATGAAGTTCCTGAGTGCCAGTGTCAGCTGTTTTATCTATCATGATCTTTAGATCTGTGCTAATCTGTATGAGGCACCAATCTCTGGGGAGGTAGGTTATAGTAATAATACAAATTTAAATGCAGATAAATGGTCTATATTTTACTCTTGGTGTAAGATCTCATTCAATGTCAAGAAGAGTTAGTGTAATATGTAAATACTATTTCAGAGTAATAATACATCACATGAAAACCCCCACAGTCTTGTAAATAACAGGTATACACATAAAAATACCACCAAGTTGTCTGATATCTAAATATAAAATTATTGTTAAATATTAGTCATTATGGTTACAAAAAGTGTCTGTATGTATTCACTTCATAGGAAGACAACTAAGCAAGGATGTAAAACCAGTATAAATCTGTACTCTAAAACTAGCCATCACTGAAAAGAAGTTCTGAGGTGTACCTGATCTGTTCACTGTGGTGTCTTGACTGCCTTGGAGCAAGATCTGATCTTCTTTCTATGTGCTTATAATTTCTGTTAGAAAATAAGAGTGAGCGGGAACTTTGTATTTTCTCTCTGTTTTACAAAAAAATATTAGAAAAATTGTATTCTATAAAGAGGGTAGAAATGCCCAAGAACCACTGTGTGCACAGTTCAATCAAAAGCAGAAAGATGTGCAGGTTAATTTCATGCTTTGCTATTAGCTCCATTTATTAATCAAGAGTTCAATCCATTTTAACTCTGCTTAGCTCAAAGCAAGTGAGCTGATCTGCTGGAGTCTGGCCCTGTGAATGTTTGAGGCTCAAGCCTCAAGGGAGACCATTCCTGCTACTTAGTGAGTGCTCGTTTTTTAAAAATTATTTTTATAATTTAATTACTCCATGTAATCATATCAGAACAATTCTTAAATATCCAGAGGACCCTGCCATTTTCCCAGTGTGAAACTTTCAGTTTCTTCCATTTGCTTGAGTGGGTTTTTTTTAATTCACCCATGGGATAGTTTTGCATGCAAAAAAATAACAGAGAAGCATATTGTACCTGTGAAAATTAACTCCCATGGATTTTGAAGCTAGAAATATGATTGTGTGCATGTGTAAAACACAGTATGGGTTAAGACCATTCTTTAGTACAGTTGAAAATCTGTGGGTCTTGTGATGAGCAGAATTATTATGAGGACACCTCAATGCTTTATATTTTAAGCTGTGTTGTTTTTTGTGCTTAAAGAAGGGGTTTAGATATGATATTTTTGAAATCTATTGGGGCTGGACTACCTTTGTTTCTACTGGCATACTTCACATTAAAATGTAAAAAAAAGCACCAAAACCCCAAACGAAACTACTTTCTAAAAGGTCTTCTCAGTGGCCATGAATAGGTGCAGCCAAGTCATAGTGACAGCAGGTGGATGTAAAAAGAATTAAAGCTGGACACCCAGATTTTCTTATCCTGCCATAATTTACAGCATTTTTCTTTTTCATCTTGAGAGTATACGGATTTTGCAGCATGTTCTGGAAGCTAAGAAACACAAGTGTGAATTTAGGGAGAGGCTAAATACTAGAGATGTAGAAGAGTGGGAAATCTCCCACAGATAGTTCTCTCTCTCTTGCTGTGGTTTGTGCTCAGATCCATTTCTACTGACTGTACACAACATATGTATCATAAGGATAAAGAAAGGACATGAATCTAGTAAGGATATTATGAGCTGTATAACTGTTCAATAACCCTTTGAACTCCTGTATGACTTAAATAGGTTGCAGGGAATCCTTTATAATGATCTGGAAAGTGATTCCAAAATGTAAGACCTGTGCTAGCTTAGCTTGGTGGCTGGCTGTTTCTTTATAAACATTGTAACTCAACTGAGTTGTGAATGAAAACCAAATTATTTTTGCCCACTTTTTCCTCAGCAGCTTTTCTTAAACACATTTTTGCATCTACTGACCTTTTTCAGCTAATTAATTTGCTGTAAAATGTATTATTTTTGTGATAATCAATTACATTACGTTGTTTTTATACTCATTACTTTTTGTATGGGATGAGTGCTTGAGAACATATTTTGACTTGTTTATAAGGGCTTGGATGACTGGATCATTTGCATTGAGGTGTAATAATGACTACTAGTAGGAAAAGGGCAGAGTTGGTTACTGGACTTCAATTTCATGATTGAAATTTAACTGTACAACTGAAGCTGTGGACTGTGTATAGACGTTCTGTAACTTTTTGCCTAACAGTAGCTTGAGAGTGGAAGAACATGTTCAATAATTGACCAATGGGGTTTATTTTGAAGGCATGCTACTCTCCACTCATTGTCCAGCTTCTATTTGTGTGTGGCAAATTGCTTTTTATTGGGGAGGGGGTTCTGGGAAAGCTTTGAGAGATGAAGCTTTAAACAGTTACTCCTGCTTTGTTGATTCGCTTAATGCAAATATTTGGCCATCCTTTTAATGATCTTTTTTCCTAGCCTCATTGTTCTGGAAAGGAGGAAGGGGTAAGTCTATCATGTATTCATAACTTAAAGGGATACAATTTGAAAATATCATGTAAGTCTTGAAAACATAAACTTTCAGTAATGATAACTGTGCCAGGGACTTTGCACCCAGAGATTTCTTCAATATTAGAAAATGGGAACAAACGAAATTCACCAACTTTTCAAGGTGACCTGTTTAACTTATGTTTTAGGACAAGTCTCTCTGCCTTTTGAGCCTGGCTTGTCTAGGAACAGCAGATGCAGCCTGCAGGGCTGTTCTTCAGCATGTGTGCTTTAAAGAGAAATATAGGACACAGTTTTGAGACTACCGTACACTAGATTGGCACTAGATAGTGTGGCCAGCAGGATTGTCCCCCCGCACTTGGCATTGGTGAGGTCACACTTTGAATCCTGTGTTCAGTTCTGGGCCCCTCACTACAAGAAAGATATTGAGGGGCTGGAGTGCATCCACAAAAGGGCAGCAAAACTGGTGAGGGTCTGGAGCACAGGTCTGATAAGGAGTGGCTGAGGGGGCTGGGGGTGTTTAGTCTGGGGAAAAGCAGATTCAGGGGAATCTTCTCTCTGTATGTATCGCACCAGTGGCAAGCTGGAGATCAGTCTCCTCACCCAAGCAACAAATGATAAGACAAGAGGAAATGGCTTCAAATTGCACTGGGGGAGTTTTAGATGGATATTGGGAAAAATTTCCTCTCTGAAAGGGTTGTCAAGCATTGCAACAGGGTGCTCAGGGGAGTGGTGGAGACACCATCTCTGGAGGTATTTAAAAGTTGTGTAGATGTGGCACCTGGGGATGTGGTTCAGTGGTATTCAGTACTGGCCTATGGACAGATTCTTAAGGGTGATGATGCCATGACTCTAAATAGGAAATACTTAGAATTTCAGCTTGGTTGGGCATGTATTTTATAATAACTTATAAAAAATGTGGGATTTAAGTTAAATTTGGTGCCCAAGTGATCATTTGCATGTACTTATTGAATTCAAAATCCTCTTATCTACTGACAAGAAACTGTATAGCTGGATATGATTCAAAGTCAACAGCTGTCTTCATAGAGCTGTGAAGATGATTGTCCTGACCTGATCTGTGAATCTGATATATGTGCAATGCTGCCTTCAAGTATCCATATCCAGTAATTCATCTCTGGCTTCATCAGATATACACTTCATTGTAATCCTTTAAGAGGAAGGGCAGAGGAAAACTATTGGACTAGTGCACTTAGCGCATTACTGTTGAGCCTTGCAGAGAACAGCATAAGTTTTCTGAAGGTGGATTTTTTTTTAAAGATAGAGTATGTTAGTGTCCAGTGAAGAAATTATTTCAGTAAAAGCTCTCTATCAGATATTGACTGCAAAGTAGTTCTTATTAAATATTCTGTTTCATCCCTTCAGATGTGACTTTATACATATTCTTCGTGGTAGGAGTCGTAGCTGTTATAGGTTAGGCTGTTAACAAAAAACACTATTAAAACTATTTTCTTGCTTTTTTATTTGTCTCAAAAAATCACAGATTTAAAGGTTAACTGCTGCTTCTATAGCTTGTACATGCTGGAATATAAACCATTTTTCCTCTCCAAATGCTGTGCAATCAAAGGCTTTTGCCTCAAAGTTANTCCTGTATGACTTAAATAGGTTGCAGGGAATCCTTTATAATGATCTGGAAAGTGATTCCAAAATGTAAGACCTGTGCTAGCTTAGCTTGGTGGCTGGCTGTTTCTTTATAAACATTGTAACTCAACTGAGTTGTGAATGAAAACCAAATTATTTTTGCCCACTTTTTCCTCAGCAGCTTTTCTTAAACACATTTTTGCATCTACTGACCTTTTTCAGCTAATTAATTTACTGTAAAATGTATTATTTTTGTGATAATCAATTACATTACATTGTTTTTATACTCATTACTTTTTGTATGGAATGAGTGCTTGAGAACATATTTTGACTTGTTTATAAGGGCTTGGATGACTGGATCATTTGCATTGAGGTGTAATAATGACTACTAGTAGGAAAAAGGCAGAGTTGGTTACTGGACTTCAATTTCATGATTGAAATTTAACTGTACAACTGAAGCTGTGGACTGTGTATAGACGTTCTGTAACTTTTTGCCTAACAGTAGCTTGAGAGTGGAAGAACATGTTCAATAATTGACCAATGGGGTTTATTTTGAAGGCATGCTACTCTCCACTCATTGTCCAGCTTCTATTTGTGTGTGGCAAATTGCTTTTTATTGGGGAGGGGGTTCTGGGAAAGCTTTGAGAGATGAAGCTTTAAACAGTTACTCCTGCTTTGTTGATTCGCTTAATGCAAATATTTGGCCATTCTTTTAATGATCTTTTTTCCTAGCTTCATTGTTCTGGAAAAGAGGAAGGGGTAAGTCTATCATGTATTCATAACTTAAAGGGATATAATTTGAAAATATCATGTAAGTCTTGAAAACATAAACTTTCAGTAATGATAACTGTGCCAGGGACTTTGCACCCAGAGATTTCTTCAATATTAGAAAATGGGAACAAACGAAATTCACCAACTTTTCAAGGTGACCTGTTTAACTTATGTTTTAGGACAAGTCTCTCTGCCTTTTGAGCCTGGCTTGTCTAGGAACAGCAGATGCAGCCTGCAGGGCTGTTCTTCAGCATGTGTGCTTTAAAGAGAAATGCCTATAGGACACAGTTTTGAGAATACTGTACACTAGATTGGCACTAGTGTGGCCAGCAGGATTGTCCCCCCGCACTCGGCATTGGTGTGGTCACACCTCAAATCCTGTGTTCAGGCCCCTCACTACAAGAAAGATATTGAGGGGCTGGAGTGCATCCACAAAAGGGCAGCAAAACTGGTGAGGGTCTGGAGCACAGGTCTGATAAGGAGTGGCTGAGGGGGCTGGGGGTGTTTAGTCTGGGGAAAAGCAGATTCAGGGGAATCTTCTCTCTGTATGTATCGCACCAGTGGCAAGCTGGAGATCAGTCTCCTCACCCAAGCAACAAATGATAAGACAAGAGGAAATGGCTTCAAATTGCACTGGGGGAGTTTTAGATGGATATTGGGAAAAATTTCCTCTCTGAAAGGGTTGTCAAGCATTGCAACAGGGTGCTCAGGGGAGTGGTGGAGACACCATCTCTGGAGGTATTTAAAAGTTGTGTAGATGTGGCACCTGGGGATGTGGTTCAGTGGTATTCAGTACTGGCCTATGGACAGATTCTTAAGGGTGATGATGCCATGACTCTAAATAGGAAATACTTAGAATTTCAGCTTGGTTGGGCATGTATTTTATAATAACTTATAAAAAATGTGGGATTTAAGTTAAATTTGGTGCCCAAGTGATCATTTGCATGTACTTATTGAATTCAAAATCCTCTTATCTACTGACAAGAAACTGTATAGCTGGATATGATTCAAAGTCAACAGCTGTCTTCATAGAGCTGTGAAGATGATTGTCCTGACCTGATCTGTGAATCTGATATATGTGCAATGCTGCCTTCAAGTATCCATATCCAGTAATTCATCTCTGGCTTCATCAGATATACACTTCATTGTAATCCTTTAAGAGGAAGGGCAGAGGAAAACTATTGGACTAGTGCACTTAGCGCATTACTGTTGAGCCTTGCAGAGAACAGCATAAGTTTTCTGAAGGTGGATTTTTTTTTAAAGATAGAGTATGTTAGTGTCCAGTGAAGAAATTATTTCAGTAAAAGCTCTCTATCAGATATTGACTGCAAAGTAGTTCTTATTAAATATTCTGTTTCATCCCTTAAGATGTGACTTTATACATATTCTTCGTGGTAGGAGTCGTAGCTGTTATAGGTTAGGCTGTTAACAAAAAACACTATTAAAACTATTTTCTTGCTTTTTTATTTGTCTCAAAAAATCACAGATTTAAAGGTTAACTGCTGCTTCTATAGCTTGTACATGCTGGAATATAAACTGTTTTTCCTCTCCAAATGCTGTGCAATCAAAGGCTTTTGCCTCAAAGTTACTCACTGAATTTCCATAGTATTCTTCATTGTTACGAAATGGATGTTAATCTATATCTAGTTAATTTTATTTTAAAATCTCTGTTCAACAGTCAGTATTTCCTATATGTATGTGCTGATCATGCCCGTGGTGCATCCAGCCTTTAAAGCACCAATAGCAAACGGAATGTCATTGAACTGACTTCTAGTATTACTTAAGTGAGTAATAAAAGTCTGAAACAGCAACCTTACTTTCATTTTGGCTCACCTTTGACAGCTTTCTGGTCCAGTATAGCAATTATTTTTTTCCTGGATGATCCAATCACAGAAATTCTGAACTCTGTGCTCCTAGATGCTTCAACAGCAGGAGGTTAGAGTGATGGCCAGACACTCACAGGTGGCTGGAGTGACTATCTTGCTCTGGATATTGTCAAGTTGTAGGTGGGGGACAGATGTGACAGACAGCTTGTACTACTTAGCTGCAGGTAGTGGTTTGTTTCTTTTCTGTTTTATTAACTGTTACATGGCCTGAATCAGATGTGTATTTGTTACTTAAGTGCACATGCATAAATACACGACTGAACATGCTTAAATATGACACAGCATTGTTCTGTCTGAAATATGGTTCAAAAGAAATATTAAAGCCTCATCTTGAATTAATGATTGAAAATATTTATGCCTTAATTATACCTTAATTTCAAGTATTTTTTAAAATTATCTCTGTTATGTTATCATTGACTGGAGACAATGTTAAAATTTTTAAGTCCCCTTTTTGACATAACTACACATAACCTGAAAGACTCTTCAGAAGTATAAAGTGATAATGAATCATGAAAACATTATATTTTAGTGGTGTATATGTTTCACATATTAAATGTAACATCCTTGGCTGCATTTTTAGTTCAATATAACATGAATTTTACTGCAGGTGTAGATATCAATCTGATATGGAACTTAAGGATTTATTTCATTTATTAAAAATGAAAGCATATGAACTAAGATAAAGAATTTCAGAAAAGAGCAGGCACTGCATGCAAAATTTGTAGAAGTGCATTTCTTTCTTCACTTGTTGCAAACTCAAAAAACAGTATAAAATCGCAGCAGAATTGAGATTTTTATTTCAAGGCTTTACTTAAACAAATATTTTCCTAATGTGAAGAAAGACGGTGCCCTCATACAGGTTTTATATTAGTATATAAAACTGTTTTGAGGACCTAATGTAACTACTTGACGTGGATAACTGCTGGGAAATGGAAGAGGTACTATACTGGGAGACTCCCATTCACTTCGGTCATGCATGTGTTTGTATACTCAGAAAATATCTGTTTTGCCCTTAAGTAAGTGCTTGCAAAGCAGAGGCACATAAAACACCCAGTGGTCCTGCCCCATGGAGAAGAAAATGTGTCCTGCCCTATAAGCAAACAGGTGTTCTTTCAGTGTGGTATTTCAGAGGATGTTTTTACATGGCACAGTTACAACAGTGAGACTCCACAGGCCACATTTTACTTTAACTTTAATAGTTTAGCTAATGAATTGGAAGCTAAGTTTCTAAAAGTTTCTAATTTTTTAAAATTTGTGGATGACAATATCCTTGAGGATGCTTTGAGACACGAAGGTAAGGGGGTCAAAGGAAGTGGAAATCTGTAGTTTTACATGCTCCTGTTGCAGTACTTGTAGTGTCAAAAAGCCGAGTAACTTCAGAGGGGAAAAACTTTCTACATCTACAAAACAGAAGAAGTGAAGGGGAGCTCTGTGTGTTGGTGGCATGGAAAGTTCCCATGCATTTCATAGTTTAGACCTTACTGAAGACTGGCAATCATAGAATTGTAGAATATTCTGTGTTGGAAGGGACCCGTCAGGATCATCCTGTCCCTGCACAGGACACCCCAAGAGTCACATCGTGTGCCTGAGAGCATTGTTCAAACACTTCTTGACCTCTGCCAGGCTGGTGCTTTAACCACTTTCCAGGGGAGCCTGTTCCAGTGCCCAATCATCCTCTGGGTGAAGTATCTTTTCTTAATATCCAACCTAAACCTGCCCTGACATGACTTCAGGACATTTCCTTGCCTTCCATGATCCTGTCACTGGTCATGAGAGTGAAGAGACCAGTGCCTGCCCTTCCTTTTTCCCTGTTAAAGACTGCAATGAGATCTTCCCTCAGTCTCCTCCTCTCCAGGCTAAAAAGACCAAGTGACCTCAGCTGCTTCTCATACGGCTTCCTCTCAAGACCCTTCACCATCCTTGTTGCCCTCCTTTGGATGGTCTCTAATGGTTTAATGTCTTATAACTGTGGTGCCCAAAACTGCCCCCAGTACTCGAGGTGAGGCTGCCCCAGTGCAGAGCAGAGCAGGACAATCCCCTCCCTTGCCCAGCTGGCGAGGCTGTGCCTGGTGCACCCCAGGACAGGGTTGGCCCTCCTGGCTGCCAGGGCACTGCTGACTCAGGTTCAACTTTCTGTCAGCCAAGACACCCAGGTCCCTTTCCCTGGCACTGCTTTCCAGCACCTCATTCTCCAGTCCGTCTGTACATCCAAGGCTGCCCGATCCCAGGTGCACAATCCGGCACTTGTCCTTGTTAAACTTCATATGGTTGGTGTTTCCCAGCTATCTCATTTGTTGAGGTCTCTCTGCAGGGCCTCTCTGCCTTCAAGGGAGTTGACATCTCCTCCCAGTTTAGTATCCTCAGCAAACTTCCTCAGTGTTCCTTTGAGTCCTGCATCGAAATCATTAATGAAGAAGGGGTTTTGCTGAATAAAGAAGCTTCTTTCATTGGGAAATATCTTGGTTCTGTTTATATGTTAACTGCAATCTCACCTGGAGTATCAAGTTTCTTCATTCTGAATGATGTTTCCTGTATATTTTTGCACCTTAGTTTTTTCCTGAGGAGAAGCAGCACTTGAAGCAAGTGTATTTCAGTCATAGATATAGACAAGAAAATCCAGATTCAACTGAACTCATAAAACTTGGTGAAAGTGGCATGTACCATTAGTATGTATTTAACACTTAAGTTTCAGTTTGAACCCTGAACGGCTCCAAAGATACTGGAAAGATTAACGAGGTCAATTTATCATCACTGTTTCAATTGTATATAAATGGTATTTTTCATTCTTAATTCTCACTAAGTATGCTTCTTTTTGAAATTGTCATCAAAATATATTCTGAGTTTTTTTAAAGAAATGGTTTTGTATGTCAGCTAAGGAGATGAGAGACACGGATGAAAAATATGCCAGTTGTATTGAGTGTGGGATTTTGAAACAGATGAGGCCTTGGTGGATCAAATTCAAATTCATTCATATTTCCTGATAGGGAGCTGTGGTCTATATACAGAAATGATGTTGGAGAGTGATTCATCCTTTCAATCTGGAGACATAAATGTGCAGAACTCAAATAGTCTCTGGCTGATGAGTAATCCTATAGTGGATTTTTGTGACCTCTTCCTTGCAATAAAAGAAGTTGGATGAAAACCTGCAATACAAATGTAAATAGCCTTGCATTACAAATGTAGTGTGTCAGTTCAGCAATTAGGATATCTAACAATATGAGGCCCATTACCAAGGGAGCAGGAATGCAGTAATTGCAAAAAGCAAATTAAGCTGCTGTGCATTTTCTGGGCCTCAGTAGGGTTAGGATGCCGTCTTCAGGAGTACAGAGCAAAACTGATGCTGTCAACAGTTCTGTTCTTGTCTCTGCGGCACTGCTTAATACCACTTTTAGGAAAATAGAACTGTGTTTTTAATTCTCTGACAAACTGAAGAGTCTCTAAATGTTTGGAGATTGTAATGTTATCTAATCTTGAGAATGTGTATAGTTATTTTCAAAATCTGTTCTGAAGTATTGCTATTTCTTTTTTCCTTCCAAACTCTAAAATTGGAGTAAAAATTCTTTCTTATCTGCTTCTTGGCATAGCTGAATGTAGATGTGAGATCCATCCAGCTCACTGAGTACCACCCCAATGATGGATAGAAAGAAGAAATCCCATGTGTGAGACATTACCAATATATAGGATTTTAAGGCAGACCTTATCTGCTGGAAATATTATTAATTTCTTTCATGAATATTGAGATACTTCTGCAGGAAGAAGGTCCAAAATATTTTTGCTGTATAAAAACCTCTTCACAAAAATATGTCATTCATTGAAAGCTTTTAGGACATCCTTGTCAGCAGATAAGGCAACAAAACAAAACACATTTAGGAAAAATGACTGCTGTCTCCACTTTGAATGGGATTCAGCAGCAATGGTAACAGACAAATTTTGCTATGGTTCAGAAGCCCTGCTTGCACTAAAAACCAGAGCTATGTCCTGCATTCATAAAAAAGTGGTAGTAAAAAATCTGTATAAAGCAAATCCAAGCTAATTCATACTGATTCTTGAAAGCATCTCAATTCTCTATTTCCTGAGGCAATAGTAATTGTTTACTTGTTTTACAATCTGTTTCAGTTTCTCACAAAGATTAGCAGTGACTGGAGTAAACTCCGATGTCAGTGAAAAATAAGATAAAATGTATTTCAAATATCTGAGCCGTGTTTATCAAGAATCCAGACTTCAACTATGGTGTTTATTTTTCTTTCAATATTAAAACGAGGCAGACCAGTTTTGTTATAATGATGTAGTCCATCCAGAGTGAGGAGGAAGGCTTTAGAATTGTACTTAGACTTGTCTTGGCAGTTATGTTTTACTGTTACGTTTCATTTAAATGATTGTATTTAAAACTGAGATTAAGGAGTATGCTTTGAAAAAAACTTCAGTATAAATAGCATGACTCTTCTTTCACTCTGTTTCTTAAAGGTAGTGTATTGTGGACTGTTATTTTAGAAAAATGCTCTCTCATAATTATGCATGCCTTGATACCTCTGGAAATCTGCTTTGAATAAGGGAAGGCAGTTAGGTGAAACTAATGTCAAATGGAAAAATTATTGAGTTATCAGAGTTAATAACTAAGCTACTTCACATATGTTGGCGGTAGTGAGATGTAAAATCCTTCATCGTAAGGTTGCACATATAAATGAATTTCTGAAGTTAAATACAGTGCAGGCATCTTGCAAAGCCAGTGGGAAGGAAACAAATTTCCCTGGGTGACCATGAGACATTTGGAGTCTGGCATTACAGTGAACCAGAACTTCTTTCCAGCTACAAGAAAGGCAAAATTCAGTTCTTTGAAATATTTTCTCTGAAAACAAGATATATGCAAGGAGCTTATGTCAACAGACATTGAAATGCAGTAAGGAAGATGGCTTAGTGTACCCCAGTTTTCCTTTTTCAGCATAGCATTCAGAAAAGTTTTTAAGATACAACTGTTTTGTATAAATGTGTCACAAACTGTGAATGTCTTTTTTAAATTTATTATTTATTGACTGAAGACAAATGGGAGGAATTTCAGAATGCTTTAGATATCTTATAAAATATTAGGATACTGGGAGCAGCCTCCACAGGGATGTGATCATCATCTGTCCTCATAACTGAAGATTTTCAAGATGTAATTGGACATTGATAAATAATTTCATCTAGGCTTCCTTTCCCATGGAAGGCTGGATCTGTCAAGGTCCCTTCCAACCCGAGTTGTTCTTATTCCTATGGAATAGGTATGTTTTACAAGATTTGTGTTGGACTGGGTCTCATGCTGACCGTTTTCAGGTGTAGATGCTTGTCTGAGACTTCTGAAGGGTTTGTGTTTACTGCTGGGGCTAAAGGAATTTTTCCTTGTCTTAAGATAACAATTTTGAAATATGACTTTTTCTTTTTTCACTGATAACTTGTCAAAGTCAACAGTAATTTATGACCAGTAGCGGTTGATATGCCTTATCTGAGATCATTTGCTTTCCAGATAGTGAAACAAACAACAAACTGTCCATTGGATCTATTTGTTTATGGAAAAGCTTGTACTATTACCCTTAACTGATTAGCTCTAAGACAGAGCCATTCTGCCAAGATAATGTTGTCTAGACCTTGACAGGTCATAAAAATAAATGAGATTTTAAAAAACTTTTCTTTTCTTGATTTGAAGTGCACACAGATAAAGCCTGAAAGTGGCATAAAAAACCAGCCTGTGAAATTAAGAAAATACTCAAGCATGGACTCAGTTTAGCCTTCAATGCCAAATTATTTTCCATATATTTTTGTATCTTTTACTTTATGAAAATTAATTTATGCTATGTTTTTCTTTCACCAAACTCTGAAGGACACTAAATAAACATGGAACAAATGTCCCTGCATTTGCTAAGGTGAACTGACCAGGAAAATATCTTGCTTTTTCTGTAGTTTTTTTCTCATCTAAGGTATTTTTTTCAAGTAGAAAACAGAAGTTGAATATATGATGACTTCTCTTCAGCTTCATGTTTTAAGGGGGGTGTGTGTATATATACATGTCTATTTCTGTTAAACATGAAGATAGTACCCCCTAGTCTGTTGAAGAAACATAACTATTTGTATATGTTTCTAATTAAATGTTCAGAAAGAAGCGATAGGAATGGGTTTTGCATAAATGTAGGCCAGGTCCCTTCTTAACTCTACCTAGCACCCCGTTAAACTATAGAAAAAAGGCTAATGGAAAAGCAGAACCGCAACTGAAAGCTGCTGAATGTGCTTTATTTAATCTGGGAAAACTTCTCTTTAACAGACTTAACTTCTTTTCTTTGTTGATACCCTCTCACTACCGAAATTTGTCAACCTAACCAAAAATCTGCCAGATTCACAAAATGTTCTTACCCACAGGAGGAAACAATGTTGTAATTTTTCGTGGCTTATAAGATTTTATGAAGAGAGTTCCCAGTTACATTGGGCTTTCAGTGGAGGGATAGAGGGAGGGAAATGCAAGCAACCCTAAATGCCCTCACTTTTTTTTTTCATGGATACTATAAAGGAGTTTTAATGTATTATTTCACCAAGGCCTTGTAGAGTCTTCTTCACAGCCTGTGAAAATTAATGTGTACTGACTCCCTGTGTGCTCAGGAGCGTGTGCACGTTGGAGATTGTAAGTGTTTATCTGTTGTTATTGCTAATTCTAACAGATCTGACATATGGTGTTGCAGTTGAGATTACTGACACTGTGTTGCCTAACTGCTGATTTCCAAGTAGTATGCAACAGGGAAAGCTGTTAATGTGCTATGAATTTGTAAAATCCTTTTAAAAGGATAGGGTGTTAAGTGACTTCTCTGATGTGTTTAGCAGGATGCCTGGTCAAGGGTGGTGACCAAGCAGCATCTAAACTGTCTGAGTAGAAACAGAAGCTTTGCAGCGTTACATCTGGGTGAAGTCTTATCTTATTACTGACAGATAAACGGGGTCAGACTTACAAAATGGCCAAGACTGGCAGATCTTCACCTGCTGCAGGTGGTGCTGTGGTTGCCAGTCCTGAGACTGTAACAGTGACAAAGAAAATTCTCATCTGGATGACTGAAATCTCTGCCTTCCTGCTTCCAGAATAGGAGCACTGAGCTGCAGCCTAAAACACAACTAATTCCCAGGGCTGTGAAGCCTCTTGAAAATAAGTTAGTGGGATTCAGCATTACTGGATCTAATTATAACAGTTAACTGAGCAGTGAAATATGGGGCTGATTTGTAGAAATGTCCTTTGATTTCCTGTGTTTATGATTCCTATAGGAAAAAATTTCTTTGCACTTTTTAATGTAATACACAAAAGCAGGTTTTAATTTGAATGAATAGGCCAAATAGAAACTGGCTGACCACTGCTTCAAGAATTAATACTATCATGCTGGTCACACAGTTCACAGAGTTGTAGAATGGTTTGAGTTGGAAGAGACCTTAAAGATCCCTGACTTGCCCATGGGCAGCGACACTTTCCACTAAAACAGGTTGCTCAAATTCCCATCCATTCCCAACAACCTCTTAGGGAAACCTGTTCTAGTGCCTCACTATCCTAGAGTGAAGAATTCTTTATAAGCTTAGAGTGGCTGGAATGAGTCCTCTACCAGACAAAAGTTGAATAATTGTATCTTGGGGGTTGTGGTGGGGATGGAGGACGCTTAGGCTGAAGGGGAGTGAGTGAATCTTTTTGGTAGTGTAGAGGGTTTTGCTTGTTTGCATTGTTTTGTTTAATTTTTGTTTCTTTTTCCTCAGGAAAATACAAATAATTTCATGAAGATCTTTTCCTTTCTAAAATTGGTATAATTGATTTTAAGTGATTAAGATTTCTTTGCTCGTGTTTTGAGGTGTGTGCTTTAAACAGTTAAGATCAGGATAATTTTGTTGAGATAAATATATATATTAAAGAAAAAATTATGGGAAAACAGTATAGATCAAGCTAGAAACAGTAAAAACCTGATTCCCAGTGATTTATTTCAATAGGGAAAAAAATCAGAAATCCAGGATTTCGAAGAATTATTTGATCATATTAAAAACTTATCATTGCACCTTAGAATCCCAGAAAGCTCCTCTGCAAGTTGTCGGGTGCGCCTCCCCTGCTCAAGCAGTGTCATGTAGGACAGGTTACCTAGGACCAAATCCAGCTGGCTCTTGAGTATCTCCAAGGATGAAGGCTGCACCCCTTCTCAGGTCAGTGTTGCAAACAATGCCTTTTAGGTACTCCTTGGCAGAACCTGTGCTGAAAGACACGCAGTCTATGAGTTGCATGGAAAAATATTTTATTAAAGATTCTACTTGTCCAGTGACAACTTTGCTGAGACCTGAGAGAAGTCAGGCTTTTTTTGTTTTTCCAATGCTATTTCCTTATCATGGCTCTGCTTTACAGTGTATTTTAGAAGAATTGCCTGGGAGAGCACACCCTTTATAGCATATCTGAGCAATTAAACCAAGGAGGGGAAGCTGTGTCTCCAAGATGTAAACTGTAAAACATGTAAAAATTTACCTTTCAATACAAAAAAACATTAGTTTGATGTGCAAGATATTATTTAAAAATTTTTAAAAATCATTATTTGGTGTTTTCATATACTGAATCTTAGTGTAATGCACTTATACATGATGAAATGACTGCTGAAAATATGACTGCTCTTAAATCCTACTCTGCTCCCTCCTCCAGCGAATACTGAAAAATACATGGTGAAAACAGATATAACTAGAAAATGTAAAAAAAAATGAACATCAAACAATACTAAGGACTGAAGTATTTACTTAGAAGACTGTCCAAAGAGGAGAACTGTCTCCAAAAGATAATTCAAAATTTTCTTTCTGAAATTAAAAATCGATGCTTTCTTTAAATTCATGAAGATTTCCATTGTAATGAGCAGATTTCCAAACACACATATTTAGCAAAAATGTTGCTTGTTAACCTTTAAACTTTATTCTATCTCCGCAGTCTTCTTTTGGTTTAAATTTCCTTTTTGCTTTTAAAGAATTCTGCTGGAAAACTGGTTTTATATATATAAAATATCTAAGATACACATGCAGATATTTTCTTTGGATTTATATTTTTTTAATATGCACTGCATATTTTGTTGTATTCATATTTTAAACTGTCTTGCACATTCAGTAAAGTAACAGATTTGCATACTGTGTGATACTAAAATATTCTGTAATAATAAGCTGTAATGACTCTTGTAGTTGAAACAACATTCTCTGTCTTCTTGTGTAACCTTGTTTTTTAATGGAGTGAACAGTTCAGGGTTTTTCTAGGTGTCATACTAATGCCAATATAGTTTCCCCAATGCTTGGCCATATACTGAAGATCTTAGCATAGTAACTTTAATTTTAGAGCAAGAATATTGAGCTGATGACCATATCTACGTGTTAGAAAAATGTGTGGCTCTGGGGTACAAGATAAAAACCTCAGCTGTGAATGCTTGACACCCTGTGGAAGTGGACAGGCTGTTGAGTACTATGATTGCACTTGATGACCTTAGAGATCTTTTCCAATCAAAACAATTCCATAATTCTGTGTGGTGAGGTTGTTGGGGCAGATGCGTTTATAGAATTTTCTTCTTATGACTCCCCATCCTGGTTGGAAGTTCATTTGTGGTACAGATGGCTTTTTTGACATTTGTAGCTTCATGGCTAGGAGAATGCCATTGGAGGCAGAGTTTAAACAAAACATGAGGGCTATATAGTGATTGCTTTCAGATGCCGGAGGTCTGAAAAACAGCCACAATAATTTTTGAGCTTACTCTTCAAGTGTTATTCAGTATCTCAACAGCATTGCACTTTATACTGATCTGGGAACAATTCAATTAGGAACAGTGAATGTGAATTATCTGTCTTCAAATATTTGCTTATATTATTCTATTAGCAGTAAAAAAAATACAAAAAAGCAGCATGGCAGAATACTTGTGAAAGCTTCTGTCTGAGGAACATATGAGGAGGAACAATGACCTGGCTACCTTTTCAGTAATCAATCAGGTTCTCTATGTGGCAATTAAGTGATGTCTGCCAGGCTCTGCAGGTTCTGGATATAATTCACTGTGTGGGTCCAGTTGACTCAGGGAGCACAACACTGAATATGCACTATAGGAGCATGTCAGCCCCCTTGTGTGTACCCACGTATTCAGCTCAGAGGTAGATTGCTTCCTTGGGGTTGGATGTAACCATGGAGTTGTAGGAAATGCAAATGTGCTTGACCCATTAACTTGCAAGAGTTAGTGAATCCTTAAAGTAGTGTCAATTGTATCACTTTTCTTTAGGTTTTGGACTGTGATTGGTTATATTACCACCTAAATATCACTAAACGTGAGGAGGAAGCAGTTGGATTTGATGATGTTTATGGGTCCCTCCTCAAGCCTCTTACCATGGCTAAGTAGAAAAGGCTGTGGCAACAAGACACAGCTGAATTAAGGGTACAAAAGCATGCTGTGAGCTCATAGCAGCCTCACACTCAGCCCTCCCAGCTCTTTGGAGCCCCTTCTCCAGAGCACAATGCTCCCCCCAGGTCCTACGGCTCCCCAGAGCCCCCAACAGCGTTAGGGCAACACAACACCTCCCAAGCTGAGATATTCAGTAAATTTGCGAACTGAAGATGTAGCTGTTCCTGATCAGGCAATGAGAAATCAGGCAATGAGAAGTTTCAAATTTGGGGATTTATAATTCTAGTCTTGTATGTGGTCTACTCTTGAACTGTAACATTAAAATTTTCATGATATTTGCTCTTAACAAGAGAGGTGCTTTGGTAAATTAAAATTGACAGAGGATTCAATAGTTTTAAGATAGAAATTGAAATGTCCTGCCATTTCTTGAAGATAAATGTGTTTCAGAAACTTGTACTCTTAGGTTTCAAGAGTAAGCTATAGATATTTGTCTTTGACCAGTTAGTTTTGCAAAATCTTTTTAATAAAATGTTCCAGTATCACAGAGTATGCTTTTGCATCTCTGTCGATCATCTGTGCTAATTTTACAATAATCAGGCTTAGTTGGTAGTCAGATTCACATGCGAGACATATGGAAAGTAAGAGAAAAATGAAGGTCTCTATTTCCAAACTTAGCAGAGTTCTGAAGGAAAGTCTATCTGATGCAAAAGCTGTTTGGTTTTTTTTTTCCCCACGCATAAATGGGATAGCTTCTTTAGTATTTGTAATATCTTAAGAAAATATTAAATACTCGAATATTCCTATATTGCTTTATTTTATGCTTTGTTCTTGCCTATTTTTCTTTAGTCTCTTTAGTGCACTGGCATTTTCCCTACAACCTTCTGTCTACCCTACAGCATTTCTAGCAGCAGATCTGTTTTCATAAACCACTTTGAGAGAAGCCAACACTCATAAACAAAATATATGTTGATTTTTGCACAGTCCTGACATCTAACGGAAAGTTAAAATAAAGGCCACAATAAAATTCCACTGCAATTCATACCATGCTTGGTTTGTGTTCTCTGGGTATGCAGTTTTTCCTTTAGATTAGAACATCATTGTGATTTTAATGGGATTTTTGTCTGTGAAATAAGATGGTAATGAAATGAAACACAACTAGGTTCCAGTCCTGAAATCCATTCTTGCTTTTTCATAAAGGCAAAGCTTTCACTGATGTCAGTGACAGTTTTGCCTGAATCAGAATTGCAGGATTGGGCTGATAGTGTCTGACTTAATGAATTTCAAAGAGGGAATTTCATTTCATGACTAGACAGACCATTTTGGAGTGTCTTTCACGGCCAGTGAAAATGCGTCTTGTGACTGTGTTTTTGTTTTCCTTTTGTTTTCATGCTTCTTTAAAGCTTTATTTTTTTTCCCTGAGAGATTCTAGTCTAACAAATAGGCAGAGTGTTTTACTTGCAAGGATAGTAATGAGATTAATGGAAGAGCATTTTAGATTTTTACAGAAAGATGCATGGATTTCTCTTTTTAATTTTGTTCTTTTTGGTAGTAGGACTCAAAAAGGTTTCTCTGCAGCATTCTTTTTTTTTTTTTCTGTAGAAGTTTGCTTTGCTGTTTGGTAACTGCAAGGCTTATTTAATTAAAAAAGACAACCTCCCACACACATTTGAGTCATCTTAAGATTGGTTAACAATCACAGATACTTAGCTAGGAGAAAGCTCAGAAGAAAGAAGAGGGAGTTTGAGTCCATAGTAAACAAGGGAAGAAGTGTGTATGGAAGAGGGGGTTGATGTTGGGTTTTTTTTCCTCCCCGTTTGCTTTGACGACAGAACTTGCTACCTGTTCAGCCTAATATGCACTACCTTGCAACTGATGGCATTTTTGGGAGTAATAAATGCCAAAGTTCTAACCCAAAACAAGGCCTGTGGGGGTTGATAAAGGGAAAGTACTTATTTTTAGTGGATCTGCTATGTAGAAATTATGATACTATGAATGGTTTAGGGATTTGTTTGTTTGAGACAGACAGTCTTTGTATACAAAGCTCTCTACCAAGCTTTGCAAGTGACCTTAAACTGAGGTTGCCTGTTGCTGAAGCGAGGTAACTCAGCCACAGGATGTTTCACGGATGATACAGCACTCCCTCTTGGCCACATGCAAAATTACGTGAACAGCACAATGAACAACAAATTTTTAGTATTTATTTGAACAGACGTAAATACTTATTTTTTTTCTCCCCCTCACACACTTGCTTAACATATGAATATTTTGAATGGTACTGGATCAGAACTATGGTATCTTGCTTGCTGGACCTGGCCTTTGTAAATATTAATTACTAGCAAAGCATGCATTAATAGTAATTTCTCAGAAGTATGTTGTGAGGTGTTTAAATTGCTCTGTTTTACAAACCATGTAAAGGGAGAGGTTTATAACAGCAAACCTACTGAACTAAATTCTGTCTTCATGTCAGACTTCTTTTTTCACTTTTTCCCTGATATTTGAACCTTGTGAGGAAAAGGCAAGGCACTAAGGAGCTGAAACTACGTTTTCAAAAAGGTTGAAAAATAAGTGATACAGGAGAGGTGGATCAGGATTGTGAAAAATATGCCTCAGGATGGTCTGATCCGTATTAATGAAAATAGTCTAAATATATGCAAGTCTTGACTATAGGATGGATCTTTTTTTCCCCATGGGAGTCAATGCAGTAATGTTGCTTACTGTGCCTCTTCAGCGTGAAGGGGAATTACCTTTGATATGCTGTTGTAATTTTAGCAATGTTTTTCTCTGTTGTAGCTGCAGTATTGGAAGAGGAGCATGAGATGTCCTTCTCCTCACCATAGCCTACTCTAAGGTTAAGTGGTAGTGACATGTCCCTTTGGTCTGGAAAGGCAAGCAGGGAGAGAATAGTACCTACACCATCAGCGTTAGATGAAACTTTGGGAAGATTCACTCCTCTTTATGGAGGCACATTGTCTTGAATACTGACCTGACTATTTAAAAATTTTTAAAAATATCCCAGACCAACAACAAATCTAAGGAAAAAAGAATAACAGCAACCCATAGAGCTAGAAGAGCTGTCAGGCCTCATGGCCTCCTTTTATCTCTTTTGATATTGTATCAAGGAGGTATATAATAAAATGCAGCAGACTGAAGCAATGGTAGCACACTTTCTCTGCAGCAAGATGAAGATGTAATCTGAGCACTAATATTGAGGATTATATGTGGTCAGGGACCATGTACTTCAGATAACAGTAATCAAGTGGTAGGGCATGCAATTTGAACCAATTAATTTTATATTTTAGATGACAGAGCCAGCAAGAGATGCCCAGAACCTGTTGAGGCTACACAGGTCATTAGGACTGCACCAAGGAATACCAGCCACTTCAGTCAGAAAGCCAGCTTCACTGGTGTCCCAGCTTAAATGCCTCTCTACTATCCCATGCAGAATGGGGAATAAACAGGAGAAATGAGATGCTGGCATCATGGAAACACTGTGGAATGGCTCCTGTGACTGGAGCGTGGAAATGAAAGGATACAGGCTCTTTAGGAAGGACAGGCAGAGGAGGGCCCAAGAGATCTGGATGATACTCCAGGACTGTATCCTCCAGGCTCAAGAAAAATGCATCCCTACAAAGAGTAAATCAGTGGAGAACACCAGGAGGCCTGCATGGATAAACAAGGAGATCCTGCACAAATTTAAAAACAAACAGGTAGCTTAGAGTGTAGAACCAGTGAAAGGTAGCCTGTGAGGAATACAGAGGAATTGTCCAAACAGCCAGGGATCTTGTTAGCAAAGCTAGAGTACTGACAGAAGTAAATCTGGCCAAGGACATCCAAGGTAGCAAAAAAAGCTTCTTAGGTACACCAACAATAAAAGAAATACTAGGTAAAATATCAATTCTCTCTGGGAGGAAACAGAAGTCCTGGTTACTCAGGACATGAAGAGGGCAGAGGTAGCGAATTTCCTTTTTTGCCTTGGTCTCCACCAGCAAGTGTTCAAGCCACAGCACCCAAGCTGTAGAAGGTGAAAGCAGGGATTGAGAGAATGGAGCACCACTCACTATAGAAGACCTAGTCTGAGACCATCTCAGGAACATGAAGGTATACATCCATGGGACCTGATGGGATTCATCCACAGGTCCTGAGAGCACTGGTTGCGAAAGCAGCTTACCCATTATACATCATATTTGAGAAGTCATGGTAGTCCGGTAAAGTTCTCACTGACTGGAAAAGGGAAAACATAAAATCTCGTTTTTAGAAAGAGAAATAGGGAATATCCAGTGAAATACAGGTCTCACCTCAGTGTCGGGCAAGATCATCAAGTGGATCCTCCTAGAAACCATGCTAAGGCACATGAGAAATAAGGAGGTGATTAATGAGAGCCAACATGGCTTCTCTAAGCTCAAATCATGCCTGAACAAATTTGGTGGCCTTCTATCAGGGAATTATAGCAGTGATATATAACGGAAGGGCAACAGGTGTCATCTATCTGGACTTGTACAAAGCATTTGACACTGTCCCACATGCCGTCCTTGTCTCTAAACTGGGGAGACATGGATTTGATGGACAGACCACTCAGTGGATAAGGAATTGGCTGGAGGGCTGTACTCAGACTTGCGGTCAACGGCTCANCAGGGAGCTCAAGTATGTCTGTGAGAGTGCCTCCAAGTCTCTGCAAGCACCTATGATGTCTCTACACAGAGATTTTACTTCTCAAAACACACAGAGGATAACAAGCACTAGGCATAATATATGGTTTATATATGGGGTTTCCTACATTTATTCTTCAGGCCTCAACATTCCTAGCTGCAAGGTCACTTGAGAGAATCTACCGTCCTCCTCTCCACTCTTCCAGTTTTAACCCTTTCCTTACAACAGATGGGTGCTTTTTAGCATCCTTGTTGGTGACATGGAGAGTGGGACTGAGTGCACCCTCAGCACATTTGCTGACCACACTGAGCTGTGTGGTGCCATCAGCACACAGGAGGAAAGGGGTGGCACCCAGAGGGACCTAGCCAGGCTTGAGAGGTGGGTCTGTGCGGACCTCAGGAAGTTCAACAAGGCCAAATGCAAGATCCTGCATCTGGGTCAGGGCAATCCCAAGCACAAGCATAGGCTGGGCAGAGAATGGATCAAGACTAGCCCTGGGGAGGAAGACCTGGGGGGATGTTTTTTTGATGAAAAATTCAGTATGACTGGACAATGTGCACTTGCAGGCCAGAAGGCTAATCACATCCTGTGGCATGACAAAGAGTCATGTTCAAGGAAGGTCATTCTCCTCCTCTGTTCTTTTGGGCATATGAATACAGTCATTTATCCAAAAAATACAAATAATGTTATTGTAACTACAGCTACCTGTGCATACCAAGAGAAAGATGCAAAACCCAATTTTTTTCTTGCAGGCACATTAAAAATAGGAGGCTGGTATTAAATGAACTAACATTCAGGCTTTCAGTGTCAGTGGAATTTTTTTTGGTTTAGCTGGAGGAAATAGTCCAATAAACTCACTTTGTCAGGGACTATTAATATTTTCCTGGTTTAATTCAGGCATAAGGCTCTGATGTAGTATATTTGTGAGTGAATCCTAGTACCAGTTACAAGATTATGGCCCAAGTCCCCTTTGTACAGGGAATAGCTGGAGAGGAAGAGAGCTGGAAGTGCACTTTAAAAAAAATTCAGAGTGATGGAAAACATACCTGTAAATGTAACGTGATTCCAGAACACTCAGAGTTTTCAGAAATCTGTGAGTTCAGTACACCCTGTGTTCAATCTGGTGAGCTTAAATATGATGCAAATTCTGCTCCTTGTTTGAAAACTGAACCCCTTCTGTGGTGGCAGCAGTGAAATATCTCATGTCATTATTGGTTTTGCTTTGTAACACTCATTTCCAGGAAGCTGAAATCTTTTGTATTTCTACTGTTAAACTATTCCAGGCTCTTGAGAATCGTTACGTGTGCAGTGACAAATAACTTACCCAATTCAAGTATATTAATAACATAATATATGAATTCTTGAGTGGCTAAGTTTTTATGCAGCTGTCTTTTTGGAATATGTTTTCATTATTCTGTAAGGGGTCTATGAAAATCCTTTTTTATTGAATGTGGTACTCAGTTAATATTCCTCAGCAAATATTCACTTCATTCTGAGTATTTTACATTGGAGTAATTTTTCATTTGCATGTTAATTTGTACACACATAGGTGGTCTTTGATAGCTTTATTTGTCAATGTTGTAGGTATTTCTACTGCTAGTAGGTATGAACATTTGCTTTTGGTAAGAAAGGCTAAAAATTCAACAACTGGATAATAAAAAACAATATTCCAACTGAGGATTTTAATATCTACCTTGGCTACAGGAATTCACACACAAAAAAGTCGACACTGTTAATTTTTGGATCAAAACCTAGTTTATATAGTTTGGTACAGGTATAGACAGAGATAAGATTTAGATGATCCTACAAGCCTGTTGCTGTTTTGGGATACGAATATGTCGTGTTGGTATCCAACAGAATTAGAGCAGCAAGTGGACCTGCAAGCAACACAACGTGGAGCATTCTTGGACTTTACTTGAAACACTGATTTTTAGAATCTTCCAAACTGTTGTTTCTACAAATAAACATCCAGGCTATTATAAATTAAAGGAGTGTGTTGGCATTTGTGGAGCTAAGTGATCGTGTCATAGTGAATAAATTTCTACAGTTTGTGTTTACATTGATGACAATTCTTGTTTCAAACAAAAGTGCTAGAAATAGTTGGAATGAGTACAATGGCAAGGGGAAAATCTTTCTTTTCTTCTCCTCCTTTTATGTTGCCAGAGGAAAGACAATTTCATTTTCACTGTCTTTTTATGGCCTTATGTTGTCTTGCTAAAATATAAATATTTTCTTTAAAGGAAGCTTTGAAATAGGTGAAAGCTGCATGTACTGATTTTCTTAAACTGCCCCTCCTGCCAGACTTCACACAGATTCTATTCTATTTGTGCGTTTATATAAATGTGAACTTAGTATGCTGAGTACTTCTCTATGTTATCTTCTTTTCCCAAGGCAATCCTGGTTAGGTATAGTTCTGCCAGATAGTGATTTGCCAAGACAAATTTCCAAAAATGAATCCAGACATTAAAAAATAAATATATTAATATTGTTGAATGAAATAGAAATATTTCCACTTCCAGACTAATTTGAATACATGCTTAGGGAAACAGTTAGTTTTTTATTAATTAAAGGAGGACGGGTTATTGTGACCAGGTAGTTTGGATACTGGTGGGATAGGTGCTTATGCAGAAGGGAGCATGCATGAGTATGTGCAATCACGCACTTTTGTTTTTAGACAAAAACGCCCACAACAACTGAATATATGAAACTTTCATGGTGTTTTAACATAATGAATGGAACTGAAAAGAGTTGAAAAGAGAACAATATCAATTTTTTAATATAAGATCTATTACTTTGAATTAAACAGAATATATTTCTAAACAAATTAACAAGGACGTTCAGGGATTCTTGTTCCTGAAACCAAAGTTTGCTCTGCCAGTGGATATGTACAGGCAACTCTATTCATGCTGAAGCCCTTCAGGCTGTCATTGCTTGTAGCAGTGATCATGCAAGACTAACTCTTGTGGCTACCATATTCAATATTAGTAAGGTTGAGAGAACTTTGTCTTGCCAACCGCAATCTGACCTTTTGATGAGCACTTTTTGGTTTTGTTTGTTTGTTCTGGGTGTTATGCTTGGGTTTTTTCTTCCAAGTAAATGGTATTTATTGCAATGCAATCGTAGACCTTGAACTTCATCAGGAAAATAAAATACAGATATACAGTTAATCACATATTTTCTCCTATTAAATATTAATAGACCATTCAAAGTATTTATTAATAAGTGTTTATCTCAACAGAACCTTTAAGTACACTCTTTAAGAACTGCAAATACTATAAAAACAACTGGCAGATTTTTTTCCTAACTGTTACATGGTTTCAGGGTACCAGTAACTCCTTGTAGGAACAATTCTCTGGCTTGAAATCTCATCACCCATTGCACCTTACTGAAGCTATTCATAAAATAAGGAAGTCATACCTTACAGTAAAGAGGAAAACTATGAATTTATTTGTATTTAATTTTATCCATATTTGTCAAAATGACCTAAAGTGGCTAACGACAGCCCAGTGAACTTCTGTAGTATGGATTATTAAATGTAACGTGCATGCCAGTCTGACATTGTCACGTTCTGTGTTGTCTCTGGCTTGATTTGTTACAAGGCTAGGCCAGATCTCTTTCTAAGAGATAAACTTCTACTAAATCACTCCTGTTTTACACAAAAAAAAAAAAGGAAGATTTTTTTTTTCCTACTCTGTTATACTGCAGGAAACCACGTGGCTTCTAAACCACACTTTCTGAAGAGAACTTCTCGAGCTTCAAGAGATCTTGCCTCTGACAAAGTTTTAGTATGATTCAATTTTAAGAGAGATATATTGCACTAAGGTATTTCTGGGTTTGAGGCCTGAATACTAACATTACGTAGGCAGTCCTACAGCACTGTAAAACTCTGCACTGAGCAGCAGTGTCCTGCAAGTTACTAGGATTTTAAACTTCTGCTCCCAAAAGGCATTTTTGCGCAGAATTTTTGAAGTGTTTTATATGCAAGGAAGAATTAAACATTCTGGCTAATAGTTTGGCTCATATTTGCTTTTATTGAATTTCTTGTATCATCTAATACCTTTTGGAATAAATGCTGCATTAGGTGAATTTTTATTTAGCCAGTTTTACTCCTGTGTCCTGCATGTTGCAGTGCAGAAATACACAAGATGCTGAAACCAATTGATTGCTTTTCAGTTTTCTGCTTTCAGTAGAGTCCACTAGTCTAACAGCTAGACTCAACAATAAATATATGCATGGATCAGACACATTTATTGTTATAATCAGTGATGGCTTAATCACATCTTAATAGTTTATGTTAAATCTGTTGACAGTGCTCTCAAATTTCAAAACTTTATTATGAAAAATAATACAACATCTGTAGTAAAATGAGGTTTTAATGCACTTTTATGCTTACACAATCAATCCTTTCTCAGTCTTCTCAATGTTCAGTGACTAGTGAAGCATTTGAGAAGCTATCAGTTGGAAGTGTGAGCCTTTCAAGGCAGATGATTCATGAGTGGCTTAATAATAGGCAGGACAAACAATTTCTGTGTATAGACTTTATGAACAGGGAGGAAATAGTTTCCAAGCTGATATTTCTACCAATGTTATTATCTAGCAATTATGACTCATTAAAAATGGCTCAAATTAAGCCTGGAAACAAACAAGAAAAGCTTTCTTTTCCTGAAGCAGTCAAACAAAAATGACTTACATTGCCACTTAATGCTGGATACAATGGTAAGAATTTGTGATAACATGGATAGATGAACATTTGACTTTCTAGGCACCACTGGATGTTGAAGACAGGAATATATATGACAGCAGTCAATCAGATACTTTGATTTACATACGTGATTCACAGATGTTCTCTGTCCCCTTCCTTAAGTGAAACTTCTTTTTTTTTCCAGCTGCAAGATTCTGACCCTAACCCTTAAGGACCTGATAAGAAAGGAAGAATATAGCATTTCTTGAAATATCACTCCAGATTATTTTTAGGATCCAGGTAACCTGTTATAAAAATTCATAGGTTCAGATGTATAACTTTTCGTTTAATTCATTATGCTCTGCCTCTGCTCTTAGTATACAGTTGAGAATAAATTCTTTCACTGTTTTCCAGTTAATCTCACCCAGCATTGTAAACACTGATAAATCAGTAGCCACTCTTTTTTGTTACTAAATTTCACAAACTTACAGATAAATGCAAAGTGTGTGTAGTTTCTATTGAGATATAAAA
The DNA here is from genome assembly GCA_013397175.1 of Platysteira castanea. Lineage (NCBI taxonomy): Eukaryota > Metazoa > Chordata > Aves > Passeriformes > Platysteira > Platysteira castanea. Next base: position 24,290 of record VYXC01007344.1, on the reverse strand, counting down.
ATTTTGAATTTATACGTGCTTGAAAGATTTTAGTGCAATCACTTCAGAGCTCTGACTTGCAGTATTACATAAAATATAACATCCTTTACAATGCAGTTGCAGAATCTGTCATATTTTATTGCTACTTGTGCTACAATGATTCAGAATGATTCAGGTTTATTTACTGTTCTCCTGAGTGATATTAGATGCAATTGAAATGAATGTGACACTCTGTATTGTTTGTGAATACATCACTATGTTTCTAAATGACAATGTTTGAACTGTTTATAAGCCTTTTTCTGTTTTTCACCAAATACAATAAGCTTCATTAGAGAGTTTAATGTTAAATACTCCAATAATCTGTTGGGGTTAGGGGAGGATGTCTGCTTTCAGTTGGTTGGAAGTATAAGAGATGAGATCCAGAAAGGATTTAGGGTCTGAAGTTCCTCTTCAGGTCAGGTTTTGCCTTGAAAAATCCTCCTGGTAATGTTGGCAACTATCAATAAAACTATCCCATGGTTTTCTAAAAATACCCAGGAGTGCTTAATCTCTGCCAAGCTGAGCAGGGTGCTGTGGGCTTTTTGGAATTTTTGTGGGTTTTTTGAGGTTTCTTTGGTTTTAGTGATTGGAGTTTCCTCCACCTAAGTCTTTGTCCAGTGATTACAAACATCACTTGGGATATAGGAAATTTGTTTTAGTTCTTCCTTATTTTTATTTGTGTCAACCTTTATTTGATGTCAGTTGCTTAATTTTGAGTGAGACTAGAAGAAGCAAGTGTGACAGCGGTAAGGGAAACATTAGGTTTTCAGGTGCACGTGAGGAAGCCAGGATTTCTTCATCACTTCTGCCTATTGACGTTCTGGTTGCAGACACAGTTGGCAGCTAGAAACTGGAATATTACTACTGTGGGACGTGGAGGACTCTTCTGACACTTATCTCTCTCCCAGCCTCCTGACTTACTATTTATTGCATGAAATAAAGTTACTATGAAAATTATAGACATTTTGGATGTTGGGTGATGAAGGGAGAATACAAATGGAAATTTTTGATGGACTTGCATTGGCAATGGGAAACAAAAAACACCAGAACACAAGAACCTTTGTGTGACATAAATGGATGTGTTTCTAGGTCTTTTAAAAAAAGTCTGTGCTACCTTCCAAAACAGAAAAATATTTTAGAATACAAAGTGCCAACGCGGTCTTTTAAAAGTATATTTTTCAAAAGTAAAAATATAAGTATTAAGTAAACTTCATATTTCTAGCATCAATTTACCTAAAGCATTTGCATTGAGTAGAAACTTGAATTATGAGCAATTGTGTTAGTAGTAAGAGTCTTTTAAGGTAAAACTGAAATTCAAAAATGTAATGTGCTATTTGTTACGGAATAAAAACAAAGCAGTTTGACATCTTATGTCAAAAAAGGAAGAATTCAAAACTAGTGTGCTTTCTGTTACGTGTAACTATGTATGAATTGAGTAACAGGGTGGAAATGGTGAAACTGGAAGGAAATGTGAAGTTTACATATACTACCTGAGCTTTATTTTTTTTTCAGTAGGTAATAAGGGGAAAGAGAAGCAGAGAAAAATTTGATTGACTTTATACTAGGTTTTTACGGTGAAAATGTAACTATCTGGAAAAATAATAATCTAATATAGTAACTAAAGAGTTAAAATTTGTGTGAAGAACTAGTACCCTTTTTTCATGCTACAACTTCTGCTCTGATTTTTACATTCACTTTTTGCAAGACAGATACAAGTAGATAACTGCATGGAACTTGGTTTTTAGTTAATGAAAACTACAATGCAGGAAAAATAAAATACATTGCTTCTGTTCTGGTTTGTGGAGTAGGTTTCAGCATGAACACTTTGAGATTCAAAATTCCTTCTTTTTAATCTTATTCTTGGGGGTGGTGTTTGAAGGAAATTTCCTAGCAAAAAATTTTAAAAAAGATATTTCCAAGAAAAATCTTACAATGCAGAACAAGTGCATATTTAATATCTGATTAAAAGTATGCATGTGTATATCGTATCTAAAAATCAGTATGTATGTGAACAGGAGAGGGAAAGGAATCTATACGGGTAAACAGGAGGTGTATTTTTGCTCTTGCCCATCCTTTCACCTGGCAAAAATTCCTTGTAAGCTTTTTTGAAATTACTTCTCACTGATAGTTTGGGACTTGCATAGCAGGCTGTTGTGCATTGCCTTGGGTATAGTTTATGACGTTTTTACCATGACTTTTCTCAATACACCTCTTCTGTTTCTACTACGGAGTTTACCCTTTTTTGCTTATACGCTGTGAGAGGGATTATTTTGGCAGTGGAATGACTATACGTGACAGCAATATTAGTAACCTGAAATAACACTTATGAGAGGTTCTGCATCCTGGGAGCATGTGAAGGCTGAAGCAATATTAGGGGCTGGTTGCTCCAATGCTTGCAGACAGTGCTACAGAGTTAAAACTTGAACCTTTGCTCACAGTTAATACTAAACCCCAAAATTTGGCTCTAGCTTAGCTGAATTCCCTGGATTTTTGTTGTTGTTGTTGTTGTTATTTTCAAATACCTCTATGTGTATATTTGGAAACTTGATCTGATTCCAGTTACTCAAGCTCAGACTCTTTCTGAACTGAGAGGAGATCACAAGGTTAGTGTCAGTGTGCACTAGCTAAGATTCTTCTAGAAGGCTTTGAATGATCTGACCCCTTAAGATTAATGTTTCCACTCTCCTATTTCTGTGGAGATTTAATTTTTTTTTCTCCAGATCTTCTTGGACCATGACCTTCAGGTCTACAAATCTGTAAACAGAAGAATGCCTTAAATTGTTTTTTTTAACCTTCCATCTTTAACTTTACGTGCCTGTGCTGGATGTGGTACCAGAACTGAAGAAATAACTGAATAGACCTCAGAAAGAGAATATGAACTTTGCAACTACATATATTGTTGGACTGTTCAGGAAAAGAAGAGTTTACTTCCTGCCCCATCTTAGGTTTTTATCTTGCTGTCTCTGGGCTTTTAGTTGGCTCGCTTCAGCTATGGTATTCTCAGGATGGTCACATTGGTTCTTTGTTTTTCCTTCCCACTGGCTTGAAGCTTCAGTTGGCATAGTCTCTCTCAGTAAAACATGAGAGAAAATAGTCTGAAGTACAAGTTAAAGCAAAGTAAAAGTTATAAAGACTTCAGTTATACATGTGATACAGTGAAAATCCGTGGTCTGTATTAAAAACTATATGATCAGTACTCTTTGACTTTTGGATGTTTTACTTCTAAACTGAACTTCTGTTTCATAAATCCCATCTACACAAATCCTAAATGAAGGATTTGAGTCTCTCCCTTCCCAGTCTAACTAATTTTTGTGGTTTTGAAGGCAAAGGAGCAGTAGACTTTGTGCAAGCAACACTGCCTTGTACTACATGGAAAATGCCTAAAGCAAAGGTGGCCCAGCATTCCCTGCCTTGCTGTTAGTCTGGCTGTGAGACTGGGCTCCACAGTGCAAAGCTAAAAGCAAAGTCTTTTTTTCCTTGTCTCTGTGAAGTATTTGAGAACATAAATTCTGCTGAATTTTGTTGACACAGATATTATTGATAGATATTATTATACTACATTGTTTTTGTAACAGGTCCTCAAATCCGATTACACATTTGTAAATAGATTTTCTTCAGTACACTTTCAGAAATTTTAAATATAAAATATGTATTCTAGAAAATGCACAAGAATTCTATCACATTATTTTATAATAGAAAATAAAACCCCTGCTGGTATGACTGTTTGCAAAGATGTGAAATTAGGCAATGACTTTTTGTTTTCTGCAACACTTTGATAATAAGGCACTGATATTCCAGCATAAATGTAAAGTGTGCTCAGAATTATTGAGTAGAAAGGGGCGTCTACCCTCATCATACATCCACCTCATAAAGCCAAACCACTGGCTCTTGTGCTCTTAAAGATGAGTTTCAATCCAAGCTCACTCAAATATGCACCTTTTGCCAAAGTTCAATTCTGTCTTCATTTAGTTGCAACATCCAAGACATATGCAGACAGATCTCCTCCTCCTTTTCTCCTAAGTTATTTTGGTTTGTCTTTATTTCATAACTATTTGTTTCAGTGTCAGTTTTTTAGTTTAAAAAAATCTGGAAGAGAATGTTTGAATAGAAAAATTACATTTGACACCACACTTGCATAAAATGAGACTTTGCCTAAGGTGTTTCTCTTTCATTGTCAGTAACTGGATAAATACTTCATAAACTTCATTGCCTAGTGTAATCTTACATTCAGCAAAGTAAATGTGTAATTATTCTTAATTCCTGGGGTATTCAGGCATGAATTTTAATGCCACAAAACTGGAGATATCATGTACAAATATTGTTTTAGTGACATATGAGACGGGTTTTGTCCTTTTTTTGCACATTACTTTAGTAGAAGTGCCATACTTCATTGCTAGTTCTCAATTCTGCCTTATTCATTAGTGTTGAAAAATTATATTCTCAGGGGAAAGAGAACTAATTTACATCCCAGGTGGTTTAGCCACAGCCATCTAGATCTCAAAATTCAAACCTGAATAGCTGTCACTTAATTTTTTACTTTTTAAATTTTTTTTTAAACAAAAGAAAATCAAGGAGTGATGAACATATTTCAGAAATCAAAACATTGTCTTGATTCAATGGAAATCAATTATCTCTAATTCTGGAACCGTTCCTAATGGAAAAAACCCACAAAACTCAACTAAAAAAAAGTCAAGTAATAGTTATTATGTTGCTCTAATTGTACAGCAATCACATAACATGGTCTAGGTAACATCTGCTATTTTACTGAGGGGATAAATTATTCATGTTAACTTACAGACTTTCACAAACAGGGAGTTTGTTGTCCTTAGAAATGTCCTACACTTTTTTCCCAGACATTTCCTTTTCAGTCACATTTCATGAGCCTAGAAAGTATTATACTGACAAGTCTTGGGCCGTGTGCTGGAAGATAGATGCACGTAATGCAAGTTCTCAGTCATGGGGGAAAGAAAGGGCATAGCACGTGTGTAGAGGGAACTTTTTCTCTTGCCATAGTTTTGAGTAATAGAACATTGTATAGGCTCTTACAAATTAACTATGAAATGTAGTTTTGCTTTCAAGTCTCTCTTGTGGTGAAAAATATGTTCTGGGACAGGTAGGTCAGACAGGAAATCAATAATGAAGACCTGCTGCTGGCTAAGGTCAGACCCATCAGCAATGGTGGTGACATCTCTGGGATAACAGACAGAAGAAGAGGAGAAAAAAAACCCAAAATTGCAGCCAGAGAGGGGAGTGAGAATGTGAGAGCCATAACTTTGTAGACACCAAGATCAATGAAGAAGGAGAGGGAGGAGGTGCCAAGTGGCCCAGGTACTGGAGCAGAGATTCCCCTTCACGTGAGGACCACAGCAAGGCAACTCTCCCCCTGTAGCCCATGGAGGTCCACAGTGGAGTAGAGATCCACCCACAGCCCCTGGACTACTGCGTGCTGTAGCAGGTAGGTACCCAAAGGAGATTTGTGACCCTATGGGAAGCTGGTACTGGAGAAGGCTCCTGGCAGGACCAGTGGACACATGAAGAGAGTAAAGCCTATCCTGCACCAGCTTGTGGCAGGACTTGTGACCTCACAGGGGGCCCACACTGGAGTAGGCTGTGAATAACTCTCCAGCCAGAGGGGAGGACTCACTTTAGAGAAGTTAGTGAAGGACTGTCTCCCACGAGAAGGACCCACACTGCAGCAGAGGAGGACTGTGAGGAGTCTTTCTCCTGAGGAGGAAGAATCAGCAGAAACAACATATGATGAACTGATGGCAACCCTCACTCCCTGCCCCCATGTGCTGCTGGGATGATGATACACAAAACCAGGAGTGAAGTTGAAACTGGGAAGGAGGGAGAAGTAGACGGAAGGTGCTTTTGAGATATGGCTTTTATTTCTCACCATCCCATTTTGATTTGATTGGTAATAAATTAATTTTCCCAAAGTTGAGTCTGTTTTGTCTGTGACAAAATTGGTGACTGATATCTTCCTAACCCTTATCTCAACTCAAGAGTCTTTCATTATATTTTCTTTCCCCTGTTCATGAAAGGAGGGTAGTGACAACGTGGTTTTGCTGGGCACCTGGTGTCCAGCCAGGGTCAGCCCATTACAAGATCTTAAAACCACCTTGTATTTTAAGTCTTAGAGGATTTTCTTTTAGGAAGTGGAATGTTCTTTTTAATTTATTGTTTGTTTGTGACATTTAAATGGAAGAACAGAGATCCTGCCAAGATCATATGAAATACAGATTGTGAATGGCTTCTGTTGATTATAAAAGAAAAATCTGCAGTTGACCATGCATATTTTACTGTGACTTTTTTGGTGGTATTTCTACTTTTTAAAATAAATTAATGTTCGAGTTGGAACAGCTGCTTTATTGCACTTCAAATGGTTTTAATCCTCCTTTGTAAGTACTTTAGAAGTGAATTTATATTGGTAGGTCAATTTAAATATTTTATTTTGGTTTCTGATAATCTGTTTATTTGTACCTCAGAATTCCTATAGGTTTTGTCTGACCGGCATTCAAATACAGTCTTAAATTGGATACATGGTATATGCAAATAAATATGACTTGAGCAGGATGATAGCTGTTACCCCAGCCCCCATTTCCAGTGTCTTGATGTTTGCGTCCAAGAAAGAATAGTGCTCCTTCCAACAGTGTTGAGGTGACCATTTGAAGTGCTAAATTTGCATATTTGAATTTTAAGTGTAAATAGTGTAGTATGTTTAATGTATTTTTTGGTTCTGCTTTGGCTAATTGAAGGTTTGTGCAAGTAAGAGCATATATTGTCTGTAGAAGTCCTATGCTTGCATGTTCTCATCTCCATTACTTGTTTATTTCGAAATTAACTACATGAACTGGAAGAGATTCCTGCTTTCCACCAGTGGGCAGTGGTGACCTTCTGTTGCTTTGATTTTCTGGTGCTTTCTTGAGTTCTTGGACAGGAAACCATTAGACTGCTTATAATGGAAACCTGTCTGTTTAATCAAAAGTTTGTTAAAACCAAATTTACTTATTTCAGTAAGCTGATATTTTAGTGAATTCTTGGGGAAGAACTTTCCAATTGACTTTTACTCTAATATTTAAATTAATGTACATTGCCAAAACAAAATTTCAGTTTATATAAATAACAAGACAAAATGCTACCAACAGAATATAAGACTTTTTTCTTTTATTAAAGACATATGATTTAATAAAGACGTGTTTTGGTTGCAGTCACAAATGAGGAGACTGCACCCAAATATGCACGACTGAAATTAGTTCTCCTGCAGAACAGGAATTTTAGAAATTGATCTGATCCGTAAACCAAATTAAAAGTAGAAAAATTAATGGATAATCTTAAAAAAAAATAAATTCTCTGTGTCCATCAATTATTTGGTCATATTACTAGCATCGTTGGCTTGGAGTGAAAATTGCTGATATTTGTATTGGGAATGATATTATTCCGTATTTTCTGAGGTATTTTAATTTATTTAATATATGTTGAAAGTCACATTTCAGAGCTGTACATGGATTAAAAGGTCTAGAACGGAGTATCTCTTACAGCAGTAAAAAATGACTCGAGAACATGTTAGAGTCAAGAGTCAACTTGCATTATTTTCACCGAGAATGTATTTCTTAGGGGCTGGAGGGTAAGTGAGACACTGATATAAATATTCTTCTGTTTTCTATGTCTTGGTTTTTTAATTTTACTTTTTTTCTAAGCCAAGTGGCTGTGTTTTAGCATCTTTCACTCAATGTTTTTAATTTTGGAAAGCAATAAGAGGTGGAGATTGGATAGTCCTTGTCCGTGATATATCTCTTTTAACTAAAATCAGAGTCAACTAATTCAGGAAACTTAGTGTGACAGAAAGACTGTTCCCCATCTCTGGAAGTGTTGAAGGTCATTTTGGATGGGGCTTTGAGCCTGGAAGATGCCTCTTCCCCTGGCAGGAGTGTTGGAACTAGATGATCTTTAAGGTCCTTCCCAAGAAAAATCATTCTATGAAGCTATAATTGATTCTTTAGATGTTGAATCTAAACCAAATAAAAACTCTAGCCCTGTACCAGAATATTTTAGGAAGCAAAGCAATTGTTTCTTTCCCCCAGAACTGTATCATATGAAGATCAAAAATAAGAGACTTAAATGATGGCCAGTTTTTTCTGTTAAACTCATTTATACCTGTTATGTTTTCAGGATGTTGTTCAAACACTTGAATCTTGGGTGTAAGTTGAAATGACCTACAGGTTTAAATCTTTGTAAAGATTAAATCAGCTTTATCCAGATTTATAAGGAATAGTCATAATTATCAGGCTGTCAGGCCTTCCCAGATTCATCTCCTCCAATCTTGTTTAGTTGTTTGTCTGAGATTCTGCTCTAGCTTTCAGTACATTCTAGCCTTTCAGTAAATTCTTTAAAATTGGAAAACTGCAAAGAGAGAAGTTCTAGGCTCTGATGTTTTGAGCTGCTTGCAGGAGAGAATACTCTTAGACTTTGGACCTTTCCAGTTTTGAACTGTGAGCTCTATCCCTTGGTCAGTATCTCAGAAGACGGTCTTCCCTTCCTTATATTTGTTCAAGAAGGGAAAAATAAATTTATAACTGTGTTCTCTTTAAAGAAAATAAAAGAACATTTAAATATATTTTTCCAGCTGTATGGAAAATGTAGAGAAGAGTTCTTTCATTCATGATCCAGAACTAATTTTTTTTCCTATCAAAGGATGAGATAAATTAACATTTTATCCCTTAATAACACAGAAAACTGAGAAAGAAAGGGGCTGCTTTTACATAAGACAAAAAGTAGGAAAATGTTGCTGGGCTGAATGCTATGGGGAGCTTCAGAACATGAGGGGAGAAGAAGAAAGTTTGTGAGAAAATTATTTAGGTCTGCAGCTGGTCAGAACTGGCACAAATGCAAGGCAGGGTGATCCTGACAAGCTGGTGGGGTAACATAACCTGGAGAGGAGCCAAAGACCTCCAGTATTTGCATGAGCACTCAGAGCCTCAGTGGAGCAGTGAAAGGACTCTCTCTGCTGACCAGAAAAGTCATGAACATTGCAAAGGTTTGAGAGAGAAATCTGGGCTCTCTAGGCTCTTCAGGACTCAAGTAATTCACTGTCAGTGGTATTGTGTTGTACACAGGCCACGTTTTCATTCCTCCTGTGTTTACTGCATTCGGGGCTGATTGCAAAATGTTACTTTTGCTTTTCCAAAGCCAGTAGCTCTGTCTTCCTAAAGTCAACATACCTGTGAGAAATGGAGAGGGTCCTCTATATTATGGCACCCGAGAGAGATAATCTCTGCTTATGCTCTTCCATCTGGTAGCAGTCTTACACAACAGATTTTCTATAACGTTTTAATTCATTAAGACTTTTGTTTTTTCTTAGGATTTACCGAGCTTTACCCTTTCTAAAGAACTTACTATTTGTACACCTTTCTTCCCTCTGCCTTCCTGTCTCCTTCCCCCTCAAACCCAATATATTTAGCTCTTTGCTTGGACTTTCCACACACTTTCTCCTAGAATGTAGCAGCTCCTGGGCTTTTGGAAGAAATTAGCTCACAGATCTTGTTCATATGGTCTGGTTGCAAAGAAGTATTGCTTTGAAATGTTGTACATTTATCTTCACATTATTGTGAGAGAATACATTTGTATTACCTCAGGCTAGTATAGTCTTTCTTTATAGCATTTCAAGTGGAAATAATGCCTTAAAATAGGTGGACGTGATAAAAGGAGCATTTCCTATCGTATGACAGCAGCTATTAAAAGAACATACTGTTACCTAATACATATGCCACTGAGTCTTTTGATTAAATAGGCCAGCCAAGCAGCAACAAGTATTGCTCTGACAATCCCACAAAGGTCTTCATCAAGGTGAGGTGACTGTGACATTGATAGTCCTAACTTGATGTCTGATAATGAAATATCTCATTTGTATTCAGAAGAGGTCAGATTAAAAGCTCTGTCTCATCTAGGTTGCCCTTTACTGTGTAAGAACTGCTAATTTTTACTGCCCACTACAATACAAAATCTAAGATTTTAAGCCTCAGCGAAGGGAGCTCTATTACAGTAACAGTTAGAAGGAATTTAATTTGGCTTCTGTTTTAATAATCTGGAAATGAAATGAAAAAGAAGAGCTGTTTGGTTAGGACCATTGGCAAGGAGTTAAATAAAAATGCTAATGATGGATTGTAGATATAAACAGGACAATCACAATCTAACAAATAGTCAAGGCAAGCTCTAGTGTGTTTTGAATCGTGTGTCTGTAATCCCTAGTGTAGCTGGATGAACGATACCTTGCAGGGACAGGAGTTCAATAAATATTACAGTGTTTGAAGGACAGAATCACTTTTTTTCCCCTGTAATTCCTGGGGCATATGGCCCCATTCCCAGAAAGGTATGTGACTCAGGTGGGAATGGGGTTATGCTGTGGGTTTTTGTATGGTGCAAAATTGGTAAGGCTGCAGTTTACAAAGAAACAGATATTTTTATCTGGTGATGCTGGTGCCTTGCTGGTCAATTTTCAGTTGCCACCTCCCATGTGGGTAGATTAGATTTTGACTTTTTTTTTCTAATGAGGTACAAAAGCAATCTCTATATTTGGGCAAAGATTAAAATCATAGCTTTAGTTATATTGGAGTCTACAGTTGAAGAGATTTGTGGTAGTAAAAAGATTTGTAATTTGCCACTAGGGGATGACAACGGCTTTGACAGATAAGAGCTGTGGCATGGAGTTTGGTCGGGGGGGACGTTGTGTTGTGTTTTGTTTTGTTTCTTTAATCAAAGTTTGCTGGCTGTGAACATGCTTACCATCATACTAAGAAGATTGATCCCCTAATCACAATAGGTGTGTAGTGCACTTAGAAACACTAATCAATTTACCCTTTCTTAAAAACTTACAAAAGAACGCTGTTAATGAAATTTTTCTCTCTCATATCTCTCCTTTATGTAGCCCATAAATTCACAGTATTTATTTTTAAAGGGTTATTAGCAGAAGAGCTAATATCACTAGAAAGGTTTTTTTTTACAAAAAGAAAAAAAAATGTGCTCAGCAATTCTACGGAATCCAATTGCTGCTAGATTAAGTGGAATCTAACATCATTTATTTTCCATAGTACTCATTGCTTCTGAATGTTGTCACAGGAACTTTGGTCTCCTATTACACTTAGCTACTTTGGATTGTCCTACTGATAAAGTTTTATAAGAAATATTCTTGAAACTAAGAAGATAAAAAGTCCAATTTATTACTTCAGTTGTTAATTTCACAGCTCAGTGATTATTTCAAAATATACACTGATTGACTGAGCTGTGGCCAAATATTGATTTTTTGGGGGAGGCTTTTTTTTCATGCAAAGAATTACTTCATCTAATTCTCTATGATTTTTTTATTTTTATAATGAATAAAGAAGTAAAATTTTCTACTCAGTCAGGAAGGTGACATGGAAGTCTGAGTTAAAAGTATTTTTATTGTTACTAAGGAGATAGTGAAAGCAATTTGCCTTCTGCAAAATATCTACATTTAGTCCCTGATTGCAATAGCTCCTTCCTGGAACTAAGACATCAAAAGTTCTTTCTGTATTTCCATTCAACTCAACAGACACGTTCAGTTTAGAAAGATTGTTGTTGCTAGTTAACAACAGCTTGTTGCTGCTCTCTTGAGCCTCCAGTTACTGCCTCAGTTAAACAAAGCCAGTTGGCAGCTCCCTGTCTTTTAAACACAGCACAGAATATTTCTGACCTCAGCAGGAGTAATGTACAATGTGGACATTCTGATGTCTGCCCAATGTGTTGTGTTGGTGGAAACGTTTTGTAGAAACCAAGAAGTTTGAACAGTCAAAAATGTAGATTGAGTCTGTGGTAAAATATCTTGTCAGTCCATTGGTGTTTCAAAATCTGTATAAAGTAATAATCACACAAGGCAATGCTGCGTAAGTGGCTTTTTCACATTGCACGGATAAACCAAAAGAGCTACTTCAAATATGGAAAATGCTTTTCAACCCATCATTGAGCAGCAAGTGGATTTCGAGATCAGGCTGTGTTCCTGTAGTAACTCCTGCTGATGAAGTTGAACCACTGAAGTTTTCTGGAGCTTCATGGCTTCAGTGAAGGGATGCAGATTGTTCTATGTGCCCTCCTTTAGATGAGGTTGATGAAACAGTATTTTATTTGTAAAATATATATCCCTTTCCTGAGACCATAGGTTAATGTAATCCGTGAAAGCAAACCCACTGATATTTATAGGACTGCTTAAACACATCTAGCATCTGTTTTTCCAGCTGCAACAAATTCCATTAGATTGAGTACTACTTAAAGGACAGAAAACAATTACTCCAGCTGTGAAGATGTTCGTAGTAGCTAACTATGTAGATTTTAGCTCCAAATTTTAATGGTCCCAAGAGATAAAAAGGGTTAAAGGGGTGAACATATAGATCTACAAGTTAACAATATTTGTAATAGAACTTAGAACCATTTAATGCCTTCTATACTGCTATCAGATGAAAATATCTCACTACTTGCTCTCAAAGACTTTGATCTCACTCTACTTAATAATTTAAAAGTATTGAAATCTATTGGAACTCTTTTTTTGGTTGATTGTAAGAATAAATCTGTAGATTATTAGTTAAACAGCATTAATATAAACCTGGTAACACATCACAAACATAAAGTCTAATTTTCACTGCAGTATTAATTTAACCTAGCAGTTTTCTTTCTTCAGAAGTTCCATTGTGAAATTGGAGACATCAATGACTCTTCAAACCAATTTTTAATTTAATGTATATTTCTTCCAATTCATAAGCATTCTCTTTTTTGTTCATTTCAGTTAGTTCACTCTTGTGCCCTGTCATCACTCCTAGTGCTGAAGTCCCTGAAACAAAGTCTGGGAACAACCTGATAGTTCCTTCTAGACCTCATGACTCCAACAATGATAAATAAGGCTCTGGGACTTTTTGTTCCAGGCTTTAAAGAAGTGTCAACTTCACAGCCTAGTGTTCACAAGTCTGACTACCATGAAAAATCTGAATCTCATAAAAGGCCTCTGGAGGTGTCATTTGAAGAATAAAGTCATCTTGTTTCTCAAAGCCAATTTTTTAATTAAGCAATGTGTGTGGAGGGTGTGGGTGTCTTTATATAAATTTAAAATTTTACTTTTTTTCAAGATTTTTTCTCAGACAACAAACTAATTCTTTTGGGGAAAAAGTTCAAATTTCTGATTCTAGAAACTAAAGTGTGACTACTAGGTTTTTTTTTTTTACTAGTGGGTTCTTCATTACTTTTCTGTAAAATATTTACTTACTGTATACCTCAATATCAAGGAGATTGGAAGCACGGTCAAATGTCCTGTCCACTGTTCAGAAAAATTCTGAGTGATATGGAGCTATCTTTTCAGTTTTTTTCTTCACAGCTGGAGATGATAATCAAAAAAACAGTGCTAAGATTCATAACTGACAAGGAATGATATTTGGACAGAAACAAATCAATTTGTGTTCTGTTTAAAGGAGTAGTTATTTGGAATAGTGTGAACCCTCTATTCTCATCTTCTTAAAGCTCCTAAGCTCTTGTAGTGACCAAATAACTTCTACAGAAAAGTAGAATCAGCTCCAGATTCTTGAAATGTTATTTCAAGTAGAATAATTTTAATCTTCAGTTATACTACATCCCAATATAAGTGAAAAAAATCATTAAATCAGTAATTTGAAGTCCTGTAAAGATTTCTTATAATTATAATAAATTAATAACATTACTTTATAATTACTTTATAATTTTAAATTGTCATCAATTAAAAGAAATATGAAAATATTTCGTATCTGCTATTCTGTAGAAAAATTTCTGCACATTGTCCTTGTAGAAAATAAGTCACATAATTTTAATACTTGTTAGAAAAGTATTTAAAATGTATACTACTCTATCCTGCAGTATCCTGAGTTTGTAAAACCCTATTTCTGTGCTAATTATGTTCAAGTTTCAAAGGGCTACATTAGAATATATGATTGGAAGTTAATATGGTTGAAGTCACTTTGTTGAGTACTACTAATACATATTATGTATTTTTTGATTTCTAATCCACCTTCTTCCTTTGTCTACTGTGTAAATAAAAAGAAACTGATCAGAGCCCAAAACTGTATTTTGTGCTCAATCTCCATTTGGAAGCACATGTAATATACACGTAATCAGGAAATACACAGGAGGTGGAAGCAGACTCAGGCCATTTGGAATAAATACAGGGAGGTTATCAGAGTAAGTGGAAATGAGACAAAGAGAAGGCCAAGACCCATCCAGAAATAAAACTGGCCAAGGATGTCAAGGACAACAAAAAAGGGCTTCTTCAAATAAATCAATAACACAAGCTCAAGAAAGGCAAATGCAGGGTCCTGCACCTGGGGAGTAGTAAACCCATGCTCCCTCATTGGCTGGGGACTGAGCTGCTGGAAAGCAGCTTGTGGAGAAGGACCTGGAGGTCGTGGTGGACACCAAGCTGTCCATGAGCCAGCAGTGCTTTTGTAGCCAAGGAGCCCAAGCTGTCCTGGGGTGCATTAGGAAGAGCATTCCAGCATGTCAAGGGAGGTGATCCTGCCCTTTTACTCATCCTTGGTAAGGCCACACCTGGAGTGCTGTGTCCAGTTCTGGGCTCCTCAGGGCAAGAGAGACATGGAGCTCCTGGAGAGGGTCCAGTGAAGGGTGACAAAGACGATTAAGGGACAGGAGCATCTGTCCCATGAGGAAAGGCTGAGGGAGCTGGACCTGTTCAGCCTTGAGAAGGGACAGCTGAGAGGGGACCTCATCAATGTGTGTCAGCATCTGAAGGGAGGGCATCAGAGGATGGAGCTGGGTTCAGCTCAGTGGTGCTCAGCAACAGGACAAGAGGCAATGGGCAGAAGCTGATGCAAAGGAAGTTCCACCTGAACATGAGGCAGAACTTTACTGTGCAGATGATAAAGCACATTCAAACAGATGGTCCAGAGAGGTTGTGGAGTCTTACCTCACTGGAGATACTCAAGAATATCTGAATGCAATCCCGTGCCCTGTGCTCTAGAATGACTATGTCTTTGAGCAGGGTAGGATCAGATGACCCCCTGTGGTCTCTTCCAACCTCATCCATTCTGTGATTTGGACCAAATTGTATGTCAGAAGATAGGATAATATTTTGCTTTTGATTAAACATTTTATAAAATAGAAGTGCCATTTTTCTATTTTCATAAGCGTCAGTGTTATTTAAAAAGAAAAAATGAACCCCTCTCTGATGTCCATTCTCTGATCTTGCTTTTGGCAAAGTCAGCTTACTTCACCGAATAAGCCTCCCTCTATTTGACAAGTCAAGTCAACAATGACAACTGAACATATTTGGTCGAATACCCTATAGTCCAGTTGTAGATAAAATGACATGGATAAAATGGGGGACTTTCCAGAATTTGACTTTGCTCGTCTGGTATCACAGAAGAGCTGCAATTGAGGAACTGCCAGTGTTGTGTGTACAAAAGCCCATCCTGGAAAGAAGTCGGTTCTTCACGGTGTTTGCCACACATTATATGTAGGCTGTCTCTTATGGAAAATTATTTTTACAGATCTAGGTGCCAAAATAAATCATCTGTATTTCTTCACCTTGTTTGGAAAATGAAATTTAGTTTGTGCCATCTGCTCTATCTATTATGTCATTAAGGTGACAAAACATTTTGAATTATGTTTTAACTAGTTCTTTGAACTCATAAAAAATTGAAGTCTTCAAAATAAATTATCATATTTATTTTGCAAGAAAAACAAATATTATTTTGTGTTACTTGAAAATATTTGTTACAGAAATTGGAAGAGAAATTTTATATTAAAAAGTAAAATGGAAGTATAACTTTTTTTTAAGTCCAGCTTGGGGAAATATACAAATATTTATTCTCACTGTTTTTATATAACTTGAACCTTCCACTGTATTGGAAGGATATTTGTTAGAGGAATAACATTTTTCAGTTAAATTTTGTTGTTTTTCTTCTGTAACTCAGATGCCAAAAACTTCTAAAGAAATATGTTAATAGAATTTTAAGAGTATTGGTGTAAAAAATCCAACTCCATTTGAGAGTTTGAAAGCTACATTTTAAGTTCTTAAATGAAAAAAAAACCTGTGTTTATTAGATGAGAGTTGATAAATTTTTTAAAATTATGTAAGATACCAAATGTGAGTTATTAATACTCCCTATCATTCTAGGCTAGCTACATCCTACAGACTTTAAAAAAAACCCCTACTCTGTTGGTTTTAGACTGTCTTTTGCATAGACAGAACTCGGTTTTTTTTACTAATAACAATAGTAAGAAATGGAAGATAATCTAACACAATCATAAGAAGGGTCAGGGTCCTCCTGAAAGGAGCTTGTAGCCAGGTGGGGATCAGTCTCTTCTCCCAGGAAACCAGCGACAGGACAAGAGGACACAGTCTTAAGCTAAGCCAGGGAAAGGTTAGGCTGGGCATTGGAATGGGCTGGCCAGGGAGGTGGTGGGGTCACCGACCCTGGAGGTATTTAAAAAAGACTAGATGTAAAACTCAGCGCCGTGCTTTAGTTGATAAGGTGGTGTTAGGTCATAGTTTGGACTTGATGGTCTCAAAGGTCTTTCCTAATCTAGTTAATTCTGTCATTCTGTGATTCTATTATATTCTTTGCAAAAATTACTGTATTAATAAGCTGTCTTCATCCTTGCTCATTCTTAGTTATGATCATAAAAAATTCTGATTATTAGACCAGCTCAAAGACTGTGAGAATCACAAGACCAAGTGAAAAAGAAAAACCCTAACCCCCAGTGTTCTCCAAATTAACACAAAACCAATGTCCCGAATATAAATAGTACAACAAAGAACAGACTACAGGAAACATAATAAGAATAATTTCTTGTGGTATCAGAGAGACTGCTCTTCAGGTTTTGGGGTTTTTTTTATCATCTGAGATAACACAATTCTATAACTAGAATAACTTCTTGTAGGAAAAAATAATTTCTTTTCTAGTAACTCAATTTCCCTATGAGTTCTCAGGCTTAAAAAAATTCTATAGTTTACTTGGCAGTTTTTATCTGTTCCAATTTTTTTTTACGTGCTAATAGACTGCAAGTGGTTGAGATGAGGCAGAGGGCTTAATGAGTCTTCCTTTCTTAGGGAAGAAGATATTTATAAGAGAGATTTATAATTAACTGATAGTAAATAAGAAACTGTGCATGGCCTGCTTTCAACTACTGCTTTCTCTGAAGCTAACAAGTGAACATAATAGACATTATTATTTCTGAGGACTTTAGTTCATTTCAGGTGATTTCAGTGGATATCAGGATATGTATAAAGTAAAATTATTGCTGTTCTTTTGTTTTTTGGCATGAAGAAATTGATTTTCAGGAAGAAAATGTACTGAAGGTCACAAGTGGAGTCAAGGTAGCAGTATAAATAAAGATCTGTTAGCATGTATTTTCATTTCTTACCCCATGGGTGAAAAAGCCTTCCTAGTGTAAAGTTGCATTTTTTTTCTTTAAATTAATATATTAAAAAGCTGGGTGCTATAGGTGCAGGGTCACTCTGTGGCAGTGGAACAGCTGCTTTGCCTTTGCCAACCAGCTCCAGCACAGCAATGACAACTCATGTTTTATAGGTTAGAGTTTCATAGAAATTCAGGTAGTAGATAAAATATTTAAGTTTTGTTTCTCCAGATATTTGTCACAAATGACCTAATTCAATAAAATAAATATTCAGTTTCAAAAATGGGATTGTTTAAGCAGCTAAAAGTGAACACTTATTTTGCTATTTAAAATTTTGCATCTGGGACTTGAATAGGGAATCTTCAGTCAAGCAGAAACGTAAAAACTGCTTTAGGCAAGTATTAAATTTCTATGATGTTACACATAAATTGTAAAATATCTGTATCCCTCATGTTTAGATTTATGGACTATAACCTTGGAGAAACATACATTTTGTACTAATGTTACTGACCAGTGTGAATAACTTGATCCAGATTGAGCTGAGTAGGCTGTATAAATGCCTAAAAGTGTTCCTTTGCAGTTACCATAGCTAGTAATTATGTGAATATCACTGAATACATTTATCAGATTTGCTCAATGCTAAAACCATAGCAGCTGCCAAACTCTAAAAAAGACTTTGTTGATGTGTAAAACTAAAAAAAAAGTAAGTTGACTATACACATAAAGTTCGTAAGTTCAAAAACGTTTCAATAAGTTGAAAATTAACAGTTGGATCTAAACCATCTTGCTCTTCAAATTAGCATTTTATTAAGTAATTAGGAGCCAAAATAAGGTCAAAAAAATGGCTGTAATGCTAAATTACTATTTTCTGTCAAATTTATACTAATTTCCAATTTAGAGGAGGAAAACCAAAGATGAGTACTGTATGTTTAAATTATAAGATTAAAATTTCCTTTCACGCTAAAGAGAGAAGAAAAAAAATGTAGGGGAAAAAACCTATAACATCTTAAGACAACTAGCTGCCTTTTGAAAATCTGTGTTTCTGAAAGAAACACAGATCTCTGAATCAAGACAGCAAATTTATTTACTGCTTGTAACCTCTCATTTCTTCATTGTGGGTGTAAGTGATCCTTCTGCCTTTCAAGATAGTATGATTTTGTTGCACTATTTCTCTTCTTCTCACTCTCTGGCCTACAAACTGGCATCTTGATTAGGTTCTCATTTGGTATGCCTTGGGTGGTTTTCGGATCAAATTTTCTTATAGGGAGGAAAAAATAATAATGGTATGAAGAGAGGAAAGTGAGAATGATCAAAGAAAAAAATAGCATTTATGCTCCCTTGAGACTAAAAGGAGCTATATTTGGAAAAAAATACAGCTAAGAGCTTAAACACTGCTAATATGATACTATAGTTCATTAGTTTTGAAGCTTGGCGGTTGTGGTTGGGCAATGCCAATACCGAGTAATTGCTTAGAATACTATAGATCTGAAAAGGACCACAATTAAAAAATAATTTAATTTTCATAAAGTTAGGGCAATAGTTTATTTTATAGTTTAAATCTTGTCACTGTTTTTATTTCCTACAAAGGTTTTTTTAATACTCTGGAACCAATTTTCATCTGGTAAAGAATGTAAATGTGAATATCACTGAACAAGGTATGTCTGAAGCCATTTCCTAAAAAACAGGTGAGAAGTTGATTTATAAAAATGGGCTAGATAACCATATCAGGAGCAGACAGGAGCCTGAAAACCAGAGGACTTTTGGGAGATGTGACTGTGCTCATAGAAGTTCCACACTGCTTATGCCAAGCCAGAGTCCTGAAACCAGACTCCTTGTGCCGGGCTAGTACTATTTTTGATGTAGGGATCATATAGGATTGTTAAAAAACCCCCTAAATTAATGATGCTTAGCTGACTTTTTTTCCCCCTCTTTTTTGGTGGGGTTGGTTTTGTAAAAGACCTTTTTTTTCCAAAGACTCTGAAAAAAAACCTCTTGGAAACTCTTGGATTTAGTCTAAGAGCAGTCATTTTAAGATCTTTTAAGAAAATTTGCTATTGAATTTATTTAATTTGAGAAAAAGAAGTCAGGAGGTGGCTATGAGCCCATGTTAAGATCTGATTAGTGAGAGATGTTTCCACCCGAATTAAAGTGCAAATGAGACTGCATGCCAAAGTCAATAATACAGATTTTATTAAAGCATTAATTTGAAGTAGAGAGATGGGAAGAAATAGAAAAAAGAGAGAGATCAAATAAAAGACAGTTAACATCCACGGATCCAGTAGCACCTCTTTGGTCCTTTTTCACCCTGAGCTTCTCAGTAGAGGGGAGTCTCATGTTGTTGAAAATTTTTCACAATTTATAAATTTTAGCAAACAAAGGAATTAATGTTTACTGGCTGCAGAGTTCTCTAATGCTAATTAGTCTGTATGCTCAGTCTTTCTCTTTGAGTCAGTGGGTTTCTTGGGTTGGTGGGCTGTTAGCTGGTGCTGGTGATCTCTCCCTGCAGGACTTATCTTTATTGCATATTTCTTTTGGGCTCCAGACACATAGGACAAATGATTTTCACCTCATCTGCTATGGGAATCAGTTGTTTGTCATCCATCTGTAATATACTTTGGCATTTAAAATGGTTTGCTATCTATAAATACTAAATTGAATGTAAACAAATTTATCTCACTCTTGTTTATGACTAATTTTTCACAATTAGTTATTGCGTTTCTTTACCACGCACACAAATGCTATTGTTTTAAAAACCCTGTTGGAAAATGTAATTATCATCTTGGGTACAGAAAAAGTGTTTACTCATTTATCTTGTTGCATTAGAATAAGTAAAGACTTAATGTTTTTTATTTCTGTCTTTGCTGTCAGTTGTTCTGAATAGATTTGTTAGTATAGCCTTCCTCCTCTCTTCAAAAATCAGAGTTGAACCTATCCTGATCTTCGCCTTTTCTCTTGGGCTCAAAACTGAGAAACATTTAATTTGTCATGCTGAAAGTCCTTTCCCGGTTTGGTATGAGTCACGAGGATTTCAACAGTTGTCTTTGCCCTCTGTGAGGGCACATGAGTAATCTGGCCAGGAATAGCACAGGACTGTGGACACAAAGACTGGCTTGCTTCAGGGACATGTGGGACTACATTTGGCAGGTAGAATAGGGGGAGCATCCTATGGGGAGCTGTGGATGGTTCATGATCTAAAAAGACTGATTTTTCACCTTCTGTGAGATAAATTTGGCCAGTTTAAGTCTTGCCCCTTAGTGGTTGATTTGCCCTCTTTCCTGTTATGTCATGAAAAATGCACCAACTTGCAAACAGTACAGAATAGCTAGTAATTTTACCTTTGAGGACAGGTGTGATTGTGCACTTCAAGTAGGACCTAAAAACAGCTAATGACCTGAGATAATGAAGACTCTTAACAAAAATTAAAAATTACTTAGTCTATTCATTAAAAAAAATCTAATTTATTTATGGTAGCTACTCATACAGAGAGCTGATAATCTTATTGAGATGCTCTATATTAAAAGGAAAAAAGAGTGTGTAGGTCTGCATAGCAAATCAGTTGCTCAAATCAGTTGGAAAACATGGAAAACATTTGAAACAAGCCACAGGTAGTAGAGCTTCTGAGCTGTAAACCTTGTGAAGTGGGAGTTAATTGCACGTTTTGGTCATGCGGGCACATCCTGCTGTTGCTAGGTTATTGCAGCATGAGAATGGATGCTGTGTCTGCTGATTGCACCAGGGAACAAAATGGTTTCATGTTGCATCAGATATGCTGAGACCACGACCTCGTGCCACACAGTCTTATTAGCAGTGATGGGCAGGAGTTAGGTCTATTTGCCCAAAAAGTAACTCCTGTGAAATATTCTGTCTCTGCTTAGCATTGAAATGATGAGCCCAATATTACTGACAAAGCCTTATACATATATATATGCTGTACAAAGGCACACTACGTCTTTTAAAGGGAAATCAAACACTAAGACAAGCTGCACTGTAAACTTTAAATATGTTGCTAGGATTGTCTCCACTTTTCCAACTATTTTTTATGTGCCATGCCAGAAGCTTACAATCTCCGATGACAACAGCCATTACTTATTTAGAAATACCTCTTCATTTTAGGTGTAAAAGACAGGTATAAGTAGAACGGACAGATAATTGTTATAAAAGAAATAGAGAGGCATCCCTGAAACCTGTAGGTGTTGTCACCAGAGCTGTAGTCACCACTGGAGTTCTACAGTTTTAGGTATGCCCTTTTGTGTGTGGTCACACATGGGTAACTCCTCTCAAAACTATAGGGACAAATACTGCTCTGAGGCAGTGAGTTCAGTGTGACCTTGACAAGAAGCATAGACTGTCCGGGAGTGCCTGTCCCAGGGCTGGTTTCCTACAAACACCATTTCAAATAAGACTGCTGCAAATTATTTGTGTCCAGTATTTCACACTGGAAGTAAGTTCAGTAAAAAATGACGGTTCTTAATAAGCCACAGTGTTCTAGTGACAAACACCAAGCCTAAACAGGTAAATAAATTAATTTAAGAGATTTCTCATTGCATGGTTACTTAGATCTATTTCTGCTGAACAAAAATCCTTATTTTGGCAGATTTGTTAGGAAAACTGAATTGCTGTACTTAATTACACTTATTTTCTTAGAATTCCTTTCACAAGTCTGTTGTTGCTCCAAATGTCTAGGTTATCTTGAAAATTTCCCTTCTCTACCCTGAAAAAATATGAGTGTGAAGAGTTGCTATAAGTAGTGGGCATAAGAATTAATTTTCACTAACATTAACCATCAAAAAATGTTAAACATTTTATCAAAGCTTGCATTTTAGACAATAATTGTGGAAAAGACAAACACCTTCATAAGGTTAACTTCCCATAAAGAGCATTAGGCTGTGAAAAATTGAACTGAGGAATTTCAGTATTTTTCCACTATTTGCCTAACTTACAGTGGGCACTCCATTTATAAATAATTAAATTTGGATGAGATGGATGGAGTGCATAAAGTTCAGTTACAGCAGACACTTAACAGGATTTTCTGCTCAGTTAAGGGGATTCAAATGAAATAGGTGTCTCTCAGCACAGAAGAGCATAGTTGAAAGCAGTTCAGGAATGTGGAAAGACAGAGGTTCCTTGTCACGATATAAAAACTTTGTTATACAATTATTTGTTGTCGATTTTACGATAAGCTTGGAAGGCTGATGTTGATATAGGACATAAAAAGCAGGTGAGGATGACAAGATAGTTGTGTGTCCCTTGTAGAGCATGTATTAACCAAGTCTTCATGCACAACTACTTGAAAACCTTCTGAAATGTCCGCTATGAAGTACAATCAGACACAGGACCTTGCATCGGAGACATATTGTGACTTGATTTGACTTGACGTTTTCTGCATCTGGGCTATGATTTTGACACTCTATGACACAAATGTGCTTTTATTCAATATGACCTTTCATGTTACTTTTTCCTTTTTGGTCACCAACCTGTTTTTGGCTGCAAATATGTCCAAAGGGACATATGTATGTCCTCTGAACCATTCACTGTAGTACAAATCCATGGCTATTCACCATGAGGTTTTCAGTCGTTACTCCTGACTTAAACAACTTAATGGTAGCATTTACTGTTTGTGAGGGTACATTTCCATTTCTCTGAGAGCATTGTTAGGGAACATATACAAGAAAAATTAAGAACAAAGTATTCTTTGCTAAGTAAATCATGGTGCTTAGCCCTTGGGGTTGAGAGGTTCTGTGCAATTGCAAAGCTGTGCTTGGCAAGTGAGTGACTGCAAACTCATCCTCAGTTTGTCTGTTTGCACTGATTATGATACCATCTCAAACATAACAAACATGAACTTCCTAAATCAGGTGACACAACAGGACATCTAAGTTCCCAGACCTACATATGTGAGGACAAGACCTACCTTGAGTCTTTTTTGGGGTATAACCCAGACCAGTACCAGCCAACTGAAACAGTCTCACTCCAACATTGTTGCTGCCCTGTCTTCTTTTCCACACTTTGATTTATGATTCATGCTTCCAAAAATTATTCTAGATGGATACATGTTGGTTTTGTCTTCTTTCCTTGTTAGAAGATTGTGAAGTAGTGACTAAACTAAAATAAACCATGTCTGCATCTTGAACTTGGTGAAAATATGCAGAATTGAGATCACAATTTGATTTCCTAATGGTCAATGACATAGAGAATTATTATGGGAATAAGTCTACACTAGAGACATGTCCTCACATTTTCTTGTAGTCTTCATTGTCCTTTTAGGTCTTAAGTTATTGCCGTAATTACACTGAAGTGAAATCATCTATGACTTAGTCATTAGATTATAAAAGCAGCATTCATTGAGATTATGCAAATTCAAATAATTTAACTCAGCTGCAAATGATCTGCATGCCTATTTAGAAAATTCGCGTATACATATACTCTAGACACATCCATTTCTTCAGTGTTACTGGAAAAAAAGCTTGAAAGCTTGGTTTTGTTGGTATTTCACATCCTCCACTGACCACTAGTTTTCAGGATCAGTGATGTTTTTGCAGAATACTTCTGCACTAAGCTAATTTCCAATGATGTTCATAGACAGAGCTTTTTGTTGTGCTCATTGTACATATTTTCCTACCCATGCAAAACAACATGAATGTCTTATTAGAGACTGAATCTCAGGTAATTAGTATGCTATCACTTGAGTAATAAAATAACCCATGCTGCACTATTTTTATGCGTAATGAATATAGCTAAAAGTTTCTTACGATAAATAAGCTTTCTGAGCTTATTAATTCTTTTTTTCTTCCATCATGTCCTCATAATGATGAGATAGATGAGAGACTTTTTAGGCATTGAAGGTAGTTTCAGGAGAAAAAGAATAA
>VYXC01007343.1:28750-59886 GCA_013397175.1 Platysteira castanea | reverse complement strand
GGGGGGGGAAGGTGTTTTAAGGGCTTATTTTACTTCTCATTACCCTCCTGTGATTCTGTTAGTAATAAATTTCACTTAGCAACCAAGGTTGGGCCTGTTTTGTCCTTGAAATATTTCTCCTGCTCTCCTTATCTCACCCATGAAGCCGCTGTTAACCGTTTTTTCTCTTTTCCCTACTTTTGGCCAGCTGTGCTAGGGGAGGGTGAGCGAGCGACTCTCGTGGCTGCCTGGTGTTTGGCCACTGTCAAACCACAACAGTGGTAAAAGGAGAAAGGTGTTTTAGCAGTTTGTCACTGAGTAATCTATCATAATTTTTTGTAAACCCATCAGATTATTCAAAGTAGTAAGCAGAACCTGAAAAATATTATCCAGTAGCAATGGCCTTTCCCTGAGAGAATTTCATTTGCTTGCTAGTGCTTTTCTTTCTTGTCCCATGCATTTCCATCCATCCTTCTTTGGTCATGCCTGTCCATTTCTCTTACCACCTTCCTGTTTTTCACCCTTCTCCTTGGGGATCTCCAGTGATAATCCTATACTTCTGTGCTTTTAACTTTAAAGAAGCTTTCTCAGTGTCACCGAGTGGCTTGTTCCCACCTATGAAAGACCCTGCTTGCCCATTCTTGTTTCAGAGTATGGAGTCAAAAGATGCTTCTGGGCACCTTGTCAGTACACTCCCAGCAGCAGTTCACCCTTTGCCATGCCACATTCCCTCAGATTCCTGCCATCTGCAGTCCTTCACCGCCAGATACGTCCACCCACCATCCCTACAGGCTGCTCAGTCCTCTCTCAGTCATGCTCCTGCTCTCTTCTCTTTGATTACTGCTACACCCATAGGTCAGAGCTTCTCCTGAGCAAGGGACAAGCACTGCATCAGATCCTGTGAGAGAACCCCCTCAACCCAACACAGGCACTTAGAAAATGCAGCTGCCAAACCCCAGGGCACCCTGCAGCAATGCCTCTCCTACAAAAGAGACACTTCTGAAGAGCCACTTAGCTCCTAACCCGTTCAGTCAACCTGAACATACTAATGAGAACCACTTGTCTAACTTTTGCAGATTGTTCTGGAAGAGGCAGTGGAAATGCTCTGGGTGTTCAGGCCATTCCTCCCTTGGTAAAAAAGGAAACATACAAAGTTATTTTGTTGGTTTTAATTGATCCCTGGTTAAATTGTAATACATTTCAAAGCAAAATAATCTGTTCAAGGACATTGTACCAAACATTAAATCTACTTTTAAAGAAGGCTTAATTTGACTATTTTACCTTATATACATACAGGTATTTCATTTCACTAGTAGCAAAATTACACAGTACATTGCATTTCCTGAAACATGGCAAAAATAGGACTTGAGTGTCTGTTCTGTCCTTCCACACACCCCAAATCAGAAAAAAACCACAGGTATTGAAAGTACAATCACAACTACAGGTAAATACAATAAGGACCTCCAAGCAAGCCAAGACCTTATGAGAGATGACAATCACTTCTAGAATTCTACATTGCAAATATACAGTACATTCCACTAAAGAGTTTTGGGAGTTCCCACAATGCCTCTTAATCCCCTCTTGGTAATAAAAGCTTCTATGACAAGTATCCTTCATAAAAATTACTGAATTCGTATTTTTGGAGCATATGTTGGAAGCTTAGCGCAGTCTAAACGGCAGTCCATGATAAGCTCACCCAAAGAGAAAGTAAACAAGCATTGCAAGATTGATCAAGTTCAGAACCAGAGCTCAGCTCCTCATCATTGGGCTTCTGGGTGCAAGAGCTGTGCTCTGCACCAGGGACAGGCTCAAAAGAGTGGGAAATTATACATTCCTTTTACAGCTTTCACACATCAATCACCTGCAAGTTCTTGACAGAAAATGTCAACTAACTCAAACAAGAATAATTAAACTTATTTAGAAAGCAGCCATTACACTGCAGTTGTTAGACAGTTAAGGACACAGCTGAGGAGCAACAAGGTTTCCACACTTATGCTATCCCTGAAACACTTTCGTGAGCAGCAGGGAATGCAGCGGCCAGCAAGTATGCAAACACACTGCCACTGCTAGGGAAACTGCAGTCGGGCCTTGGGAGGTGGAATGGTGCTCAGAACCCAGCAGCCCCAAAGGCCTCGTGAGACTTCTGTTACACTCGAACTCCGCTTTGGTTTGTGCAAAGTATTAATCTTGTGCATGTAGCTTTCACAAACAAACTGTTGCTCTGTGCTTGGCAAGACAAAATGGGAGGAACTGTCCAGAATTACCCAAAAAATGGAGGTAAACAAGGCATTTTTCATGAGCACTAGTTACCCCCACAAGTACAACACCAAGGACTCTGCCACGGTTCCAAGGAAATGCACTTCATCAGTGTTGTTGGAGGTTTTCTGTTCTGTACTTGCTGAAGGAACTACCACTGATTAGCAAATAGCTGAGTTCGACCCAACTAACAATGCCAAAGAACTTTTCCTTCCAGGCTTTATGTCTAACTAACCAATAACACTCTTTGCTGCTCCCAAGGAACTCTGACAGCACTAGGAAACACCAAACAGGCACACCCGAGCTTGAAGACACCAACTGATTTCTTCCAACAAGGGATAAAATACATCACTTGTTTCTCTTAGGCAGACTCCAGCCACACACACTCTGCACACCAATTCTTCTTCACAGATCTCTGTTTTAAAAGTTATGTTGCTGGACTCCCCAGATCTAAGAGCAATGTAACACAGACAATTTAATTAAAAAGTAACCAGTGGAAACCTGCCCAATCATTTTTTAAAACCTTCTTTATAGAAACTTCTGGGGGAAAAAAAAAAGCTAAGGACTTGGTACTCCCACCTGTTACAGTCAGTCAGCAGCATTCTTAAAGGGCTAGAAAAGCAGGCTGCAAACCAGGTTCTGTCTACTAGCCTAGACCTGTTTTCAGCAGAGGTAGGTAGCAATAAGTGAGTGGAGAAAGCATTAGAAAACAGTATTTCAGATGTACTTTAGAGCCCCGTGTTTTTCTCTGCTCCTCCTTTTATCTCTCTTGTGCTGTTTTTGTTTTTTCTTGCAATAACCATCTCAGCCTACGTACTTTTGGAAAGCGAGCTCTGGTGGGCTGCGAACAGCGCATTACATTAGTCACGTGTTGTTACCAGACAGAGGAACAACCACCATGGGCCAGCAGGCACCACGATTTGCTGCAACACTCAAGGAGATGCTTCACAGAGAAACTCAGGTGCCACATGCAAAGCCTGGGAGGCACAGTACCAACCTGCTGGTAACCCCCAGTTACCTCAGCGTCAAGCTTCATAGCCATCAGAAGCACATATAAAGTCCAGCTTTCAGGGCACAGCTTCTACATTTCAAAACTCTGTAATGAACAATTAACAGGAATGGAAAATGTACATTTTTAGCAAAGAGTGAGTCCAGCCAAGTCTCTGATTAATCTTTTTTTTCTGAAGCCTGTTCTAAAAGCTTTTCAGTTTGTGGACACTAAGAATACAGCTACAGTGAAATGTGTGTGTAATCATTTGAGTGCACTCCTAGTCCACAGAGCAGACAATTAACGATCACATACAAAGCATGCAAAAGGTTGAAAAGCCCTCATTCCCAGATTTTCTACCATTTTTTATTACTGTTTCAAGATGAATTCATACAACTGCTGGACTTTTTCTTCCAAATGACCCTCTCCTATAAAAGCAACATTAAGACTCAATACACACTTATATGAAATATACTTTAAGTTCCCTTTTCCCAGGTTCCTGTATCTAACATAAAAGCCTTACACAAATAAGTATCTCTAGTGGTCCTCATGCTGCTTTGTGTTTCACAGAAAACAAAAATTCAGTTTATTATGTTCATATTCACCATTTGAATTTTTTTTAATTTCCAAATTGCCGTTTGCTTACAGAACCTTAGTGAAATCCCCATTGTTTCCACATTCTTTTATGTAACACATAAATGGCACAGTTACAAAAAAACCCCAACCAAAACACTCTACCCAAAATAGTTTCATTATCAAGATTTATCTGTTTACCAAACCAAGCCTCTCCCAGATTCTTAGCAGCAAAATCCAATTATGTAGAAAGGAGCAGGACAGAGAAATCAGTCAGTTCCTCCACTGAGAACCAGAGCTGACTAAGCCATAAAATAAGCTGAGTGGCTCTGTCAACCCGACTGAAGTTTTAGTAATTATCTAATGGCTCTTGAAAGAATCTATAGTCAAATGTCTTGATTTTCTGTAATTTTAAAAAGAGAGAGCTATGTCAAGAGATCTTCAGTTCCAGGTAAAATACTTGCACTCATGTTTTCCCTGCTTACTTACATCACATGTAAGGTTCTTCTCCAATGTTTCAAGAAGATTTTGCAAGCAAGAGTAGAGAAATTAAAAAAGATTAATGTAGACATCATCCAGAAAATGCTACCAAATATATAAAGCAGAGGAAGATATTTTCCTTCCAATTTTCATGTTTTAATTTTTTTAAACACATATTTCAAGAAAAGAGCAATTTAAAATGTATGCCTCAAAATTAAGTTGCCTGTATGTACTGAATGAACATGAGTTTTTAAAGCAGTCCCTCCTTATTCTAAGCAGCTCCTTCAGAAATGCTTTATCTCTCAACTGTATGTAGCACTACAGTCGAAGTTATTATATACCTGTGTCTGTCTTTTTAAACCTATTACTAGACAGGATTTGCCCTACAACTGTAAAGAGCCATGCAGGTCTCCCACAAACCTATCCTACCAGCAGAAGCCTTTAATTTCCATGGATGCAGAACACATACACAAAGAATTAATGAAGTGTCCAAAGGAAAAAGGATTAACTCTTACTTTAAACCAGACAGCAAATTACATACTTTTATGAAGAAATCTACTGAGATTTAAGACTGCTTCAAAGCAGTAACTGAAATACAACAGCAGCTATGAATAATATATAACCTTCCTGATCCATAACTGATCCTAGCTTCATCTTAGAAAAAAAAAAATCACAGCAGCTGAATATATATGCAAATATACACAAATAAAACCTTTGATCAGAGGTTAGTAAGTAACTGTGTTGTATCAGAGCTAGAGGCTAGACGTTTCAAGTGTTCAGCAGTCTCTAATCCATCAGCTCTTGGGCTGGTGCAGCAGTGGAAAATCTCATCCAACACATCTTTCAGGTGGTATTAGAATCTTGTGTTTCCTGTTCAGATATTGCTCAGCTGAACAGTTACGTCTGCTAATAATACAGCTTCCCTCTCAGTTAAGCATGCAAAATATATAAAAAGGCAAGTGATCAAAATATCCCCTTGAATGCCCAACTGCACGGTATTAAGAGACTGCTGCTGAAGATTTAATACCCCAGCACTAATTTTCAACATTTTCAAACTTGATATGGAAATTGCATTTTGTTATTACACAGAGTATAACAGTCATTGGTCATTTGCATCATCCACCCTAGCACGAGTGAAAAAGTGCCTTCTGAACAGGGATGAGAAAACATGGCAAGTTTTGTTACCAAGTTGTGTCTCTAGTCATCTTGCACTAAGCAGTGCATAGCAATAGGTGAGCAGAAGTTCAACAGTCTGCCAAGGACACACCATGTTTTCACATGCACTGATGCCATGCGTATCTCAAAAATACAGTTAAAACATGCAGCAAAATGTTTGATAAAGCACTTTAAATGCTCTCCAGATGATAATGAGCAATTTAATACTCAGACAAATCAAAGCACAGTGAAAGGCTTGTGCTTACACCTCAAGATTCAGAGTAACATTGTTTCTATCAGAATATCTGAAGTGCAATGAAAGAAACGTTCCACTGAATTCAGAAGGGAGACACCATTTAAAGAACTAGGAAAATAAGCACAGGTCAGAGTACTGCAATAAATAACAAAACAGCAGGAACATGCAGACCTTAGAGTCAAAATTTCTTTTGAGATTCATGATATGTTTAAAAAAAAAATAAATTCAGGAACAACCCTGTCTGACTTTCCCACATATGGTGTCTTTTTGGCTAAACAACTGTTACTCTATTGTAAGGAACACAGATATTACCAGAAAACATTATTTACAGAATGATTATCAGATTGATTATATAAAATACAGATGAAAATATACACCCTTAGGTTTGAGATAAGCCAAGCAAATTCACTGTTGCTAACTAAAGCACTTTGAAGAAGGCGACAGGCACCAAATATCAAAACTGAATCACAAAACTACTCAAAGTAACAGACAAATTTGGGAAGGTAGAGGTTCAGCAAAGATCAATTAAGTTGGAATGATTTATAACTAATACTAGCCTATCTGGAATTATTTAGCTTTATTAAAATTCCATTTTTCTTACACAAAACTGAAGAGAAACCTTTACTCCTAGACTGTGATTTCTATAGGTAGCCAGCAGCTTTTTTTCTTAATGCATCTATGTAATGCTTTGTAGTCTACATCTTACAAAATACATCCCCACATTTAAGTGCATGACTAGAAACTGTGCTGAAGTCATGGAAAAGCGCTTCATAAATCTCGGTGCAATAGAGTCATAAAAATGCTCAGCTCCAGTTTCTGGAAGCAGTTCTGTAAAAGGTGAAGTTTCAGAAAAGGGACTTTGATCCCTGGTTTTCAAACTCTGACCATGCATCATTTAATTCCATGAAGATCATTTTGGCATATTGCTCATAAGGTTGTCCTGTGGCCTGGAAACAAACAGAATGTACCATAAGCATAAAAATATTAGGAATTAGGTCACTTATAAAAGATCCCACCCCTTTTATATTTGCTTTTATTCAACAGCTATAGACTGCTTTGTGAATATAATTTTACAGGCACGGAACCCTCTCCAACCTTACCCAAAGCTTGCCATGAGTATTTAAACAAATCCAAATCCTTGGTTTCCTTACTTTACCCTTCAAGCTTTCAGTACAATTCAGGAATAATTGAAACTTAGCTAAAAAAAATTTTCAAAGCTGTTTTTTTCATAAACAGTTTTAGTTACTCTTACTTACTAATCAAATTAAGTCCTTATTGGAATTGCTTCCTGAAATCCTTGTATCTAGCATACAAGGATAAAATCTCAATCTTATTTAAGACAACTTCTTTTGAATAGGATTCCCTGGAGAAAAATCTGTTGCTGGTTGTGAATGATGCTAAGATTCAACATGACTGCCACAGCACTTCCTGTGTGTTTGCTTCCACACTCAAAGATAGTATGCTCCTGATTCTCTGCCTGTTTCACAGCAGCCCTGACTCTGGGCCAACACAAGCCAACCCTTGTGGTTAAAAAAGATCCAGTCCCAAAAGATGGTTGTCTCCAACATAAAAGGGAAGCCCCAGAGCCCCCTCCAGTATCCTTCCCCTTCTCCTGCTGCTTAGCTTTTGCCACCTGCAGTACTTTATCAACCCTTTTAGAGAGTGTTTTAATGGGTGAGTGGCAGAATAAAAGAACAAGGAAGACAAGTATGGCTCAAAGAGGGCTGTGTTCTGACCCTGATGCATTAAGAGGCTTACAGAAAACACCTTAAAAACCACCACAAAGGTGGAAGAAGTCACATGGCCAAGAACACTAAAGGACAGGGGGGATTAAAATACAAGAAAATATCTTGGTTTTTTTGTTATGGACACAAGACAATGTAGGATTTAGACTACTGCTCACTAAACCACCAGTGAAAATTAAAAAAAAAAAAAAAAAATTAAAACCTGAAAATTCAAACCAGGTATATCCAATGCTTATCTTTATATCTAATGCAATAGGTCAGAACAAGAAGCTACCTTGATACATTGGGATGCATTAAATATTTTTAAAAAGACAACTGCAATGTAATATTCATTAAGTATTTTTCATCCGATAATTTGTTTATTCTAGTAAGTTTACTTTTGCAAGAAAAAATGATTTAGTAGATGAGGTTCAGCAGGTTTTTCCTACCCACACGGTTTTGCTGTGGCAGCTGCTGAGTCTCTATATTAGTTCTAAAAGACTTGGAAGCATCAGCTCACAGAAATGAAACAGATTCCACTAATCAGCATGAAATCTGCCAGCTGTCAGGCAGAACCCAGACTGACTTTGGTGCTCAGTACAACCTTCATGGGATCTTTCATTTGTTAACACTTCTCTGTTGAATTCTGTGCTGTGTCAGGATGACAAGAATAATCCTGTACTACCTGAATGCAGTAGGTGCCACATTCAGAAGACAATGGAAGCAAAGTAAAGAACACCTAGGGTGCTGATTGAGAAGCACAGCATTTGCCAGTAACCCGCATGGTGTGGTAAGAGCAGTTTGCATTCCTTCTAAAATTAAGAAGATCAGAGGAACATCCTCACCTTATCAGGATGAACCACAAGCACTGCTCTCCTGTAGTACTTCTTCACTTGTTCAGGAGTTACTAAATCTGCCATGCTGACTGGTTTCCACTTATTTTCCCCTTCCCAAAGGACTGTATGAAGAGTGGATATTAATGCTCTGATATTCCTCTCCTTTCCTTCAATCCATTCAAGAATCTGGGAAAATCAGAATATATAGAAGTGAATGCATTCTCAGCTGCTACAGAGATAATCTTCACTCTCTACAAGACTATATGATCACAACTCAAGTACAGTTGTCCAACTGCACTCACTCCCCAAATTCAATTCTTAGCCACCCAAAATGATATTTTGCATCCACCACTAGGGAATAGCTCACTGTTACTAGTTTATTGCAGAAATTCAGTTACTGCAAGAGAAATTAATGAGAAGGTTACATGTAAAAAATCCCTGTAAAAGTAATGGCAAGAGAATTGACAGGAGTAATTAAAAACATCTGTTCCAATTAGATACTACAATAATCTTGTCCCTGTCA
Organism: Platysteira castanea; assembly: GCA_013397175.1. Taxonomy (NCBI): domain Eukaryota; kingdom Metazoa; phylum Chordata; class Aves; order Passeriformes; genus Platysteira; species Platysteira castanea. Next base: position 51,116 of record VYXC01007343.1, on the reverse strand, counting down.
TGGCATACACTGTGAAATCATTACTTGATTTGCACAGAAGTGTAAATATATTTTAAAACTTCTATTGTACAAGCTTTGTGCAAAATCAAGTCCATTAATATTTCATGTTTACTTAAGCAACCTGCATAGGTGCACAAACGGAACTGTTCTTTGATATATCCCCAAAGTCAATTAGAGTAGCTTTTCAGACTTTCACAGCAATATTCAAGCCATGATATAGGGATACAGTGTTTTCATTGAACACTAACATAGTACGAAAATCTCTGCCCTCTACCACCAGCGAGGATGGTAACTACTTTCTGTACTTATTCGTGGAGATTTGTGTTAAATGCTACCCATACGAACTACGCACTCTCTCTTCAGGAAGGACACTTTCTGAAGACAAATTTCAGCATCCCTCTAAAGTTCCTTTACAAACTTCTCAAAAGCACCATAAAGACCACAAAACCGGAAGTATATTAATATGTTAAGTTATCAATGATTAATGCATCAAAAATATCCGACCAGCTAGGAACACCTCCCAAACTAGTTAAACAGCCTATCTCCAGAACTGCACCTTCTAGTAATTTCTTAGGACAGCAGCAGCAGCTTGATAACCAGGAAGTGAAAGTACAGGGTCATCCTGAAGACAGCTGTTCTCACATGCCTCATTTTTAAAGCATATTTTTGTATTATCAGCTAAATCCATCTTTTCTAAACCATGACCATTAGTTTCTCTGTTAGTCATTGTATCCTTCTGCTCTGTTATCAGCAGTTCTAAGCATAAGATAAGATTTCCACTTAAAATCACTGTTAAACAAACCTTGAGTTTCAAGGGGTCCATATCTTTAGACATCTCCTGTTTTCTCATCTCAGCAATTGTCTTTGGTCCCTTTTTATCAGATTTCGCTGAAAATCCTTGATTAGATAAGAGATCCTCAAAGTCATTTTCTGAAACCTTTGGCTTTTGACCTATGAAAAGAGAAAAAACATTAAATGAGAAGTTCCACAGGAGAATACATTTACAGGGGAAATATATTGCACTTAGGTACACCTGGATGGTATTTATCACTACCATGATAAATATCCTTCAGTGACAACAAATGCCGCAAAACTAAGAAGGATAAAAATAAAATAAATAAAATAAATAAAAATAAAAAGTACCATTTCAGTCCCGCAGAGCAGACAACCTCACATGCTAACCTCTGACTAAATACTTGCATGCCCTCCTTTTTAAAAAAACTTGAGTAGATTTGAGGGAGCACACAGCCCTCCATGATTTTGGAAATGGCTCCATTTTTCCACTGTAAGTTAGTTCCACATGCTATGCAGTAGTTTTTCCAGTAACCATATACTCAATACTCTTGTTGAAAGCATATAGTCCACATCTAAGTACGTTGAAACTTATACAGAATAATGACAGTATAAAACACCAACATGAATAATCATTACAGAGCCAAAAAAATTCAGAACTGTAGAATAATCCAACTCTGAAGAGGCCTCTGGATGTTGTCTAGTCCAATCCCCACTCAAAGCAGGGACAGCTAGGTATATTTGTTAGGTCCTTGTCCGGCTGAGGTCCATCTGTTTTCAAGGGAGAGAAACTGCAGCATTCTTTTTCAGCATTTCATCGTGACAATAGATTTTTTTGCCTTTTCTACAAACTTTCCTGTGCTGCAGCCTGTGCCCACTGTCTCTCCCTCCTGACACCTCTTTCCAGATATGGATCAACAGAATAATTTCAACTTAAAGAAGTACCTGCTGTTCACTCACATGCCAGTTTAAGGGAGGCATAATTCTAATACCAACACACCAGAAAATAAAATTTTCTAAGAAAGTTCACATTGAAGAGGCCAAGCCTATCCCTATAACTCTAGGTTTGCCTAGAGTTAAGTTATTCAGTTGGAATATCTTAAAGGACTGTATGATTCCACCTGGTCCTGTCCCTATATCTCTTTCAAACACAAGAATTCCAGTAATTTTAACCTCAGTCTTTCCTAAGACTAGCTACTTCTAGCTTCAACTAGGAAAAACACTGTGTCCCTTTACCCTTCTATCACAAACAGACTAACATGAAGCAACATTATCAACCATCTCTCTCCAGATGGATCAAATTTACCTTCCTAAACCAGTGACACAAAATCAGTACACATGCAGATGAGTAATTACAGCCTTCACACTTCACACCCAAATGTGCATATACTTGTGCTATCATCAGCTTCTCTGTTATGTACCGGGATAGCTTTGGAAAAGCAGGATACCAGATTTGCGAAGTGTTTTTCTGTTGTCTACTAGACACAACTTAAATGTAAATAAAAATATGAAGGTAGAAGATCAGCCCACCCAACTAACTTCACATGGGACATTGTAAGTAAAACACACTCAGAAAACTTACCAAAGCTTGGGGCTCTGACTCCTCTTTCTTCTCGTCCTCCAATAACACTCAAGTTCACTGTGTAGTTGGGCTTAGCTGCTGTGCTGGACTTAGTCTGGGACTGCCATGAAGTACTTAGTGGTTTGGGGGACTTCTGCCACTGATTTCCCAGCTTCTGAGATGGAGCAGTCTTCTGACTAAATCCACTACCCAAGAGTCCACCAGTGGATGAACCTAACAATAAATATTAAGTTAGTTAGTGCCCGTCACCTGTTTAATACAAGTAAGATGGTTTGGTCTCGACATATAACCACATAGCTCACAGTGATATCACCATACAAGAGAAAATGTAACAGGAAAGTGTGGGTAAAATGAAGTTAAGAGTCTCATTAACAAGTAACTTGTATGGCAGGAGCTGGAGGCATTACTGAAAGTTTCGCTTACAACTCAAGGTCTCAACTGTCAGTTTTAGCAAAAACAGGCACCCTTATCTGAAGGGTCAGCCATGTGTCAGGCCAGTAGATAATTTGGCTGTGACAGTAGTTCTGCCTCCCACTTTGTTATCCTTCTGCTAATATGCAGTGCACAATATATAACTAATTACAAAAAAAAGGTGACAGACTGAGTATATTTTCAAATGAATGCTTTCAAAGTCTCTAGTGATTCCTTGCGCTACTGTTTAAGGAAGATGAGAAGATTATTCTACAGCAGCATTGACAGGGAATACTGCACATGTGTAAGAAAAGCACTGCAGCCTGCAGGAGATACTGTAACCACCCCGCTGTGGTATAGGCCAGGCTTGTCTGGGTATACACAGCAAGGTACACTTGGTTTGCTCTTTCAGAAATGGCTCCTCACTTCAGCTCTCCTGATACCTCTTCTTTTGTAGCGGCTGCTCACAGTTCTAACTTGCACAAGAGCGTGTTTCCCCAGGGCCATGTACCATACTATGTTTTGAAATACACCTGATAAAACCCATGCAATATAACACCTAATAAAATCTAGAAATGCACTGTTTTTTCACGAAATCACTCAGTTGCAGTCAACTCAGTTTTCAGTCATCTACAACTTGTGAAATTTACAGAAAAAAAGAATTGTTACCAGTCAGAGCAAACAACCCTGCATACTGAAAGATTATCTCTTTCTCCTATTCTTTCAAAGCATTCTATGTTCATTATTCCAGTTTTTAAGGCCAACAAATTCTTCCTGTACACAAGTCAATGCCTCACTGTTCGCAGGAACTTTTCAAGACCACACTCCTGCTTTGTGATACAAAACCATTCCTAAAGAAGAGTGTGGTAACACCAACCAGCACAGAACACTATTGGTATCCTACCACTACCCTAATACACCACTGTTAACTACTTTTAGCTACTGTTTCTTTTGGGTTTATATAGTATTCATATTTAAGCAGCTTGCACTCTCATAAATTTTCTTCTAGAAGGATGTCTTGTAGGTGGAAGCCAAAAAACTCTTATGAAAAATACAATATAGTGTGGTATTCCAGTTGTATTCCAAAACTGAATTCCAGTTCTTGGGATGCCTTGAAAATTCATTTCAAGCCTGAGAACGTTAGCTAGGACAGCGACATCTGGCTACTTTTTAATGCAGTTATTTTTCATATTGAAAGCTAACTGAAAGATTAATGAATTTACCTAAGTCCTGCTAAAATTAGTTTGATTTCTTTCACTGGATTCAGTGTGGGCTATACCTACATCTTCAAGTCAAAGATAAATTGACTTTTTACTGTCATACTATCTGTAAATTTAACAATCTGTATTAACCTGAATTATTAAACTAGAAAAATTTTGAAAATTGTTTACTGCAAAGCAGCCTCATTGGTACTGCTTCAACCCCAGAATTTTGCAGTGATTATGCCCAAGCAACATCAAGAAGTCAACCACTGCATGTTACCTAGTGTTTCGACAAGAATTCCACTGATACTCAAGTCAGTACACAATGCTAACTGCCAAGGCAACAGGGTAAAATGTTCATCAGCTCCAAGCCAAGGGAAAAGCAGGTTTGTGCAATTCAGCAATGCTAGGCTGTTGTGAATCATTCCTTGTACTCTGGGCAGCTGGTCACATTTACGGTAGTGTGGGTTCTGAAATGCAAGGACCTCAGCTCTTTTCACTGCCCTTCATTTTTCCAGTTCTTTTGAGAATGCTGCAGGGCTAATTCCTGAATTTCAGGCCCGTAAAACACCCTGGGAGCAAGAGTGACTCTGCAGTGTGTCTTATCTTCTGGAACTCCTTATGCCCTCCACTGCAAACTTACAGATGTTCATAATGCTTTTGGTACACCCTATGGTGTGCACATACGGGCTTGATTTGTGCTCATCTTACAGACATGATAGATGTGAGTAGCAGAGCTATGAAAAATCTACTGAATTCAAAGGAAAGTACTGAATTAATAGGAAAACAATTGTCACTTTGGAACTAACAAATGTAACTAATTTAATCCCACTTTCATTTTAAATCCTTCGAGAACAGTATTAATCGATGCTAGGTAAGAAACCTCATGCTCAGTTACTGAATCAGCAACTCCTGGTTTCTCTTACCATCTCAACTGAAGTATTGATTATTTTTACTGTTTCTGTATCACAGCTGTAGTTATCTTCTGAAATATTATCCAAGATGTTTCACACAGTATCTGTAAGACTCAATCTTTTCTTTTTAATCACCAACTCTCAGCAAATACCTCAAGCTGGTTGTTAACACTTAAAAGGAAATGCTTTCCTTTATAGGCTCTCAGTAATATTTATCTGTACAAGAAGCAAATCAAACAGTAGAGGCACTAAGTATAGTCTAAAAAAAGTAAGATCTCACCTGGAAGACCAGATCCCAGATTGGCAAGATCAGCAAAAGGATCAAAGTTCTGAGATTTTGCCTGGCTGAAGGACAGACCTGAAGACACACTGGACTGGCTGCCGGTGGTAAAAGTTTGGCCTGTATAATAAGAAGACACATCACGTACCTGGTCTGTTTGGAAATTGAGAGTACAATAATAAAGTATAAAATATTTCATTATAAAATAAAGAACTCTTTATTATAAAATAAAGAATAAAAGTACCATCTGCATAACACCTCACGCAAACCTCCCCAGCATTCTGCTTCACAACATGAATCCCTTCCCATCTTCCCAGAACAAGAATCACCATTACTATACAGAATTGAAACAATTCAATTCCTGTGTCTTGAACTTAAATCTGAAAAACTACACAAGTGCCTTACTAAAGGAGCATTTCACCAACAAACCAAAAATGCTTAAAGACATGTTCAGCAGTTCCAGATGATTAAACTGACCCTGCCTGGAGTATTCCTCTAATGGAAACATTTAATTTCATAATACCTTCACAAACAGGCTTCAGCTGTGGCGATGCCACATTGCTGGTTGTTGAGGAATCTGCCCAAGAATCCCATCCACTTAAGAGATCTGGGTGGCTTGTTGATGATGATATTTTAGGTGGCTCTGGTGTCAAATTGCCTAGAGAAGAAAAAGGAAACATTTTTATATTTAAGAAAACCATCACAGTAATACATATTTTGCCAGTTCCAACAGAATGAGTACCACATCGTAAGCTACATGGCTTTCTTAAATTTCTTGGTAACAGTTGTGCAGTCTTAAACAGGACTCAGAAGGGTTTTACCACTGGAATTCCTTCATTTCTATTTTAAAACATCCCACACACTTCATAAATAAGATGTTTTCATGCACAAGCAACACTATGAATTTAACAGCTTAGGTCTCCTGACCAAAAGGACTAGCTCAGGTACAGATGTAGGGCATGCTGCTGTTCCTGACAACACAGCAGTGCTCCATGAATGGTGCTTTTTATCACTCAGCAGTCTGGGTGCTACACAGGTGAAGCCAGGTCACTTTAAACTGCAGGTTTGCCGAACCCAGGCTTCTTGTGACATAGCGGCCTCTTGGCCAACTAATACACCCTTTTATGTGTAACACACAAATGAATGCACACAACTGAAGACCAGGATACAGAAAGAGTGACTGTTTTCTGGGAAAAAGTTACCATTCTCCAGCTCCATGGATAAAAACCACTTTTCTATATGCGAAACAAACCCACTATGACATCTAAATGAAAAGGTGTATTTAAAAGCATGCAAGGGTGCTGCCTCTAACTCCTGGAAAATGTTGCATCCCACTTAAAGGTATAACTGCCATTCCTGACACTTGCAAATGATTCCTCACTTACTCACTCACACGCACTATGAGGTGAGCCATCCTCAGAACAAGATATGCTATGTATGGAACACTCAGAGCTGCATGATAGCTCTGAGCACTCTCCTTGAGCACAGCTCGTGGAGACTCACAGTTAAGCAGGACAGCTTTTAAATGTAAACCCTACTTTAACGCTATGACAACAGTCAATGCTACACGGAGAGGTGGTATTTCAGTAAGGCAATACATTTAGTGGTGCTCTAAAACATTTCATAGACAGAGTTTAGAAAGTTAACCCAGCCATCCTTAAAAAAGCAGTGACATTTTGAGGGTTTGAATTTTTCCACTAACACATCACAGCCTTTCACTTGTCACAGCTTCTCAACTTTACATTCTGAATATTGATATCAAATCCTCTTAATTAAGGAAATAATTAGAAGCAAATTAAATACCCCTCCAGTACCTCAATCTAGTAATACTATTTATAATTAGATCTTTCAGCTGCAAAACGAGCACATCAAATGGTGTGCAACAAGTATCTGCCAAAAGCCTGTATTTCAGCAGTATTCTCTGCCGCATGTGAGGGAAAACATCAGAATAAAATGCAAGAAGTACCCAACATTTCTAGGCCTTTCTCCAGACCCAAGCTTCATCTCCCTGCATCTGAAACCATGGGAGAAACAGTACGTATTTGCCTCAATACTCAGGACCCCAGCTGTCTGCTAAACAGCAGTGCCAGGCTATAAATCAGCACCTACTCATCAGCTCAGAACTCTTCTGTATCATATACCACTCCCAAAACTTAAGCAAGCCTTGAATTAATACTAGTATTGATTTTTAGGCTAGAAATTATTTTGTTCTACAATCTCTGCTATTAAAAGTCTTTTTACAGGGACATAAGAAAATTAACAATGCCACACGAAATTAACTATAATGAAAATAAGTTGAGAGAAGTAAAAATAAATTAAATTACAGTTGAATGCATTTGAAGGATTGAGAACATACTATGGGAATAAACTGTTTTATAACAGTTGGCTTAAGAGCAGTGAAGTTCATCACCTCCCCCACCCTGAACTAAGAAGGAAGTAGCTTACTGCTACGCACAGCAGTAAACTCCCTATTAATAGTAAAAGCCCATATATATCCACTACACTTATCAGAAAAATCTGAAACATGCAATGTACAATATACTGAACAGATAACTTACTCCACCTGAAACTGTTTATTCTTATGCTATCTTCTCTTTAGCTCTACAAACCTGGGCATTATGTCAGATTTTAACATCAAGAAAAACTGTTATCAACACAGTTCTCTGACTTCTACATATTCTGAAAAGATATGATGAGACCACATAATGAATCTCTATTTTTATCAACGGCACATTGGAGTTCATACAGACACATTAAGATACAGGAGCAGAATAGCTAAAGAAATGATAAAACAAGAACTATAGCTCAGTATTCCAAAAATGGAAGCAACTAAGATCATGGGCATGCAGATGCAAACCTGGTTGTTTCAAGTTTTTTAATATGTATATTAATACTCCTTAGCCATACAGCAGTGAACCACTGGAGGTCAGGGCAAAGAACGGTGTTCTTTACTAACACTGCTCAAACCAAGCTAAAATGCAAGTATAAGTTGGTGGTGATCAGATCACCCTTTCCAGCTTCCCAAAATAGAGAACTGTATTTTACTATGTCCTACACACAATTTCACATAAGGTTTTGTTTATTTAACTTGTCATGTCTACAGGAAATCCTTTAATCACAGACGACAATAGGATTTTCTGTGAACTAAGACACTGGTTTAGTATGATGCAAGGTTTTTTTAACCTTGTCTAAAGCCTGTTTGAGAACACAAATTCACAGAAACTAACTTCTGCTCAAGAGAAAACAACACTGATCACTCTGGTTTCTTTTGAACACCTTCCAAACCTCCTGCTGTCTTTGAGGGAAATACATTCCTGACTCAACTGGCATTAAAGATTATCTGCTACTCGAAAAATCCAAAAGAAAATTAAGTTACCTAGTTAATGCACAGCTGTTTAGCAGCAACAGCATAACATTTTCCTGTTACAGGACAGAATGCCTTAGGAGACCAGATGTTGTATAAGAACTCTCTCATTTTAAAACTCCTACGATTTTAAATTTCAAGCCAACATTCACGAAATAAAAGGTTACAATTCTATGTCTTGAACTTGTGTTCACTGAAACAGCTTTTCTCCTGGTATCTACAGCAGTTTACTAATCATTTACCAACAAACAAAGCTTATCCATCACTAAAATTCAATTCTAGACACTTATAACTGCTCCAACAGTAGATTCATCAAATCTCATTACTGCAGCTGATTCTGAATGGCCACTGCCATTACTACTAATTTATTCTTAGTTTAAATTTTTTTTCTCCCTTTAATGACCTCATGTTTGCACTGTCTTTTGCTCACTTAACACAATTCTTCCAAATATGTCATTTGAGAACATGTTCTTATTTGTCCTTTCTTCTCCAGTTACTAGTGATCCTGTCCTTTCAGGACTCACAAATTCACATTAAAAGCAATATAACTTTTAATATTCCTAACTTACTTGATAAAATTGATACCTGTAACTGGATAGAATGCTAAAGGCTCAAATACATACATCATTCCAGCTAAACACAAATAAAAGCTCTCATTTGAAAGATAAATGTAAAGAAGCATGAAATGTTACCCCAGTTCCTCCACTGCCATATAGCTTTTAAAGATTGCTCAGCAATGGAGAAATATTGGGAAATCACCATAAAATGACAGACTGAAGAGAAAATGGGTGCATTTTAAGCATCTTTTCCTATGTTGACAGAAAGCTCTAGAAATTACATTGAAATAGCAAGTATCCTCATGCACTTACCGGGGGGCAAGCTATCAAGTAAAATCAGAAGGAGTAAGCATAAAACAGTAAGCATTAAAGTTAGATGTGAAAATATTCCTTTTTTTTCAGTACTTGCTCAGATGTTATTAAAAGCTGAATACTGATGGTAGTCTCCTTAAAGTTGCAGATAAGCATTTAGTGAACAGAAATCCGTATTTTATTTTCTCCACTTTAATTCAATACATAAAAGGGTTTTCTGTTTCCTCTCTGATATGAGGGTTCTGGTACTATTACACTTGGAGAAAAGAACCGGGAACATTCTTATAAATGTGTAAAAATACTTAATGTGAAGAAACAAAAAAAGACTGAGACAGACTCTTCTCTGTGTTGCCCAGTGGAAGGACAAGAGGCAACAGGCACAAACTGAAACACAAGGAAGGCCATTAAAAAATACTTTCTTTTCTCTAAGATCTCTCCAACACTGGCACAGGTTGCCCACCTGTAGATTCTACAGCCCTGGAAATACTAAAATTCAGCAAGGACACAGTCCTGAACAGCCTGCTTTACTTGACCCTGGCTTTGAGCACATCAACTACACAATCTCCGGAGGTCCTGCCTCTCAAGTGAGTTAAATTTTGGCCGAGATCATAAAATATGCTGACTTGCAAGGGAACCACAAGGACCATGGAGTCCACCTCCTGGTTCTGCACACGAGAGCCCCAAGAATCACAGCATGTGTCTAACAGTGTTTTCCAAATGCTTCTAGAACTCTTGTCAGGCTGGTGCTGTGACCACTTCCCACTACTCCAGTGCCCAACCAGCCTCTGAGAGAAAAACATTTTCCTGATATCTAACCTAAACCTCCCCTGACACAACTTCAGACCGTTCCCTCGGGTCCTGTCACTGCTCACTACAGAGAAGAGATCAGTGCTCCTCCCTCCTCTCCCCCTCACAAGGAAGTTGTAACTGCAATGAGGTCTCCCCTCAGTCTCCTCCAAGCTCAAAAGACCAAGTCATCTCAGCTGCCCCTCATATGGCTTCCCCTCAAGAGCCTTCACCATCCTCATGGCCCTCCCTTTGGACACTCTCTAACAGCTTAATGTCTTTTTTGTATTATGGCACCCAAAACTGCCGCCAGCACTCAAGGTGAGGCTGCCCCAGAGCAGAGCAGAGCAGGACAATCTCCTCCTTTGCCCGGCTGGCAATGGTGTGCCTGATACACCCCAGGACACGGGTGGCCTTCCTGGCTGCCAGGGCACTGCTGACTCATTCAGCTTGCCATCTACCAGGACGCCCAGGTCCCTTTCTATGCATCTCATTCCCCAGTCTGTTTTCATCCAGAGTTGCCCCATCCCAGGTGCAGAATCTGGTGGAGATAATGCTCCACAGATCAGTATTGATCAAATCTCCTATTAAGCAAAAAATTTATGTTTGGTAACCTCACACAGGGACAGCAGTAGTGGCATAAAAATGGCAACTATACAAGTACACAATTGAAACATACGGCTGTTACTACCCACAGGACAGAACAAAAACATTGCAAAGGAGGCAGCAAGTGGAATCTTCTCAGCAGAATCAACCACAGCTGGAATATAATGATTAATAATATGGTAGAGAGGGCAATCAGCTGGGTAGCCTTTTATTTCAAAGAGGAAGCCCTTCGCTCAGTCAGACAAATAATGCATTTTTTTCTGTCCAGTTATCTGTAGCTAACACTCAGCCTGCATCACTCAGAGGCAGGGTCAACTAGAGCAACTGCTAAACGAGGAGGGGCAAGCCAAAGCTGCGTGCAATAAGCTCTGGGAAGAAACCATTCTGGATTCAGGATAAGGTGCATGACACCACCATTCCTAGCTACCTGCACATTATAAATAGGTGGCTGTGGGAGAAGAGGCCTGGGCTTCTCTGTTGGACAGAACCAGTTCCAAGAGACTCACAACAAGCCACAGCTGAACCTCCCAAACTAGATGTCTTCAGGAAAACATGCTAGAAAAGGCAAAAACCACTGTATAGCAGCTGTAAGAGAAGGGAAAGATGTGAGAGAAACAGCCCTGCAGACATTAAAGCTGGTGTAGAAGGAATAGGAGGAGGTGCTCCAGATGCCAAGAGCAGAGATTGCCCTGCAAAACGTGGTAAACACCATAGTAGAACCAATATTCACACTGCAGCCTGTGGAGGACCCTACGCAGGTGGACACGTCCTGGATGAAGGCACAGCCCAAGGAGAGCAGCTCACACAGCAGCAGGTTCCCGGCAGGAGCTGCGGCACCTGGGAGAACCACACCTCTACAGCAATCTCTTCCTAAAGGACTGCACCCTACACAGATCCATGTTCTTAAAAGATTGCATCCTGTGGGAAGGGCCTATGCAGAAAGAGGGGAATGAGAGAGCTGCAGAGAAGAGCTCTTACAGACTGATCATAACTCATATCCCTATGGAGAGAACCCACACGTTTCTTTCAAAGTCAGATTTTATAAAGCCCTAACACTTGTGACTCTACCACTCCACCATTTTTGCAAATGTCTGTTTCTCTTTAAAGAATGATGGGAAGACTGAACATATCACAAAGATTTTCATTTAAAGATTAATAGATTTTAAAACAAATACATTGAGGAAAAGGCTTCGCCAAGAATGTATCAGAGAAATAAAACAAATAAGATTAGAGTATTACATAATGTACTTTGTGAGTATATTACCAGAATGCACTCAGGTCAGGAAGGTGCAAGCTAGCCTCAGCCTGCCCTTTAAGAACTGGCTATATTATAACTTGACTTGCTCATTTCTCTATCAAGGTTTCCAGAAAATCTTTAAAATCTGAATACAGTCAACATAACATACTATCATCTATAAAGTAAGTTTCTAGATGCTTGTGTACCCTCAGTTATTAGATCATTGAGAGGAAACTCCAACTCCTAACATATGGTTAGAAATCCTGTCACATCATAAATAATAGCATGGTATTATATAGGAAACACTTGCTTCTTGGTGCATTTGCACCTGCACTTCCAGAATACAAAGCTAATTAAAACAGCAATCACAACAAGTGGATCTATTAGGACACTAATCCACTAAGCTGAAAGTCAAATGCACAGAGGAGAAGGAACTGCTGAGAAACAGAACATCAGAAGCACACTTACCTAAATTTAAGAAATCTGAGCTGGAAGAAGGTGAAAGTGAACTTTGTGTGGAAGGAACTGTATTAGCTGTAGATGTTGAGGTTGGGTTAAGGAAGTCCCCAAAGAGGTCTGGACCAGACAGGGCTTGATTCTCTGAACCTGATGTCATTGTGAATGGGTCAAATAGATCGGCTAAAAAAGAAGCAGAAAACAAAATTATCTCATGACAAATTGTAGAATAAATGAAGTTGAAAAAGCCTTACTCCTCTGAGGGCACAGACAAAAAGCAAAGTTCATGCTAGTAACTGCAGAAGCCTTCTGCGAATTTTTTGTGGCAAAGAGTAACCACCTATTCCTTCCTCTAGACAAATGAACTTTCACATTGGTACAAAAAGCCATACATAATATGAACAGCTATGTCTTCAAACACAAGCAGGAAGACTGCAAACAATTCAACAACATTGTTAATTTCATCCATTTAAGACACACCTTAAGTTTGAGTGATCATCTACATAAACACAGAATTACACTTGTTAAATACTCTACAACACCAAATTTGCAACAGATTTGAAGAAAATGGACTATTTTACTATTAAAAAGAATACTAAGTAAAACATTCATACTACCATTTAGACTCGAAGGCATTGGCGATTCTGGGGCAGAAAGCACGTCAACCCAGGAATAAAAAACAATAGAAGTAAGACTTCAGCAGGTCTCTAGCGATTCCAGTGAAGAAGAAACTAACTGGAAGAGTATTTATAGTCAGTATGGAGTAACATGTGACAGTCAGATGGAATCACGGCTTCAGATCTTCCTGTTTCTACTGCCGCCTAGGGTCAAAAACCCTCAAGAGCCCAAGGAGTCCTGCCAGATTCACTCAGAAGCTGAAGAGAAGGAATAATCCCGCTATAATACCCCAGCACATCCTCAGGCAATGACCACATTGTACAGGACTCAACATTTCAAGCAAACTTACTACAGCATCGCACATAAAAAACCCCCTAAAATATAACAGTGGCCAAATATTGTCACTTCTGCAATTCTCTCTCTTAACATAACTCAATGAAATACATTGAATGAGAATGACTACAAGAATGAGATACGTACATGACTACTGCTCAGGTGTTTCATGCAGTAGATATGGTTAAAGAAAGATAAAGAATTCTATAAAAGGGAACCTTTTTTACTACCTATGTGAAAATGATAAATTAAAATGATTCTTCCCTGACCACAGTAACAAAGTTCAACAGTAAGTTACCTCAAAATAAGGATATATTTTAAATCACATAAATGCTCCATAAAAAATACTTTTAGTTGTCTATAGATGAAAGCTTTTAGTCCCTATGAATTATCTTTGTGCGAACAAACAAAACCTTGTAGTGGTTTCCCAGGTTATGCAACTAATATTCCCTGAAATCTTACCATTATCTTCAGGCAGAGAATTGTTATTACTGAAAGGTCGGTAAAGTGACAACAGAGCTGAATATTCACTGGTAAGAGGAACAGAACTAAAACATCTGGTTTAAATCCAAATAGACAGTAGTAATGCTAGACTACATAGCATCCTTTTTAAGGATACTGCCCTGCCAACAACATCAGTAAAACCAGCAAGAAAACATCTTTTAGCAGTATCATGATCCTACCGGTTTGGACAACAATCTACAGGATTTCCAGTTGCTCAGCTGTCTTATGTGATTAACACTTAAAAATCCCATGCAGACATTTGACCTAAGCAGAACAGCTCTGCACATCTAATGCCATCGCTTTACGTAAAGTTCAAGAAAGCAGTAAGTTATGAAATTCTATGACATAGCAAGGGAAGTTATGGATTTAGAAAAGGATCTAGCATGTAACATTCATATGTGAAAGCTAAGAATTCTTTAAGATTCTGAATTTCCTTTAAATTCAAAATTTGATACTTTTCTGTTTACAGAACTTAAAGTTAATAGGATACTGGCAACATAAGAGAACACCTGGATAACATACAGGAATTTCTCTCCTTCATGCAGAAATAATACCTATTCTATTCATAGTTTTGCTATAAACTGACATATCTTCACTGTACTGCTGAAACATGGTACTTATTTTCTAAGCACAGTGCAAGCAGCAGTGCTCATGTGTTGCCCAGGTGACAAGTACCGATGCTAGACTCACATACCTGAAGACATTGCTGCTGCTGGAGATGTACCCTGAGTAGCAGCTGGACACTGACTGCTGAAAAAGAAATCTGTTCCTTGTCCAAGAAGATCTCCGGTGGGCTCTAAAACCTGTGACACACTACTCACAAACAGATTGTTCAACAAGTCTGCATTACTTGATGAAGAGTTTATTTCTGAGATAGGTTGTTTCTGTTCTGCTGAAATATCAGAGTCTAGTCCCAGCAAGTCTACATTCTCTTCAGGGAGAGATTTTTGTAACGGTGCAGATGGAGCTTCAAAACTGGTTTCAAAAAGCAATTCTCCTTCTGGAGTAGAGTCTTTTTCATCAACGATTACTGCACTTCCTTCATCTGGAAATGTAGGGAACTCATCATCTGAAGGATCACTCCCTCCCCTGTCATTAGATAGCTGAACAGGATCATTTTTAGATGAATTGTCCTCTATTCCACTTTCTGGAGCTTTTCCTTCTTGAATAGAAAAAAAAAAAAGAATAGTATCTTTAAATGACTAGGGTTATTCTTCTGACAAGGGTAAGAGAGACTTTCATGGTGACATCATATGAAATTATTTTCTAACTACCCAAAACTCACATAAGAATTGATGAAAAAGGAACTAAATATTGCCTGACACCTGTTTGTACAGGGCAGGCAAAGCAGTAGTTGACTACCCCATTTCCCACTCCACAATGGTACACATTACAAATTTGTTCTAAATGAGACTGACTTGGACATTTGCCTCAGATCTCTGTGCCCCTCAGAGCTTACAAGATTTCTCAGTAATTGCTGCTCCACTCAATAAAAGCATAAGCACCTGCTGTCATTTCTGCCAACAAAGCAGCACCCAGCTAAGGGAGTTACACGTGTGCTGTAAAATTACATTCTCTTAGTCTCCTTACTGATCTGGACCCCACTGGTTAGTCTACTTGTTTCCTCTGTTCCTCAGCCAAAGTGGGGCTGTGGGAGTCCCTGCAGACCTAAAAGGTTAAGATTTTTACAGAAAATGAAAAATTTAGCTCAGCATTTAAGTTATACTCAACACCAAACCCCCTTACTTGGTGTTTATCCAAATGAAGCAGAACAACTGCTTGTTATTTTGAAGGGCTCATTCTTTAAATAGCTTTTCCTCATGGTTAGTGAATTAGAGACTTTTGCTGCCTAAGAAGGCTTAAGCATTCACTGGAAGGCATACAAGACAAACATAAGCCACACAGTTACTTCAGAGGAAGACCTGTACCTTTCCAGTCCAGAGAGTGAAAGAAGTTATTGGCATCAGTACTACCGCTGTGTGGGGATTCTGTATCAGTAGGTGCACTTTCTGAAGACTGCTCCAGCTGGGATGCCTCTGCTTCATACTGTGCAGTGGAACCTGGCTGTCTAGGCAACTCTGGTTTCCCTATAAAACAGAATTTAAGCCAGAACCCTTAGAGTGAAACTTCTCAATCCCCCACATGGCAGCTGATACTTGTCTTTCAGGCTGACTGCTTGTAGGAAGACAATTATCTCCACTCTATTGCTCTGCAAATGCAAATTCCTGCCCCCATCATCTTTGAAATCAGCATTATTATCTTTGTTTCAACTGTAAAAACTGGTAAGATCCTGTTTTAAACTAGAACATTAAATCAGAATCACAGTGTAACACTCAAGCATTCTATTTCTATTTGTAGGAAAATGTAATTAACACCTCACTTGTACCAACCATCCCCTAAAACATGCAAGAGCTATGAACAGTATCTGATATAAGACACAGAAAAACAGAAAAAAGCAAATGCAGCTGTAGAAAAACTCAGACTATACAAACCTAGTGAAGAACATGGAGTAGTTAAAAAACATCACAAAGGGGTTAATGCACTGTATGCTGCTATTAACTGCTTCTTTTATTTCTTATTTTACTGAAATCAGATATTAAGTCCTCTTGTGTAAGACTCAGTTGGGCAGTTACCTACTGCTGTATTGTCTCTCAAAACCAAAGTTTTCTCAAGGCAAATTAAGAAGACTTCCTAAATTAGTCAATATTCATCCACTGTTTGAAAAAAAAATGGATGAATGCCTGGGAGAAACCTATTTGTCTAAATTTAAATACACAACTGGTAGAGCACTTTTTCACTCTCCCTCCACACTCTCAGTTGTAGCTTAGAGATGCTGAAAAAAATAGTATGTCTCAAAACATACATGAAAGATCATGACTCAGGAAAGAGTAAATTCAATTTTAACAGCAAGTTTTATAACATCAGCTCACAACACGTGCTTTTGTCCTACTCCCTTCCCACCAATCTTAAGAAATACTTTCAATGTAATTTGAAATCAATCAGAAAATGGAAGTGACTAAAAAAAATAAGAGTAACTTTTACAGACCCTCATCATCAATGATGATGTAAAGCTATACACATTAGCTTTAGAGAGCTGAGAGTTTCGTTCACAGTAGGATTAAGCTAAGTTATATAGAAAATGGCCTAAATCATAATACAAACAACACATATCCTGCTTAAAAAAGGCCAGCAGCAACCATCTTATATGAAAAGAAACATACTTGAGATGTACCATATTAACAGTATAGGGTGAGATTTCAGGTATCACTAAAATCACCACAGTAATCTTTGTCATGCTTCTTTATCCTTGAAACACAAAGAAGGCTTAAGAGCCTGAATGAAAATGTCAAAACTAATTGCTGATACCAGGAGAAGAAGAAAGATACGGAATAGCATTAACTGGAATTAAAGCAGGTATCTACAGATGAAGCACTGAATATGCAGCATTAATGAAAAAAGTCTGCAGGAATGTATTAGGAAAAGTTGGGGAAATTAATTCCATCATTACATGGCTATGCATAAGAATGTTCATAAAAACATTCTTACCTAAAACCATTTGCGAGGAATGCTCACATAATTTTAAGTGAAATTATACTGGTGCCAGTTTAGCCAAATAAATCTCTTTCAAGACACTGTGCCTACAAATACTGACTGCTACAACTTCATTTGTGAAAAGCCCCCTCCTGCAAGTGGCTTATTCATAGCTCTAAAGCAAGCACATGTAAGCACAGTGAAAGTAAGAAAGAAATAATTATAATCCATTACTGGAGGATAACTTAAGCTCCTCCATACAATGCATATTTTTAACTGATATTTTAAAAAACCCCCACCTTTTAAATTTCTTTCAATTAATGGAATATCAAAAATTAAACAAAAGCCTCAAACACTAAGTGCATTGAAATTTTTTTCATGTTCTTTAGTTTTTCAAGGGATTCATTACCAAATTTTGATAAAATCTCTTGTTGTTCCTCTCGGGTGGAGAAGAGGATCTTGGGATTCAGTCCCTTTATATTCATGTTATCCCAAGGTGGCTGTTCACAGCTGGGCCTATCTCTGGGCTCCACCTCTACTTCCAGATTGACTTGAAACAAATCAGGGTATTTCTCTTGTATGTCACAGGCATCCAGATCATACCTGTAAAAACACAGACAAGAAGTTTCTTGATACTGAGGGCTAACTGGATTAGACCTACTGCAGTCCAAAACAAAACTTCAAAGTAATTAGTATACAACAAAAAATGGTGTATTTGTTTACTTTTCTCGTTTTAAAGAGGTGGTATTTTTGTACATAGTTTTTTTTTCTGTATCACGATCAAAAGATTTCATTTCCTTAATGTGAGTAAACAAAATAATCTTATTGCAATCAAAGTCATCTTCTTCCTACACTGACTATATTTCTTCTCCCTGCTATATGCTGATGTTTGGCAGGTTAAGCAGTTTCCAAGAAAACTTCTTCTAGTCTCCTACAAAAAGGCGTCAACGTACTTGGCAAATTTCACTGTAGTGGCATTTCGGGGCACAAAACCTGTATGGAACTGAATCTGAAACATCTTCATTGAAGCCATCTGTTGAAAACAAGAAACAGGAAACTGCATAAACCCACATGAACAGTACGTACAATGTTCTGCCTTTAACACAATGCAAAGTATTATCAGTATTAAAATATCAGTATTAAAATATAAAATAATTTAGTATCAGTATGAAAATATCAGTATTTTAAAGTATTTGCTTTGCTACAAAAATTTTCATTTAATTACAAGTATACTCTATCTTGAAAAATTTAAATGCAGTTGAGACAGAACATAAATAGATCTATTACTACCACTAATAAACCAAATGACCTTCAGTCAGATATGTCTCATCACTAACCTCTAAACACACTATCAAAGTCTAAAGTATTTCCAAATCCTGTTTTAGGGGTTACCATTGCATGACCTTTGTTCCTTTTATGAATAACATATGCTCAGAAAAACCCTCTGTGCAACACAGTAACCAAGAAATATACTTACGTCACACACGAAGGAATTGATTGAAAACAGTTTTAAATGTGGCATATTTAAAAGGACACTTCAGATGGCATGCAAGGAGGTTTTTTTCAGTGCAACTTCAAGTTACCCATTCATTCCAGACAGAATTTTAGGGCTTTTCTGAACTCTAACTTTTTTTTAATCACTCAATTGTTGACACAAAAACTACTTTCCCATGCCCGATGGGAATGCGAGTGTCCAGAAAATGCTATTATAGAAGATTCACGTAGCTCTTGGTCTTGCACAAATCCAAATTACAGCTCACTGATCCATGTAGCCTGTATTTGTTTCCCAGCCTTAGTTACAACACCTGTGAAATAGTTTTGCCAGTCCTTACAAAGTCATACAGTAATAGTCCAAAAAATATGATATAATAAAATTGAATTATGAAAGCTTTCCTTGTAAATGAGCATTTACCGAACATCATAGCCAGAAATCAAATAATACAAAAAGCATTGCCACAGGTTAAAGGGGGTTGATCCTTCTCCTCTATTCAGTGAAGCCTTATCTGTAATTGTGTACAGTGCTGGGCTCCTGAGTACGAGAGACATAGACACACTGGAGAGAGTTTCTCTGATTCTTCCATCCCTACCATCGCCTTCCTAGAAGATAAACTAAACCCTCTCTCAAATGAGCTGTGAGCAAGTAGAAGACATTCACAATGCCCAGCTCTAAACACAGGAGAAATCTTGAAATGTGGTGGTTGATCTCTTTAAGAGATCTACAGAGATCTTCAGGGGGCAATTTACAGTACATAGAACTATGGACACATTGCATATTGTTCCATCAAACCTCCACACTCAGATCACCACACACACACAGTTGATGTATCATGTGTTATAGCTGACAGCTGAGGAAATTCTAGTCTTTTCTATCAGTGAATAAATGCCAGAGAAACCACATCAAAGAAACTCTATTATGAATAAAGGTGAGGTTGTACAAAGAGTAACCTAACCTTAGCTAAATTTTTTCAGTTTTATGCCTTTTTCCTGATAACCTTGAACCATATAGTAGTTATTTTTGTGCATTAAGGAATCATTTCACTGCATTTTAGTTTAAGGTTCTGGAAGGTCTCATTGAACCTCTGCAACATGATAAGATTTGATATTCACCTTCCTACTCACAAAGCAGAAAAAAAACCATAGGGAAAACAATGTCAGTAACAGTAAATATGTATGAATACACATGTATGTCCCACATGTACAGAAACTGGTTGAAAAACTGGATCAATTTCCACAAAACTCCAAGCTCTAAATTTTGCACTACCCCCCCTTATCTTTTACACATATTTCCAAGTTTAATTTGGGTTACTTATCTGGAGAAAAAAGAACATGTCCCTCTTTTAAAACAATTTGAAGACAGGCTTCATTAACATGTTTTTTGTTATCTTGCAACACATTTGCATCCATAGTTGAATTAAAAAAGAAAATATGCATTCTCCTTAGTAGAACAAAGGCAAGTAAGAAAATTAGCCATAAAAAACTGAACCTGACTTTAGAAAGAGGCTAAAGAAACACGTGGATTTTTCTAGCCTGTTTTGTACAGTTAATCTCTGGAATCACACTTTTCTGTTGAGTGGTATTTTTCCCTTGTTTGCAGTTTGTGTGCACAGAATTTAAAAGTTCTGGCTTGTTGTGCAAGTTAACAGACAATAACCACTGCCTCAAAAACTGGCTAGTGGTTTTCCTTACCAATATAATCATTAACAATACTGAAGTACTTCCCAGAAATGCTTGCCAAAGCATCTGCATGTACAGCATTAGGAGTGGACATACTCAGAAGGCTTGAAAAGGTTGAATTCACAAGCGAATGAAAACCTCAAATATTTCTCTGAACAAAGAATAGTAAAGAAAGTAAAGTACTTAGGAGATAACTAGTAGGATACAAAACTGCAACGAGAAAAGCAAATCCTCCATTTAGGCTCTTAAATTTATCATTACCTTGGCTTGTAGTCGTCCTCCTAGAGTTGACCTGGCATGATAGATCACAATGAGAACATCTCCTTGGACTGTTATACCCAGTGGGATTACTGCTTTCCCATCTTCAATTTTAAACTCCCTAAAGAAAAAAAAAAACCCATAACCACAGTTAGTTTAGTTTAAAAAGAGATTAAATAGTGTATTACCTTAGATTTAACCTGCTTTCTCCAAGGCTTTCGGTAGCTGAAAAGCTAGATGGATTCGGTATTCTCTCATTTCTCTTGTCTATGGTTACCCACATGTAGTAGTGTTAGTATTTGCAATTCTTGTGCAGAATACCAGAGCTGTTCAGGGGCTAATAAGCAGCCACCTTGCAGCTGCTATGTCTGTGGGATCCTTACGGTTTCCATGACTGAGACATGATGCTGTGCTCAGCACAAGTACATCAGGGATCAAAGTTCCCAGTCTTACATCACACAGAGTGAGAAGAGGGTCCTGCTCACTGCCTCGCAGTGCCAGTGTGCCACCCCACCATCACCCCCACTGTTCTGCAAGACCAGATCCAAACTGCTGTAACAACCACATTCTCTTTTCCATGATTTACCTTTCACGATCAACTAAAAGGAGATAGAGGAATCTAGAAACACGTAAACGCTACAATCTAGAAAAATATAACTTGCTGTTTCAGAGTAAGTCGTAACCTATACTTACTTCATTTTGTCATATTCCTGGGAGGTAGTGGTTACTCTTTCATCCCCAACATAAACCTCACAAAAAGGCCTGCAGCCATTACGCTGCTTACTGAAAAGTGGAACAGGAGTCATGACAATTGATCTGACCAGGATGGGCTTGCTGTGAGGAATAATGGGTTCTTCAGCCATCATGTCACACATATATTCAATGTATCTGCCAAACCAGAAGGTACTCATTTAGTCAGAGCACAAAATTCTAAGAAATTGGTAAATACGCAAGTGAGTTACTTCTGTTCTTATCCAGTCACTAAGCATGGGTGAGCGTTAACAGTGAAACAGTGGGAACACTTAACACCACCTCCAGCAAACTGATTTTCAGACCTAATAGAATGACACAAAAGGGTCTGTAGCTTTACATATGTTGACTTCCAAAACAAACTAGTTGCTATTTCAAAAGGCCTTTAAACACTACTACTAGGAGAAGTATTCATTTTGTGTCTTATACATAATGGATCATTCACATCTTCTTTAAAGCTTTAAATTTGTCCTGATTAATATATATTATTTTGTGGAGAAACCCTGAAGTATATTCAAACTAAATGTGTACAAAACCCTTCAAAATCTAATCCTTTTTGCAGGAAATACCCTTACTACCAGTGTCACTTGCTATTCACACTTTATAGTTACAAGATCTATTAAATTAAATCAAATAATCAGTTTAAAACATTTGTCAAAGTATATGCAAGTCACCTCTACGTGCACTCCTTTAAAAAGC